>VZSZ01003099.1:513213-603765 GCA_013398815.1 Ibidorhyncha struthersii | reverse complement strand
AGGGAGCACTGCACCACCAAGCGCCCCCCCGACCCTACCCGGCGTGCCCGTTTCGGGCGTTGAGCTGCGCGGGGATGTCCGTGGGATGCTTTGGGCTCCCTTCTGACCATCCTCAGGAGCCGATGCTTCCTAGCTGGGCTGCGGCGAGGGGCCGCCTGCCCCGCTCGGTAGAAGAAGGTGTTATACTTAAGCCAATGTTGCAGTAGGAAAACTACCAGTGTGGGAACCCCTACAATAAATGTTATTCCAGGGCAGGGCAAAAACACACCAACAAACTCCACTGGAGAAAGCAGAAATGGAAACGCACCTATCTATCACTGAAAATTTCAGTGACCTCAGACACTCTCGGAGAGCACGACAGGAGACGTTAACAACGTATTCAATGCCCCTTCCCAACTAGAAAATTCTCTGCCAGATTAATTTCCAACTTAAATAGCAATGGGAATTCAGCCCCAGACCTGGATCAAGAGAGACATCACTAGCAGTTGGTCTCACTTTGGGCAGTTGTGCTTTATTTTAATTTGTAGTAGTGATGTTGAGAAATAAATCACAATTTCAAGGGGTCGGTTTGTTTCTTTGCTGATCTTGTTTAAGTACCTGTTTTCAAAGGGGCGCTGCTGATCTGCCGTGACAGAGGATCCGTGCGCTGCCCGGCACTGCAAGCATCCATTCCTCGCTGGAGGGGTGCGACCACAGCTGGAATAACATCACATCCCATTAGCGCAGAGCAAGCGAAAAGCGCACCGAAAGGGACAGCAGACAGATGTTGGCTCAGTTGGGCTCCCCGTGGGACAAGCCTGCTGCCGGCCACGCGGCGCCGACCACAGCCAGCTCGGGGCTGTCCTCGCAGGGCACCGCGGCGTGGGTTCCCTGGGGCGGGAGGGGACCGCCTGGCCATGGGGAGAGGGGTCAGTCTCGCCTGTGTCCGCCGCTGTTCACTGCTGCTGTGCCTTCGTGAGAGCTGGGACGTGGTTCCCAGCGGCCGCGGCACGAGGGCGAGGGGCAAAAGCCTCCAGCTCTGGGACATGAGCTTGTCCCCACCACCCGCGCGTGCAGGTGAGCATCCAGAGGATCCTAGAAGAAAACTTCGGCAGCTCATGAAAAAGGCACCAGAAAAATGTAAGAAAAGCAATGCAAAAATTTATATTTTATTTTAATTCAAAAATTTAAAATAGCTTTCAAATTCAGTAAAGTATGCCTGGACACAATGGGAAGCCTCATATACAGAGACAGATAAATTAAATTGTATATACTGCAGACAAGCCAAGTGTATGTATAGATTACATATTTACACTTTTATGTAAACCATATTTATACATTTTATTACATTTACAAAAAAAAGCTGATCTTCCACTACTGTTTACTACAATAATGAAAAAACATTTACATTGTGTTTTTTAACTGTACAAACTTTTGATTCATAAAAATATATCTCTGTACAAAAGAGGGATTTTTTTTCATTTTTTCTTTCTTTTTTTTTGTTTTTTTTTTAAATACTTTTTTCCTTTTTTTTTTTTTTTTTAAATACTTTTTTCCTTTTTTTTTTTTTTTAAACATAATGCAAGTCCTCTGGGCGCAAGAATGGAGAATGTTACGTATCAGGTCCCAGCCAGCTTGCAAAAAAAATGGAACATCCCCCCCATTCCACTTCCTTTGTTACTTGGGCAACAGCAGAAAACGGTACTTTATGGGTTGAAAGCAGCAAGCCTTGTTTAAGCAGAACCTCCCTTCTCCCCACCTTGGTGTTACGGTATCTTGGGTTCATTTTACACACCTTGCTTTTCCTGGCTATTCCGGGGGTTGAGTGGGATTCAGGAAGAGCCGACGTGGGCTCTGCGGTTGGTGTGTGGGCACATCCCCGCGCTCCGTGCACACCAGCCCGCTCGGTGCGTGCCGCGGCTCCGCACTCCTTGCACACGGGAGACACTTTTCTTGAGCTCAGTGACAGAAGCCTGGAAAGATTCGAGCTCTGCTGTCATGGGACACCGCGAGGCGTTCGAGTTTCAGGCACTGACAGAGGAGCCAGGACGTTGGAATCGCTGGTGCGGGAGCAGCGGGTACAGCGAAACGGCGCTGCGTTCGCGATCTGCTACGCAAGGAGCCCCTACACCACGGGGGCTGAGAAAGGCCAGGAGAACGGGCTGTGGGTTCGGCCAAGGGCAGGAATCACAGAATCATAGAATGGTTTGGGTTGGAAGGGACCTTGAAGATCACCCAGTTCCAACCCCCCTGCCCTGGGCAGGGACACCTCCCCCCAGCCCAGGGTGCTCCAAGCCCCGTCCAACCTGGCCTTGAACACCTCCAGGGATGGGGCAGCCACAGCTTCTCGGGGCAACCTGCGCCAGGGGCTCACCCCCCGCACAGGAGAGAATTTCTTCCTGATATCTAATGTAGATCTCCCCTCTTTCATCTTAAAACCACTCCCCCTCGTCCCATGGCTCCCCTCCCTGATCCAGAGTCCCTCCCCAGCTCTCCTGGAGCCCCTTTAGGCACTGGAAGGGGCTCTGAGGTCTCCCCAGAGCCTTCTCCTCTCCAGGCTGACCCCCCCCAACTCTCCCAGCCTGTCCTCCCAGCAGAGGGGCTCCAGCCCTCGCAGCATCTCCGGGGCCTCCTCTGGCCCCGCTCCAACCGGTCCTTCCCCAACTCTCCTGTAGGTCCCCTTTGAACAATTTAGGTTGGAAGGGACCTTGGGGTCAAATCTGGGCCAGGAGAGCAGACCAGAGGTCAGGAACCAGCTATTGACTTGCAGAGGTGAGCAAAGGAACCCGGGGGATACCCTGCCCTCGTTACACCATCTCCCTGCCCTCACCGCAGCCGCTCAGCTGAGGAACTGGAGCGGAGATGTGCCTTAGTCCAAGACCCAAGTGCCACCGCAGCGCGGCCGGGGTCCCCTCTTCTCACTTAGTCTCCAGCTTGCCCTGGGGACCGTGTCCCGCAGGCTGGAGGTGCCCAGAGAGGGGCAGCACCACCGCCAGCCCGGCCGGGCTACCCCAGGGAACGCAGTCCCACAACCAACTGGAAGGTTGTACCCTCTCCGCCCATCTGCGTATTCGGCGTGAGCTGGGAGCGCGCCTGGCTGCAGGACACGCTCCACAACGGTCCGGCACTGGCCCTGAGCTACCCGTGTGCCCTCCTCTGCGTGGGCAGCGTCTCGCTGGCTTCTGCCCACGTCGGACCAGGGCTCTGGCTCACGCATGCACTGAGCACCCACCTCTCGGGAATAAACCTGAGCCCCTTTGCACGCTTTGGGGAGCAGAGACGGCATTTTTTGGCAGGCTGGCTGTTCAACAATTAGGCTGTAGAATGCTGCTTACTCTAAGAGCGCTGAATAAGAGACAGAAGTAAAAAAAATAATATATATTTGTATATATACACACACACAGAGTAAAAGAATAAACAAACCAGAAAAAAAACTACCCTGTGGTTTTCATTAGACAAAACCTCAGCTGACATTAGGTAGGGGAAAGCCAGCGTTTAAATGCAAGCGTGGATGTAAACACCACCCCATTCGTTTTAATTCTGTTTTCCCCTCAAGTCTTCTTTAAGAAGAAGCTGCTTCACTGACACAAACTGCTCCACGTCACCTGTATTTCCCTCGACTTACAGTTGGTAAAACAGCACTGTTGCGTTCCTTGACTCCAGCCTGGCCTAAGAAACGGTGACTCAAACCAAACAGACTAAAACCCCGAATCAACAAGAGCAGCTCTCCTCCTCTTTATTAGAGGAGGACAGTGTCATCACAAAAGCATCATTCTCTTATGAGGAAGGAAAAATGTCAAGCCGCCTTATCTGCTCTCATGAAAGCCAGGGCAACCTTTCTGCCCCTGGGAAATAAAGGGAAGAACTTTGGATGGAAATTAAAACTCTTATTGCATTGCCATTTGGAGGATCAATATGGAAAGGGCAAAGCCTTTTGAATGCTACTGGGGGGAAATCGGTATTTGTTAGTTCTTTTTAAAGAGTTTTTGTCCCTTCGTGTCTGTCAGCAATTTCCTGATCAGGGTGTTTGGACACAGCTAAAATTGGCAGCTGCTGGGGGGGACGTTTCCGTACCAGCCCTCAGAGCTGCTGGAACGGAACACGGGGAGAAGAAACCCAGCAAGAATGCCCAAAGGAAAATTAAGTATTGGGAAGCGGAGAAAAGCTTGCAAAGTTTTGCTTTTCTCATTGAAAAGGCCCCATTTGAAAAATCTTCCTCCACTAAGGCCCTGGGTTAGAAAAAACAACAAAGAAATAACCCACAAAACCAAATAAAGACAAAGCAAGTACTCATCCCATCCCATACCGGTATTTTCCATGAACCCCAATCAGCACCTTCTGCAGTGCAACCTGCTTTTGCCTCTTTGTTGTCCAAGCTCTTCCCAAAGTGGGGGGCAGTTGGTGGGACCCCACATACGCCAGCGCTCACTCCAGGAACACGTAACCAAGAGCAGGCTGTAACAGCCTTCCCGTCACCTCGCCTCCCAGGTCCTCCACTTCCCCAGGTCTTGATGTTGGGCTGAGACGCACCAGCAGGGCGGGAGAGAGGAGCTGGGCCGGAGCAGACCTTTGGTTGGCTTCATTATCCACGGCAGGATGAGGAGGGTGGGTGAGGATGACAGAGGACAACCCAGCAGTCTCTCAGCAGTTAACGCAAAGTCCAGTGAGGTGTAGCAGCTTCTCCACAGCCTCAACAAGGTTGGGAGGAGGGAGATGGGGAGGGAACAGATGGAGACTAGTGAGGTGAAACACAATCATCCACTAGACACTGACCCCGGAGGAATCTGGGACAATGGGAAAGGAAGGGACAGAGAGAAGGTAAGTTTACTATTACACAGAATCACAGGATCACAGACTGGGCCCTCTGGAGCTCCCCCAGTGCCACCCCCTGCCAGAGCAGGGGCACCTCCAGCAGTGGCACAGGACGGTGTCCAGGCGGGTTTAGAATGTCTCCAGAGTGGGAGACTGCCCCCCCCTCTCTGGGCAGCCTGTGCCGGGGCTCTGCCACTCTCAAAGTGAAGAAGTCCCTCCTCATGTTGAGATGGAACTCCCTATGCTCAAGTTTGTGCCCATTCCCTCTTGTCCTGTCACTGGGCACCACTGGAAAAGGACTGTTCCCGTCCCCCTGGCACCCGCCCTTTCAGTATTGATAAGTATTGATAAGATCCCCCCTCAGTCTTCTTTTCTCCAGGCTAAACAGCCCCAAGTCCCTCAGCCCTTCCTCATAAGATGCTCCAGTCCCCTCAGCACCTTTGCAGCCCTTTGCTGGACCCTCTCCAGCAGTTCCCTGTCCTTCTTGAACCGGGGAGCCCAGACCTGGACACGGTGCTCCATCTGTGGCCTCCCCAGGGCAGAGCAGAGGGGGGAGGATGACCTCCCTCCACCTGCTGCCCACACTCTTCTTACACAAGAAAGTGCTGGGAGCGCCTGCAATGGCTTCCTTATCTCATACTGAGAATGTTTCAGTCTAGAAGCACTCTTTACGTCCCCAGGGTACTTCTGTTTACGTTGTTACCCCTCTGCGCCTGTGCAGTAAAACTTTTAACCCCCTTGCTTTCCCCTCCTCTGATCACTGTGCAAAATACCCTGTCTGCAGTGACACAGTGACCAATCTCTCTTAGAGGCTCCTTTTTGCCTTCACTGTTCTCACCACAGGGCTATTCGGATGTGCTTTGCCAACTGGTCCCCAAGAGGTCCTGCCCCAACGGGCAACGAGCACCTGAGACCCAGAGATAAGGATGCTGCTTTGGGTCTTGCAGGGATCTCCTGGGCAACCTGAGCCACTCTGGGCGCTCCCTTCAAGCACTGCTTCGACCCAGCATTTTACAGGTGACAAAGAGGAGGAGGGCGGTGGCACCGTGCCACTCTCGCGCTCCCTTTCCGCCCACTCACCGCAGAGGGGACGGGTGCTATACAGCTGTGCACACTGTGCTGACTGTGAACTCCGTCTCGTTGGCCATGATGTCCGTGGGCTGCAGGTTTCGGTCATACATAGGATTTTCAAACGTTGCTCGGACGTTGGTGTTTTCATGGCCTGCGTAGCCATTGAACGGGACTTTTGGTCTTCTCCTGCAGGATGTCAGAGAGAAAATCCAGAGAGGTCACAGCTACTCCTGCGACAGCCAGCTGAACAGCCCTGACAAGAAGTCAGCGGAAAGGAAAAAATCTGCTTTTGAAGAGGGTAGACACCTGGGGATAAGGCAGAAGGGTCTATAGAAAAATCTCACTCTAGATGCGTAGCAGAGGCGGCTCCCCGGGCTTCGCTATAGCCCCACGTGTGCTCCCTCTGCAGAGCGGCCAGCCTGCACGACACTTTGCGGTGCAGCAACATTTCCATAGCAATGCATGGATCAGGAGAAATACCTCATTTACAACATATGCAAAGCCAGCCTGAACGCTGGCGTATGAAATTTACTTTGCCTTATCCTACTTAATGTTGCCACAAATCTTATTAATGGTCATAAAAGCCCTCACCACTCTCTTCTCCTAACACCCTCACCCCTCCACGCATGCTTGCTCCATTATTTTTTCACCTTCTGAATTAAATGAGAAACCAGGTCTAGGGGGAGTGCTTTTAAGTCAGGCTCACAAATATTTCTGTCAGCCCCCTGATTTTGTTTCACCTCCTGGCGTCGTTCCTGAAACCCACCTGTGTTTGTAGAGATAAAGCACAAACCCTGCAATAATCAGGGCTATGAAAGGCACAAGAATGGCAGCTGCCACGGAACTGCTGTTTGATGCAAAATGGTGTCCTATTGATTCTGGATCATTTTCCAGCATGCTGATGTCTGAAACACAGCAGAAGTAAACACATTTCAAAACACGGCTGTGGGAAAGGTGGTTTGCTGGAGTTACAGGTTACATCATCAACAAGAGAACAAAGCAGTGAGAAGTGTTGCTGTAAAAGGTCATCAAAAGCTTCTGAGCTGCATGAAGAATGGTCTGGAGATCTAGCCTAGCTTAGACATCATCATTTATTTAGAACTGCAATTAAAGAGAGATGTAAATAGATTTACTTTACCAAAATCCTCAAACTTGGATGCTTAAAGTTAGGCTTTTGGGGAGACTTTCAAAGGCTGCAATAATGAGCATCTAATTCTCCATAAAGGTGACAAGACTCCAGGGTCAGATTCCAAAATTCCTAAGAGACTGAGGAGCTCGAGCCACATTTTAAGAGGTATTTAGGAGCTCAGACCTTGGGTCGTCTAAGCTCTCAAGTGCCTCTGTGATTTCTGGAAGCGAGATGGAGACACCTTTTGCAGTAGCAATGGGACTCGGGCTTTTAGGTCAGACATCCGAGCTGCTGCACCCGTCGTACAGGGAGGAGCTGGAGGTGGGAAAGGCGCACGGTGCCGGGTGGAAGTGCTGCCAGGCCATGGGGACCCCCTCCTCCCCGTGCTGCTCTGCCCCACACGTGAAGGAACAGAAGCTGTTTCAGGTGCCACCATCTCCCACCCCGCTGAGGTGCAGAGATTTGAGGGCACCCGGCTTCTCTGCCCCAGTGGCTGCTTTGGGTTTTGTGAGCTCTCTTATAAGAGGAGCTGGAAAGGGTTAGGTTAAACCTGATGGTTCAAAAACATCTATAAAGATGTGGTCGAGCAGGGCTGAAAATTAAAGCCAGGGATAGGAGAAAAGTTCCCTGTTTGAAATCCTCCACTACCACCAAAATCCAGCTTTTAGGAATCAAGGGAAGAAGTAGCAATGGGAGGAACTTACCAAGTCTCTGAAGGCCGAACTGCCCGAAGCCTTTGCCACGCACAAAGCCCTGGTACACAAATGTGCCGCTTGAGGACTCTGATGAGACCTGCAGTGACAGGAGAGCAGAGCTCAACGCATTCCTCCCACACTTCCCCAGAATTTTAGCACCCATCTCGTCACAGCCTCTTTCAAGTTCATGCATAGCACTAATTTGATTCAATTCCCCAGAAAACCATCGCATTTTTTAAGAAGTCTGACTGCCCAACAACTTGTTAAGACTCTCATATCTCAAAGGAAGGAAAAAAAAATATCTTGTTGGCAATAAACTACAGAACACACCGCTGATTCAACAGGGATAGCGAAGGCCCTGGGCTACAACCGGCCACGGGTCAATCAGATGCGTGGTTCTTCTAAACTCCAGTGGACCTCTTAAGGGCACGGGAAATTACCAGACACAGAAACTGGGGTGAGAAGTTGACTCCATAAGGGAAGATCAGCTCTTCTAGTTTGATGTTTAACAGATATAAAATGTTAAAGTGGTATTAATCATGTTGGTTTCTCCTTTATCGTTATCTGGAAGACTCCCAGATTTAAAACCACAGGGCAATAAAAAACCATACAGCTGCAAGGGAGCATGGAAGAGCCGACTGTCAGGTAATGTTACCCCACGTGCTGGAAGAATGCCCTGTGTCCCCTTCACGCAAGCAGGTCGCTGGAGGATAGCAGCCCTGTCCTCCCGCCAGCTACGGGAGTCATTCCCTCGGCTTCAGCGAAAGGAAAGCTGGGCTGGTGAGAGCAACGGGAGGAGCCGTGCGGGTGGACTCTGTGCATGAGGTGCACCAGCACTTACATGTCCATCTAGAGCCCATTTATCGTTTTTGAACTTGTTGACAAAGATCTCCACTGGCCCCGTTATCTGGTAAACCTGGAGAAGCAGGTGCACATCTTCTTTCTTGTAAACACCTGAAAAGTAAGTGGCTTTTAATCACTACATCGCAATGACTCTATTCAACTTTGAAGTAATTAACTTTCTACTTGAGAGAGTAGAGAAATCATATTGTCATCTTAAAGCAGACAACAACTCGCACTGGGAAACACACAATCCCGCATCCACCCCCGAGGAGGTTAAAGATATTTTGCACGTGGGAAGAGACTCCACTGTTCACGTTCAGGTTATGTTGCTGGATCAGTAACAACCGAGCGCCCTGTGGAGGGCAGCGAAAGGGGCTCTCACGTCATTTAATCTGGTTTGTCTTGGACTACAAGTCTACCACTTCAGCACAAAGGGAATGGGACTGGGCTGAGCTGCCTTTCAGACAGAGTGAAAGCAAACTCAGGTACACGATTTTGTTTGTCTTGGTCCGATCAAAGATTGGAGACGTCAAACCCGGGTGGTTCTGTAAAGCTCAGTCAGAGCATCAACCCCACTCATACACAGAAGTGGCTCTGTGAGGTCACTTCTGACAAGTGTCAATCCCTACCAACGGCCGCGCCAGCTCCCTTACCAGACACCTGGAGCTCCACGCCGCTGTGGTCTATCAAAGTGGCATTGACTTTACTGGTGGCAGGGTCGAAGCTAGTGACAGACAGCATTGCAGGCTGCTTTTTCCCCATGTACTCATAGGAGCCTTTCCAAAGGGAATTCCTTGCGAACACATCAGCAGGCACTAGAACCCACAGCAATCGGGGATGCAGAAAAACAAGCGCATTGCCATTTATTTCCATTTTTCAGAAATCAAAATAGAGCAAATTTCTTTCTTTCTTTGAATTCACAAACACATATTTAAATATCTCAAACCCCACCCACTCTCTGCGTGATCATCACTGAGTCCAAAGCCAAAGACAGGAGAACAAACAAGCTGATGACTTTAATTTTGCTGTTTTGACAAAAAATGCCACTAAAGTTTTAAAAACCAACCCACCCCCAAATTAATTTCTTAGGAAAAGCTAACAAAACCCATTTTTCTGAAAAAAGCTCGAATGTAAAACATCCTCAAGGGCTCAAATCTCCGGATTTGGTGGTGCCCGACATCGGTGCCTGACTCCCTTCAGGCTCCTGTCCATTCTCCGGTGAAGCATGAAAAGGATGGAGCACATGGGCTGCTTTCACCAGCCCAGCGCTTTCGAGACCTGCAAGGACGGGTTTCTGACTGCCCTGGGGAGGGGATGGAGCTGGTAAGGTCCGGGTCTAGTACCAACACGTCCCATGGAAGAGCGAGTCCCGCTACGGTACCTGACACCTTGGCCAGCGGTGGGTCCCGCGCGGTGCCAACCGGCCTTCCGCTGGGGCGGACGTCGGCTGAAAGAGAGGGGCAAACCACCGCCGGTGAGTACTGCGGCGTCTGACACTGCTGAGACACTCCTACTGTGCTGGTGCTAATGAAGGGCAGCCTTCGGCTGGCACTGCTCGCACACGTAACGCGGCTGCACGTCCCTGTGTACGAGGGCTTTGGGTGGGTCCTGCCCGGCCCACCGAAACAGCACGAAGCTTTCATTTACTGTCCCCCCCAGCATCTGCCCCAAACCAGTGTCCAGAGCGTGCTACTGTGCTCCATGAGAGCCACACAGCTCTATTTCAAGAGTAGACCATGACGTGTTCCTGATCTAAGACTTTGAGGGTAGGTAAAAGGTGGGTGAAGTAAAACACAATCTTTGCCTTGGGCAGATGCTCCTGGATCCAAACCATCAGGCAGAAAATCCCCTCGCTGCCTCTCCCCGGGGACCTGCACAGGACCCTGTGAGAGCTGCGGTCTCCACAACCAGCTCAACCGCGCAAACGCATGTGCGCAGGTCTAAGAGAACGGCTGATTTCTCTCGGGCTGCAACGCTCCCCTCTGCAGGGGCGCAGGCAAACGCGCAACCAGGGTCATGCCGCTCGGAGCTTTTACCGAGGCAAATGGGCGGTTTTCCGGTCCAGCTGCCATCTGCTTTGCAGGTCCGGTGCTCAGATCCTCCGGTGAGATAGTACCCGCTCTGACAGGAATAGATCAAGGTGTAGCCCAGAGATGGCAAATCCAGAGCGCCGACGTTGGCGTGGGAGGGGGTCTCTGGCTGCTTACAGTGGTGAGCTGCAAAGCGCACGGAAGAGAGAGATGAGAAACATCATCCAGTCGTACACAGAAAGGCAGAAGACTGACACTATGATGTCAGCAGGGATAGAAATCTCTTAGAAGAGCTTTTCTCAGCAAAAGCTTTCTCTGCTCACTGAGGGAAACAATGCCATGCCTGGATTTTTCCCAGTCGGATGAATTAATGAGACCGCTTCCCGTGCTTCGCTGGCTAGATTGCTCTCTCTGGCTAAAGCTCTCAGGGGATCCTTCACTCCTTTCCAGCTTCCATGAACTGAAACTCAGGCTCTGCTATTCCCCACCTTCTAAGGGGAAAAAGTCAAAACCAAATGATACTAAAGACACCCTTCTCCTTCCTTTAACTCTGACCGCTGCACTGTGTCCCAGGTCTATCCGCACACTGAAAACCGCCTTCGCAGGGCATCAAGACCCGGTAAGTTAAGGCAGTGATTTCAGTGAGTGCACTACAGACCTGGGTTTGTAGAACCTCTCTCTTCATGCGACCAGTATCCTGCTAATAATTTGCACCTACCTGTCCATAGGATCAGAGAGTTAAGTCCTCAGAAGTGTGCAACAGTCATAAATTCCTATAACTGCTCAATAACTTTTAGGATTTGGCCACAAAAATCGAAGCTGAGCTTGTCCAGCTGCCTGCCACCAGAGCGAGCGTGTGCCCACACTGCTCTATCAGGTCCCGTTGTAAATGTGTCACCACTTCCCTTGAGAAGTTACGACACAAAATTAATAAATGGCAGAGCCAGGAAGCTCCCTCTCACCCATGCTGTAAATTTGCCCTTTCTGTAGCTCTCAAACTGCTCATGAATGAAAACAAATCCTCGGCAGCCTTCACAAGGTATTATCTTCATCCTTGTTTTACAGCAGATGAAATATAAAACCCAGAGAGCCAAAAGACTAACCCGAACTCGCACGGTCCAGGAGCCCCGGCTGCGAGCCCGCAGCCCAGCTCGCAGGCAGTGGTTCAGCACTCATTAGCAGCAGCTGCATCCAACGCGGCACGGCGGGTGGAGAAGGCTTTACACAAAACCTGAAGGCAACAACTCAGTAGTCCTTGCTGGCACGGGTAAGCCAAAACCGCCTTCTATTTCAACGCACCTAGCACCGGGAGCAAAATCCCATGCACAGCAGCAGCTGCTGCTGCGTCCCTGCAGTCTTCAATGCAGCGGAGAGAAGCCTGTGAAGGTGGGGACGCGCTGCCACCTCCCAGGTGGGCAGTGGGGAAGGGCAGCTCCTTCCAGAGCAAGCCCTCCCCTCTCCCCTGATGCTACGCGCAAGAGTTTTTAAAGGCGGGCGCCCCAGCTGGGCTGCTCGCAGGATGAGCACCTCCAGTGTTCCTTAGTGGAAAACTATCTCGTCAATAAACCACCTCACAAGGGAGAGGAAAAAGCTATTTCATACTTATGATACACAGAGGCCATGATGGATATTGCCACTTAAATACATTAAACTAAACTTCTGGTGTAGCAGGGAAAAGACGATGGACAGCTTAAAAGAAAGAACAACATGTTATTAAAGATGAGGAGAAACACTGCTCTGCCAGAGAGCCCTTCCAGCTAAATGTTAACCTTGGTCCCTGGAGTGACAGAGTCTCACCTGAAACTATGACTCTGAGGAAGGGACAAGTAAAAAAATCTCATCTGAAATCAGAAGTGGCTGCTGGTGTAGTCATGTCAGGAGAGAAGTGATTGTGTGATCTCCCTTTTCTTCAAAAATATGTTTTCTTGGAGCTTCCCCCCCAGACTCCCAGCTCTTCAGAGCCAGCAATTTCCACAGTGAAGCACAGCAAGGAAACGAGGCAATGGCATGGTCAAAGGCACCCCTTTCCTTCGACAAAACCTCTCCCAGGACTTACGGACGCAGTCAGGCTGCACGCCGCTCCACGTCAGGTTGGGGAGGCAGGTCCTGGTGGTGGAGCCCTGCAGCAGGTATCCCTTCTGGCACTTGAAAAAGATGATGCTTCCCACCTGTTTCAAGAGGAGAAAAAACCTTGAGCTTTCCAGTGCAGTGTGACTCACCCGTGCTTATAACGCAAAAGCACTTCTATAATTTTCCATCTTCTATATGCCGGAGAGGGCAGTCACCCGCTTTCTGCCCTCACTGCCCTGCCAGAGGCTGGTGTGGAGAAGGCTCTCGGAGCCCCTGGAAAGCCTCGGCAGGGAGTTGCTTCTTTCAGTGCTAGAGGCCAGGCTGCTTTGTCTTTTACATACACCCACAGCCAGCATCACACACAGCTGCTACCAGAAAGGGCTGCACTTTTTGCCAGAAGGGATATTCAATGTAAGTAGTATCAACAAACATCCCATAGCTATGCTACACATGCCAATTTGGATTGTGAATAGCAAAAAAGGACCACAAAACCTGAAAGCTTGACTTTTCAACATTTTTTGAAGTTTTTTTCAACACTTTTTGCATACTATCAGCTTTTTTGCATTTGGTTTCAACCATATTATTATTATTTTAGCTAAACCATTATCGTATAACGGAGCTCGCTCCCTGCTTCGGGCGGGCTGGCAGTACCACACTGTTTGGCTGTGAGTCCTGTTATTGCAACTGGATTTGCTTTAAAACCAGATATATGCTGGAATAACATTGCCAAGCAAGGCTTTGAGTACCTTTCCCACCCGGCCCAACAAGGCTGCACCACGTGGGCCACCTCCTCGCTGACCCCGGGCCCGGGCTTTATCACCCAGCCGCTCCTGGACGCTCAGCTGGCTGCTGCGGTCCCCTGGGTACCACAGCCAAAGGCACCTCTTCCCCGTGACACTCGGCTCCAGCCACCACCTCACAGAATAGTAGAATCACAGAATGGTTTGGGTTGGAAGGGACCTTAAAGATCACCCCGTCCCACCCCCTGCCTTGGGCAGGGACACCTCCCCCCAGCCCAGGGTGCTCCCAGCCCCGTCCAACCTGGCCTTGAACACCTCCAGGGATGGGGCAGCCACAGCTTCTCGGGGCAACCTGCGCCAGGGGCTCACCACCCTCACAGGCAAGAATTTCTTCCTAATATCTCATCTAAATCTCCCCTCTTTCAGCTTAAAACTGTTCCCCCTCATCCCATGGCTCCCCTCCCTGATCCAGAGTCCCTCCCCAGCTCTCCTGGAGCCCCTTTACGCACTGGAAGGGGCTCTGAGGTCTCCCCGGAGCCTTCTCTTCTCCAGGCTGAACCCCCCCAACTCTCCCAGCCTGTCCTCCCAGCAGAGGGGCTCCAGCCCTCCCAGCACCTCTGTGGCCTCCTCCGGCCACGCTCCAACAGATTCATGTCTTTCCTACATTGGGACCCCCCGAGCTGGCGGCAGCACTGCAGGGGGGTCTCCCCAGAGCGGAGCAGAGGGGCACAATCCCCCCCCTTGCCCTGCTGGCCACAGTTCTTCTGTTGCAGCCCAGGGTACGGTTGGCCGCCTGGGCTGCAATCGCACGTTGACGGCTCACGTTGAGCTTCTCGTCAATCAGCGCCCCCAGGTCCTTCTCCTCAGGGCTGCTCTCATCCCCCGCCTGAGCACCTGTGGTGGCTCCATGACGGCGTGCACCTCCCAGGCTGGCAGCTCTTACTGAAGTCAGACTTATAGTGTCTCAGTATTAATTAAAAACTAGAATTAATTCATTAAGACCCAAGATTAAGATAACTAATTAGCAGCAAAACTGAAAGATCCACTCTGGCAGGTGTAGCCGCGTGGAATCAGCTGTCCCGGCCCCGGCGCAGCACGGAAGGGGCAGCCGCAGGGACGGCAGCGGAGGCTGGAGATGGAGCACCCCGGGGAATTGCTTTGGGCTTTTCTCCCCACTGGTTTCATACTGTACGTAGGCTGAGATTAAGAAAACCACCTACAGAATTTGGTCTGAAAATGAATGGAAATTACATCTCTGATGAGAATACTAATTACACTAATAACTATTAATTAGCACTGTAATAAACATCATAAATAATGCATCGCTAGTTAATCCCACACAAATGCACTCTGAGGTCTAACGGAGCACGGCGGGATGTCCCGCTCACGGGAGGACACGTTAATCCACGTCAGGACTCGGGCACGGAGCGAGCGTCAGGGCGCAGCCGAGGGGACCCGGCTGTGACGGTACCTGGTAGCCCTGGGAGTTGTTCTGCATCCCGGAGAGAGGCACGCCGGGGTCCGCGCACGTCGTGAGGCTGGGGTCTGGAAGGCAAAGAGCAGAGGCAGCCTTGTAGCGGAGCGGCTGCGGAAGGCACGTCAGAGCTCTGCCTTCCCCTGCTCCCCACACAGAGACCCTGCTGCGCCTTTGCAACGAGGCAGAAATATTGCGCTACAGAAGGAATACACGGCGACAAGGAAAAATACACGGATCTTTTTGTTTCTTAAATCCCTGACTGCTGCAACGCAAACTAACCAGAGGCTCTCTGTCACCCAGGAGGAAACGTAAGAACATAAATCTTGTGTCAGAGACAAGGCTCTTCCCTTCCCCTGTTCCGCACACGATGAGCGAAGCACCCGTCTCTCTCCCCAGGGCTGTGCCCTCCGCTGCCACTGGCCACCCCCGGCACCGAGGTGACCCCGTCCTCTCCTGTGCCCTGGGCCAGCACCTTTGTCCCTCGGGGCTGCGCTCGGCCCTGGCTCGCGCCTCGCTGTTTCACAGTGATAGATGGGGGTTGGAAATTTTAATGCATCTCAGATACATAATCTCTCTTTACACCTCGTTTGTTCTCAATCTATCAGAAGATGAATACACACAATTCAGCAGGAATACCTGCTGCTACTTTTCTAGCATCTATCACATTGGGGTTTTTTTCCCCACAGCACGTCATCAGTAGCAGCACATCAATGGAATTAAGGCAGAGATGCACAACGTTAACATCAGCATCCCAAACACAGCAAAGGAAACTGAAGTTTCCGTCGGAAAGGCAGCTCGGCAGCAGCAGGTTGCCAGCTCCTCGGGGTCACAGGACCGAGTGAAGCTGCAACGCTGGCCACGGGGATGCTCTGGTAGCCGGCCAGGGGTGGCTATGTCAGCAGGGAGCTGGAGCGTCGCAGGATCTCAGCGCAATCAAACGAGGGTCTGCTCTGGATTCCCAGCTGTCTTTCTTAGGCTTGCTCAACATGGCTACGAGAAGGACCATGAGCCCCACAGCAAACCCCTCTCTATACTTAGAATCATAGAATTGTTGAGGTTGGAAGGGACCTTTAAGATCATCGAGTCCAACCATTAACCTAACCTGACAAAACCACTTCTAAACCATGTCCCCAGGTACCACGTCTGCCCTTTTTTAAATGCCCCCAGGGATGGCGACTCCACCACCTCCCTGGGCAGCAATGCTGGATAACCCTTTCAGTGAAAAACTTTTTCCTAATATCCAACCTAAACCTCCCCTAGCATAACCTGAACCCATTTCCTCTCGTCCTGTCACTTGTCACCAGGGAGAAGAGGTCAGTCCCCATCTCTCTACACCCTCCTTTCAGGGAGCTGCAGAGAGTGATAAGGTCTCCCCTCAGCCTCCTCCTCTCCAGGCTAAACAGCCCCAGTTCCCTCAGTCGTTCCCCATAAGACTTGCCCCCCAGACCCCTCACCAGCTTCGTTGCCCTTACTCAAAATACTCCAACTTACAGGATTGTGGAAGAGGAGAAATAAGCCAAGAAGAGTCTCCGCACTGTGCAACACAGTGGGACACACTGGCCTGCCACTGCAGGCTGCAGCTATAGGACAACTTCTGTACATAACGGCACGGTTGCTTATTTTTCTGCCTTTATTCCTTATGATCTGACTAATCGGCCTCTTCACACTGAAACATTACATGCTCGTCGGTGCCGTGCTCAGGTCCTTGGAGCTGCGGTGAGTAACTAAACAAGAGACACGAAACGTGGCCGATTTGGGGCTGCGGCACACAAACTAATTCATTTTCCGTCATTCGGCTCTGCTGAGCTTTCCTCATTTATCACTGATGCAGTTTCCATGGAAGCCCCCAGATAAATCAGTGTGTCTAAAATAAATAAATAAGGAGCCCCATCGCAGCAGGTGATGGACGGCAGAGGGTGGAGGGCAGAGCCCCGCTCTCCTGGCTGCATCTGGGGGGTCTGTGGTGCTGCCAATCTAACGCGTCTCAAAAACGGATGAGATCTGAATAAATACATCACTTTGGGTTCAGCTGCCTGTGTCAGACACTGACATTTCAGGTCAGGGGTTTATAGACACGCGTCTTCTCCCTTCCCGTGGTTTGTTTTGGGGAGACAAATTCCAAGTGCGTTCCATCAGCAGCACGAACGGCTGTATTTGCCGGGTTCAATCGCAGACGGCCCCGGCGGGCTGGGTGCTCCTACGTATGATGGGATCCCAGACAAGGATTTGCAGGAAAGTGATGAAGCATTTAAAGCCAATATTTACAACAGTAGGCAGGTGCTCCCAGCTCTTCGTATGAGACAGCTCCTGGTGAAATCCACGGAGGTTCAGGCCACAAGTATTTTTACGTGACTGTAACTGGCGATGCATTTAAGATGTAGCTAGAACAACTGAAAACCATGGAGAGCACCCTGAGATCTGTTTCTGCCCCAGATGCCCACATGAGGCGATGATGGTGGTGTTCAGGCAGACAGTTAAGGTAACAGCACGCAGCCCGTGCAGTTTATCACCACGGGAGCCTAGGGTTCACAGATGTAGCCAGACTTTTAAACAGGCGACGAATGCTGCGACTAATTATGATTATACACCTCCCAGAGGTTTCAAAGGGAAGCCCCAGTAAATGGGCACCTGAAGAATGTCTGGAAATTTCAGCCTGAATCCCAACACCACATCTAGGCAAAGCAATCTGTAGATTTGGATCTGTATACAGCACCTTCATACTTCTCGGGAGTTGCTATTCTGCTGTTCTGGATGTGATTCAAAGGCAGTAGAGAACATAGGAGTTCTCATGTGCGCCCTTTAGGCAGAACTCGGTTTCTGTGAGCAGAAGAGCTCCCCTCATCAGCAGTCCATGGCGGCTCTCTGCAGTCAAACTGCATTTTCAGTGCCATTACTGACACTGATAGCGCACGTCTCCACAGAGCAGCGTGCCGGGCTGCAGGTCCCCGAGCGAGCCCGGACGCAGCACAGAGACCAGCGCCCACCACCGTACGAAGACAACGGGTCTGATGTTGTGCGAGGCGCAGCAGCGTTAGCAGGGCGCAGGGCACGAGTGCAGGCGCAGCGCCGCGCTGGCGCACTGCCGCTGCCCGCAGCCCCAGCGGTAACCCAGGCAGCACCAGCCTGTGGCACCTCTGCGTGGTGCTGCCCCCACACCGCCCTCCGGACCTTACGGCCCAAGTTGCAAACGTTAACCTGGAAGTTCTGCAGACGAAGGTGTCCCTCCTGCCCACCGGCAGCCCAGCACAGTGCTGAGGAGCAGTAACGGAGGAGATCATCTTCCTCAGACACACTGCTGACCACCATCGGGGGTGGGAATGAGAGGGACAGGGGCTGAGTCTAAGCAGCAAGTCCCAAGAGAAGGAGATGGGTTGTTTTCCACCAGCCAGTATGCACAAACTAAAAGCATCATCCCTATATATTCTGATTTTCAGGGGAACAAAGTGCTAACTCCAGCAAACCCAGAAAAGAAAACCAACTTTGCTACAAACGGAAAAGCAAGGGGACAACTCAAAGCTCATAGATGCAAGACAGAGGCGTCTCCCCTTACCTATGCAGCTGGGCTGAGTCCCGCTCCACGTCCCGTCGGACTGGCAGAACCTCCGGGCCGATCCCACCAGCACGAGCGGGGCTAAGCAGGAGAAGGAGACGGAAGAGCGGTACGTGAAGCCTCTGTCCTCCCGCCTGCCTTGAGCGGGGATCCCCGGATCTCCGCAGAACACAGCTGCAACAGGCAGAGAGACAAGCGGATTGCGACGAGCCTCCGCAAGAGCAAGCAATGTTAATAAGCTAAAGATGGGTCTATTAATGGCCCAAACCTTACCACTCCCTGCCATCAAACTCCGTGATTGACTAGGGAATTAGTAGTGGTAGAGGGCGTTGCTGGCTACTTTTCCTTGTAATTCTCTCTTTTTGTCAATTGTTGTTAATTAACTTCCACCTTCTCTCCCATTTTTTCTTTTTTTTTTTTTCCTTTTCCCCCCTAACAGCATGCTTAGCTTTAAAATGTACCTCTAATTGCACGATGTCAGATTGCTATATGGTTCCATGTCACACAAAGCCCACTAATTATACAAGATTCGGGGAAAGGTGCAAGGAACACAGCAAGGGCTTTGTATGATTTAATATGAAAATGGCTATTGTGCAGCTGCCAGCCATTCAGCCCAGAAAAGAAACTCAAATCTGCCTTTATCATTATGAGACACTTAACTAATTTTTTTGCATTAGCTATTGTATCAAGCACACGGGTTTCCGCCCCACCAAAGCTCTGCCTTCACAAAACATTCCTAACTTCTGCTGCAACAACATGGTGACCTTTGGCAAAAGGTTTTTTTCCTACGGCCTTTGGCAGTGTCAAGAGCTCTGACTGCAGAAGACTCAGTCACTGGGGAGACACACGGACAAACAGCCAGTTTTAAAGATGCCTGGTGGACAGGAACACACAAGATCTTCAGACTTGTTGCAAACGTGACCTCACACCTCCGCTACAAGAGGTGGAGTGACTGACTGCACCCCCGTGGGCACTACACCTCCTTACAGAGGTGGCAAACCGAGACTCCCAACAATTTGACTGCTGCCGGAGGTGGGGAGAACATTCAGACTTTTGGCTGCAGGCACTCTCTAAGCATCACTGCACTTTTCTCCTGGCACACAAAACTCCCACCGATTTCAGTGAATGCCAGATTTTGCTGGGCTTAGGGCACGAAGCACAGCAACCAGCTATTTCACTTCCCGCACTGTGGTCAATCCACAGCCTCTACGGTATTGCCGGGCAGGGCAGAATTGATGCTAAAATCAGCCACGCGGGTTTTAATCCTAGTCCTGCACCCAATTCACGCGCGAAGACGTAGATGGCTGCCTACTCACGAAAGCACTGGGGAATTTCCCCGCTCCAGGTGCCGTTGCCCTCGCAGGTCAGCACGGCGGGCAGGGAGAGCTGATACCCCTCCAGGCAGGCATAGCTCACACTGGAGCCCCAGCTGAAATCCGAGCCCACGACTTTCCCGTTGGGGACGGCTTGGGGGGATTTACAGATGATAGCTGAATGAAAAACAAAAGCACACACAGCTCTCTTGACTTCTCAGCATAGTTATTTCCATTAACAAGCAAATTCGCATAGGATCAAAGTTATATTCTCCTCTCAAAGAGCCTCCCCTGGGACTGGCCTAGCAGGGAGCTGTACAAACTTTTCCAGCAGTTGTAAACCCCAGGATTTTACTTTGAAGTTTGGAGTTAACCAAATCCCAAATCTCCAAGTCAGATTTCTGAGTCGATGTTCATTTCCAACCGCGGGTAAGAATCCAGCCTGACTTAGTGTGAAAACTCATCTAAGATCCCCTGAAAGATTCATACGTTTTGGACAACCTGGCTGAGTTTCAGATTAGCAGCTGAATCAACAACCAGTCTGTATTTCATCTGCTCTGGGGTATTTTAATATGACATTTTTGCAGTGCTTTGCTTTTCAGCTCAGGGGAGCACTGGGAAAGATGCTAAGCTCATGCAAATCAGCCTGCCCTCCAAACGAGACTCTGGCCACACTCTGTATTATTCCTGCAACATTAGCTCAGTGGAGAGAATGACAGAGGAGTGTAAGAATTGCTCTTTACAGCCTCTAAAGGAACCAGAGTATATTTGGAAGTCTCTATGTGGTCTGCATTTATATCAGATTCATGACAGGTGAATTTTCCAGATTGCTAAAGAAGTACACAGATGCTGCCTCGGGCCTTATCTACACTTAGTGGGCGAGTAAAACACTTGCAGAAGAGATCCAGCCTGTCCTGCAACTGCTCTATTATTTCCCTTTCCTATCTCGGAACTACACAGGCAATCTCAGAACCGAGAAATAATGAAAGGAGTTGCAAGAAACATTTTTCAGACTTCGAGATGATGCCAAAAAGCATGTGCTTGCAAAACACACTATTTCGTTTGAGTTTGATCTGAGTTCTTTGTGAAGAGTGAGTCACTTCGCTCTCTCTGCTACACTTTTCCTTCTCTACTACAGGGGATAACAGCAATTGCGTCCCTCCCAGGCATATTGTGACGACTGATAGACCTAAAGATAGCAAGGTGTTCGTGCTAGGTTGATAGAACTCCGTAAGTGCCATAAACAGAGGGGACAGACTGGATGATAGGACGGAGAAACTCCGAGGTGGGCTCCAGGCACTACGCAGTAGTTGCTGCCTTGTCACAAGTTACAAAAAAGTCTGTGGCCTGTAAATCTTGCACCCTCCAATATTTACAGCAACCAGTCTTACCCTTGCAGGCAGGTTTGGTGCCATTCCAGGTTCGGTCTTTCGTGCAGGTTAGAGAAGATGCCCTGTCTGACTCCATCATGTACCCAGGCGTGCACTGGAACACCACCGTTTTATTGTAGGTAAAATCACTGCCCAGCCTAATGCCGTTGGCTGGCACACCGGGGTCACCACAGTTGATCACTGCCAAAGAAAAAGAAAGAAGCATTTCTGGGTGACCACCCCTTGCCTCACACTTCTGGAGCTGCAATACGTAGAAACCTGATGGTCCCGAGCTCTTTGCAAGGCAGGATGTAAGCCATTAGTGGTGGAGAGGGGCGCGTTTGGAGAGCGGTGCTAGCTTCGGAGCAAACTGGGCTACAGCACGTGGAGAAAACTTTGCTCCTCCTCAGCGGAGCGAGCAGTGATCTTAATGGCACATTAAGACCTCGCAAGAAGAAGTATTAATGCGCATTAAAGAAAACCTGGGTCAAATCTGGGCTAGGTGGAAGACACTTTGCCCATGGCAGCTCCTCCTCTCTCTACCCTAATTATTGTCTCTCTGTGTAAGAGCATGTTTGCTGTCATCCACGCTGCTGCTGCGGGCACCGCGGCTGGGAGCCGTGGGGAAACCCAACGCGTTCACCGCGGGCTTTGGAGCAGGGGCTCTGCCCACGCACGTCCCAGTGCTGGCACACGGGCGGGCAGGAAGGCTCACGTTCAGAAGCAGCCCCGGAGAACCCCTCCAGGTCGGCTGACATCTACTCATGAAAGTTCTTACAGAGCTCCCTTCATCCAACTGGAAAAAAACAACCCCAAAGCAAGAGTTTTCCATTAGGTACTTGCAGGGACTGCGTGCTGAGCGACTGCTGCTGCCGCCAGACGGTTTAGCCGAGTTTCTCAGCACGGCACATGTGTGCACGTCCACAGCGAGCATCCAACACGCCCTGACAACCCGTCCCCAGAGCATCGTTCATCTCACCTTCCAGGAATCCATCCCAGCGCTCACCTGTACACTCTGGACTGGTCCCAGTCCACGTCCCGTTCACCGTGCAGTGTCTGCTCAGCACTCCTGTGGAATAATAGCCTTCCCGGCACTGATATATAATGGAACTGGAGAAAATCAAGCCGTCGTTAAATATAACCCTCGCATTGCTGGGGGTTCCTGGGTTTCCACAGGATATAACTAGAAAGCAAAACAGCAAAGTTAAAAAAACCTCAAAACACAAACAACCCCCCTGCCAGGGTCCCAAAGGCCATTCCCCGGCTCAGCGCGAGGGCTCCCCCTTGCCAGGCGGCACGGCCCAAGGCTGCGTGCGGCATCCCTGGCTGCGGATTGGAAAAAACCTCCATCCCTACAGCCAGTCGGTCCCCCAAGCACCAGCCCCGCTCCTCTCCTGGGGAATCCTGCAGTTCACCACCACAGCCAAGCCTGGGAGCAACCTCCTCCCGCCTGCTCCTCCTGACGGAAGACCCCGCGTCCGCTCGCTGCAGAGGCTTTATCCCGGCTCTCAATCTCACATCTGCTCCGACAGCCTAATAAAGCAGGTGGTGCCGCAGAGACTGGAGTCCCTCCATCTTCCAGGAATTTGGGAGCCTGGACCCGAGCGTGCCGCTTTGCTGCCGGCCCCTTCGGGATGCCGACAACTTTGCAGACTTCAAAGGAACAGAAGCAGTGAGGGAGCCCACGGCTCTCCCGCTGGGGCACCGCTCACTGCCCAGCCATCTCCAATTACGCTTTCAGGGGAGGGAGAATATTGTGGGAATACAATTATAGGTTTGTCACTGCCTCAAGTTTTATGTCTGAAGTACCTCAGCACCACAGCAATAAAAGGGCACCAGAGTGAATGGTGGTGCACGAAACCCTGTCACGACAAAATAAGCACCTGCAATAATTGCATCCAGCCCTCATTTACTCTGAAATTACAGGACATAAAAGAAAATCACATGAATCAAGGAAAGGCTTAAACCGCACGCTCCCAGCTCTTTGACAAAGGAAATTCCTGGCTCCCACCCCTCCCCACCGACGTGCCACGGTCTCCGCAGGAGCGTCAGTCTGTGCCTCCACGAGGTCACCCGTCCCTGCCCTGGGACCGCTGCCCGGCACAACGCTGCCGGCCATTCCCCACGGGGAAATGCAACTTCAGGCGCTGGCGGGAAAGCAGTGAGCACAGGCCACCAGCGCGAGGAGAGAAGTCGTCCTCTGCCTTGTTGCTTATTTGCTGACAGCCTGTTAACATATGAGCTTGTTGGAGGCATATCTGTTTGACAGGAGGAAACTAATAACCATTCTGGACCGTGTGCGCAGAAACCCTGCATGGCACTAAAATCATCCGAGGTGCTCTCTCGTTACAGATTTCTCATGCAGCCAACGTCTCTGTGATACACGGTGTCTTTTCCAAGAGATGCTGGGATAAAAGTCAGATTCTATCAACTCAGAAAAAGCTCTAAATTACTACTTCACTGCCTGCCCATACATCAGCTGTTCTCTCCTGCCCAACCTCCTCCACCTATGCATGTGGCCAAACACAGACGACCCAAAATTATTTTTGTGATGACAAGGGGACTCACGGAAATGGTTTAATCGCAGCGTGCATCAGCTGTGACCTGTATAGGCTAGATATAAAAAAAGCCATAAATGTAAGGATGAAAGGTTTGAACTTTTAAAATCATAATTTAAATATAAATAGGAGCTAATCATGCAAGTGAGCAGTAAGCGGGTAAATAATTCTCTTTGGCTTCCGTGGGAGATGTAAAATAAATTAGTCCCCAAAAGGAAACTGAGTTTGGCTCTGGTTTTTGAACAGGCTATAAATCCTAAAGACCCTGGAAGTCCCATAGTCATACCCACCAATCTCAAACCCAACCACCTTTAAACTGAAGTCAAAATACAGAAAATAACCAGCAAATCAGCTGCATCATGGGGATTTCTTAGAGCTGCTGCTTCTCTACCAGGGAAATACTTCAGGAGATGATGCTCAGCTGAAATGACTGATATGACGAGAAAGGTTTGACCCTGCGCCGCGGCCAGGAGCACGAGGGGTGCCGAGAGCAGCTCCCCCCGCTCCTCTCCCCCGAGACTTGGTGTCGGCCATGTTGCAGAAGACAGGACAGACAAGCGCAGTCCAGACCCTTCATACCCCGAGGAGCCCGTGTCTCCCCAACTGTGCCAAAGACCCACGAGCCCTGACCCCCAGCCTGCTCCGGCCGTCCCGTGCTGCCAGGCTGAGGAGCCCCGCAGGGCATTCCTACAATCCCACTGCCGCTACTGAACCATTCCAAATGTTCCCGGGACGTACAGACTGTTAGAGAACTCCTCACCTTGGGGTTGCTGGATTTGTTTCTTTATCAAAGTAAATTTTGTTCCTACAAGTTATTTTTACCAAGTCCCTTTTGAGCAAACCCCACGGCAAAACCTGCTAAATGCAATTAACTCCATCCCCACCGAGCACTTGCGCACCTCTAAAGCCCACCCGCAGCACAAGATTTGCCACCAGCTCCAGGCTAAGCAGCGGGATGGGGTGAGCTCCGCACCACAGGCTCCGAGCTCCACTGGAAGTCTAACGGGAGATGGCACAGTGGCAACCAAACACGTGAAAATGTGCTCCTGAGTCCTCCTGAGAACTCAGCTACTTGCCCTCACCTGGGAGCTGTAAGCTCCTTTCAACACTTTATTGCTTCCCCAGGTCTGCCGTGAAGTCAAGGGCACAGCGTCGCACTCCCTGGTCTCCCCCAACTCGTACCCCCACAGTTATCAGACGCAGTTACCAGATCAGTTATCAGTTATCAGCTGTGAGCAGAGTGTTTCGGAGCCGGCAGCCGGCCGCAGCAAGCTGCCCAGGCTGGTGCTGCCACACTCTGCCCCAACTCCTCCTCCTCCTCGAGACGAACCCATTTGGGTTTTGGAGGATGTGCGCTGTGCGCATGCGCTGGGGTAGCCCGTGAGCAGTGACAGCAGGGACTTCGGTGTCTGCTTGATTCCTGGTGACAGCCCGAGCTGTTCCCTGCCATCCCCTCGCTGCTGGGGGCAGCCGGGAACCTTCTGTACGCTACAAAGTGGCCCCTGCTATAAAAAACACTACAAAGCTCAGAGGTGCTCCAGAGCTCAGCAATAATTAATTTGATTCCAATTCATGCATGCTTTTTCTGAAAAGCTTGTTAAGATCCACCCCCCCCTACCCCCCCTTTTACAGCGAGATGCTGGGAGACAGGAATGTCTCTGGGTGGTGCTCAGGTGCTCAGCTCAGAGCCGGGGAAGCTGCGCACGAAGGCAGTGATGCTCCGAGAATGGTCCACGATCTCCTCTCCGGGTACCACCATTGGCCAAAGCAGTGTTGTCCGGAGCAGGGCAAGGGGCAAGCGCTGTTACTTATCATACACTTTAAGGTTCCCCCAGCCCTGCACAGCAAATACCTCCCCGAAACCCGTGAGAGGGGCTCATTTTAGGGCCATTCCTTCAGCCAGTGCCAAGAGAAGGCACATTTCCGCAAGGAGCCGCAAGTCCTGCTCTTCAGAAACCGCAGCAGGGAAAAGCTGAGGGGCAATGACGGCGCATGTCTGACTACGCTCGAGGTGGCGTGTGAATCCAGCGTCCTTTGCACGGTTCCCCTCCTCTGACCTGATCTTTGTAACTGTTGGTCCTTCTTTTGGGCTCTGCTGCCATCTGACCGCCCGGCTCAAACACGCTCCTAATGATGTCTGACACATCCGGCAAAGCCTCCTGCTGGAGTAAGACACAGCCGAGAGCCTTTGGAGTCTCAAAGCTTTGGTTCAGGGCTGGTAACTTCCATGCTGTTTAATTTAACTGGCAAGCCATAACCCACCTAACCACGTGGAGAGAGAAAGAAAAGAGCAGCCTAGACCCAAATCCCAGCCCTGCCACTTCCCATGTCCTCAGCAGTCAAATGGGCATGAGACACAACTCAGTTTCTTTTCCCAGTGTTATCGCTTAAAATAAACACATTTCTGTCTACTGAAACTGCCAGAGAGCAGCCAGAGCCCCATCTCACTTTGGATGCAGTTTTAATTCACTTGGAGAAACGAAAAACATTATAAAAACAAATATTCTGCTCAGCTTCTAAGCGGAGGGGGAGGAGGGAGTATAGAGCAGAATACAGCCGATGAGTGCCCCCCCGCCCCCCAGTGAGCACAGGCAGGGCATCAGGAAGGAGAAGAAAGAAGGAAAAAAGCATCTAATATTTCATTTACACTTTAAAAACTTGCTGGCAATTAAAGGTAAATGAGGCCTGAAACCTGCAATTTTCAGAAAGCCAGGGAAGCTGCTCTTACTGGGGACAACAAAACCAGAGCTACGTAAGCCAGACTGAAGCAGGAGTGCCAGAAGCAGTCCCTGCAATTAATTCCATCCCAAACCATTTGTACATTTTGGAAAAATCAGTTGTGTTTTTTTTTTTTTCCTGCCTCCCTATTCCTTTGGTTTTCTTAAAAAAAAGTTACAGTGGGTAAAAGGTACCGGGATGAAGAGCCAGTGAGTTTTAAGGTGACGCTCTGCGAAGCCCAGTGCTCCACACCTCCCCTCTGTGGACCAGAGCTGCACCGGTCCCAGCACAGGAGGACACCGATGGTCGAACATCACCTCCTTGACTTCAAAGTCAAGCAGATGCTTTGTCATTGAACCTATTATGGCAGCTTGCTTGCTCGCTCTCTCTGAAATGGAGATAACAGCTCCCCCTCTCCTTCCCTTCTATTTATGCTGTAGGCTTTGCACGGTGTCCTCTGGACGCCCGCGCGCTTACGTGTTCCTCTGCAGCGGGCACTCATCTCCTGCTGAACGCGCCCGGACCCTCTGTGCTCCTCCAGCAGCTCACCTGGAGAGCAATTTGCATTCCTGGGCAGGTGAGTGCGGGTGACCTGTGAAGCCCCACCAGGCTTGATTTTGCTCAGTTTTGGTGGCTGAGAGCAACGAAGAAGTGGCTGAGTCAGAGAGGTAACGCTCCGCCGAGGTGCCGGGCGGCCCCGCTGCCGCGCTGGAGCGTTTCCGCATCAGCAGAGATGCCCGTTCCTTCCACGCGCTGCCTGGGCACCCAGCCCTCATCCCCACTTGCCCTGAATTCAGTCCCCAAATGAATCTCTCCCCTCCCTCTCCTATAAATACCTGTTCCAGAAAGTTGAATGTAAGACTCAAAGTGCCGTCAGAACACCTCGTAGTGCTCGCATCTCGCGGTGAATACAAATGACACACTGCTCATCACTGTAAATTACTTTCCTATATTGGCCAGTCAGCACTTAACATTAAATGACTACATTATAGGCCTAATGTTATTATTATTCATAAAGTATGAAAAAAAATCTGCCAGGGATCCGTATTTTGGTGCCTCTGGAACCTGATGGGTTATTTATCCTGAGATTAATGAACAGAGCCTTTCCACTGAAAGAAAAAAAACAACCAGAGAATGAAAAAAAAAAAACCCCGAGTCCTGAGTGTATTAATAACATGATTCAGTGTCTTTTCAATCAAGAGCTCCATCAATTTGGAATAAATTTCCAATTCATTTACAAACTCTCCCTGAGCTTTTGGCTTTCAAATCAGCTGGAGAGCAGCACTCGCCCAGGTCTCCTTCCATTTGGTATCCTGCCTCGTTTTGGCTTTTGTTCTTTCCCCAATTGATTTTTAAACACTTTTATAGAACAGTAGCAGTGAGCAGCACAGCTCAGAGAATCCGGCTGGAGGTTTATTAGATTGGATTATAAGGCCTTACTTGATTCCTTCAAATGGAAAAATAAGGGGTTTGGGGTTTTCAAATGCGAAAATATGCTTACTGGATTATAATTAGCATTTTGCGTTTCTGCTTAATGTAAATGACTCTTGCATGTGCCAGTTCAGCTCTAACGGAGGTCTGAAGCTATTGGCATTTCTCATTCTGCTGAGTTTCCTCAACAAAGCAACAATGAATTAGTCGGTGGTACTGCACCCGCAGACCGGACACAAACCGGGGCGTTTCTGAGCAGCTGCTTGGCTGTGGGACGCAGACCGAGGGAGATTCGTCCCCGGGACGCTTGCAGCGAGCCCGTGAGCGATGGTCTCGGGGGACCACTGGAAGTGAGGACCAGTTCCCCAAGGCTTTTCCTGCTCTACACCCTCAGTGTCGATGCTGGCATGAACCCGAAGAACCTGAATCCCTTTATACCGCCATCCCGGTGCACCCTGCACCGCAGAGCAAAGCTGGGCACGCAAGAAGGCGATACTCATCCTCCAGCCCTGAAAAAACCTCCTGTGAGATGTGACCTGCAGGTGTTTGGAAAGGGGAGAACTCCTTGACATACACACAGTATTTGGAGGAAGTGCTAAACGAGAGCATTATTTCTCGCAGCACCGGACTGTCCCTGGCGACTGAGACAGAGGAGAGGGGCTGGCTGGGCGGCCGTCCCTGCCGCGGTCATGCCGGGGACACCCACAGCAGGCTTGGCGTGACGCGGGAGAGGATGCGGGGTTGGAGAAGTACCTCCGCACTCCGGCTGCGTGCCGCTCCAGGAGCCGTTGGCTTGGCAGGTCCTCTCGGATGAACCCCGGAGCACGTAACCGGGCTCGCAGCTGAACCGCACCACGCTGCCTACATCAAAGTCATCTCCCAGCCCAATGCCGTGAGAGGGGATCCCCGGGTCACCACACACGCCCTGGCTGCCTCCTGTTGAGAAGAGAGAACAGTATCAGCAGAGTAAGCAAGTCACTGGGTTTGGCCCTTCTTCCTCTCAACTGCCAGCAGGACGGTTTGGAGCGTGTGGCTGACTCGATTTAACTCTGAACGGTGCTCAGCAGAGCGGGAAAATTCCAGACGAAACGTCCCCGACTCCAGGAGCCCACTGGTTTTAAGCTGGTTGCAAAATACGGCCGTAAGTCCTGAATCTCAAGATGGAGCCCTCACCGGCTGCAGCTGCTTTCCACGGCAGCTGCTCCAGCAGACAGCAGCTCGGCTGCCAGCATCAGTCATGTGGATGGTTTCCCTCCAAACAGAAATTACGGCACGCTCCCAGCCACCTCAGCACGCCCCACTGTATTTGGAGAACAAGAAGCGGTTGGGTTTGGAGCAGAGAGGCGGGAGGGATCCAGCTGAGAAACATCCGCTCCTACAAGTTGCGAGTGCTCGGAGCTGCCGGCTGGGAGGTGGGGGGACAGGAGGAAGGGAGCAGCTGCAGCGGATTCCTCGCAGGGGTCCTCTGGAGCAGGCTGGAGAAAAGCCCACCTTCTTACGGCCTGACACAGGCTCACACCGTGTCTGCCTGTTCCTGGCTTTCTCCGCTAATGATCTGTGTAAACACATCCACCCCCAAGCCAGGAAAGACTATTTCACTCCTGCAGCTGGCACTGAAGCTCCCCGTCCCTCGGCCTTCTGCAGGTACAGCCTTGGCAGCGTTACGTGCAACACAAAACATAATGAGCATATTCATCATCTGGGGAACGTACTTGTTTGTGAAGAGACGGGGGAGAATGCTCCAGGTTCAGTGTTTTCTTTCACGTAATGACTTATAGCAAAGTCTTTTGTTTCATCTTGCAAAAACTGCTGTCGCACCGTAGGGATCTTCTGCACACGGTGGAGACCCTCTGGCAGGAGATGATGGGAGCTGTGTTCTGCCCCTGGGGAAGGGGCCTTGGGGACCCTCCCCTGGGCAAGAGCCAGAGAAGACACAGACCTCTGCTGGTTCCCGCCCCCGGTTCCCGCCAGGGCGCGTACCGGGGGAAGGAGGCTCTGGGCTAGAATTTTGTGCTCGTGCTACTGTTAAAGCAGAGGAATGGGATTAAAGGCTTCACTCTTCAGTGCTTTTATAACTATACCACCCGAGTTTGGTGTAAAAGAGGAGCCTTTCCCCAAGTCCTCGGGTGGAAATCGTGGTTGTGAGGTACTGGGCATTTACCTGGCCCAAATCAGAGAGGGTCTGTCAAATGCCATCGGCCTTGGTCTAAAGCTGCCTCCATGAAGTCATTCAGAACCCCCCACACACCAGATGTCCGTAGGAACCAGTCAGAGTAATGCTGAATGTTTCCAAAAATCCACCCGCAAAGATGACAGGAGAGACAGTGGAAACCACATGGGGAAAAAGGCACGAATTAGAGCAGAAAACCCTTCCGAGCAGCTACGGATCAAGAACTCTGCAGATACAGCTTCTGAATACGGGGATGACTCTGCCTCATTTCTTTTTCCCTTCCAAAGCAGAGGTTAAACTTGGTCAAGTGGAGCTGCTAAATCTAAGTGGCATAATTAAAAATTAACACTTGTCCCAAATGCTTTGCTCCAACTAAGTTCTTATTTTGTCTGCCTCTGCGCTCCCCAAGGAACAAGTGCCGGGATGGCGTGGGGAGGGCTTTGCACAGCACCCTGCCACTTACTCACCACCCTTCCTTCCACGGGAGGCCGTCAGCTGCGACCCCCGCGCCGACCGCGGGAAGGCTGGGCAAGCACGTCTCATTGCAGCCCCCGCGATTTTGACCCAAGTCTGTCTCATCGGGGACTTTTTTTTGCTTATCGGGATGTTTTCAGTGCAAGACCTTTCTCACTCTGGCGCGGGAGTGGGGATGGACTTCTGTTGCCAAACTGCTCTCGGTGGAGATGCTGCTGACGTGGAAACTCCTTGTACCAGCTTCCGCTCGCCTTGTGCAGCCCCGGGACTGCTGCGGTGCCATAACAGCAGACGTTAGGCCCTGGAAAAGGGCCACATGGGCTTCTTTTATTGGAATGCATGAAAAAGAGGATCAGAGGCTGCAGATCGGATGCACAGACCTGATTTTGCCTGAGACACGTTCATCCTGTACGGGCTCCGCATGGAGAAAACCGTACAGCAGTGGGCTGCAGCACACCTCCTACCACCACCGTTTGCTGCAGTGATTTACTCAACATCTCGCAAGCCGAGTGGTTTACTCTCTGCCAGTGCTTACTGTCCGAGTTACAGGAGACTGGATAGCTGAGAAAGGCTGAGAGGAGAGTCTTCCACAACCTCCCTCTGGAGCACCTGTAATTTTCCAGCCCAAAGCACAGCCTGTTGGCTGCCCCCTCGCCTGACAAAAAAGGGGTAGCGGAGGACGGGACTGCCCCATCCCCTCCTTTCCGAAGCCCACCTCACCTGAGCAGTGCGGCAGGGACCCGCTCCAGCGCCCGTCGAGCTGGCACATGCGAGTGGAGTTGCCGATCAGAGTCCGCTTCCCGAGGCAGCTGTACCGGACCACGGAGCCGACGGTGTACTTGTCCCCTGAGATCTGAGCGTGGGGTGGGGAGCCGGGGTGGCCGCAAGAGACCACTGTAAGAGACAGAGGTAACAGCTTCAACCAGGAGGGAACTGCCCGTGATGCTCGTTTGAAGGCAGACGCAGCAGGTACGCTGCAAAGCACTGCGTGCTTGAGGTGGCTGCACAGCACCGTGGCAGCTTAAACCCACTCATCTGCCCCAGCGCCCACCCAGTGCCCGGTGGCTCGTGCCACGGTGCAGGTGTGGCACATCGCTCTCCTTCTGGGGAAGGTGAGCTGGTCCTCTAAGAACCGCCAAGGGTTTGCGCATAAATGCCTAGTCCTGACACCGACGGGCATTTTGCAGGTTCCTTGGAAAACTCATCCCTTCTTAAAGATGAATATTTCCATGCGCACCCTCACCCCCACCCACCCCTGGCAGCGCCAGGTCCTGCGACACCGAGCTGCAATCACTGCCGTGTCATACCTGAGCAAATTACCCCGGCAGATTCTGAGCGCTGCTCACTCGACCATTGCCAGTAAAAAGCCACCACTAACAATAATTAATAGGTTTACTTTAGCTTAGCAATCAAAGTGGAGACAGGGAGGCTGTTGACAAATACACTGACAGATCTGGGGGCTATTAGACAGGTCTGGATGAGGATGCTCAGCGGAAAGACCACGCACCACTTGGTTTCTGAAGGAAAGCGTCCGTAACTGATACCTTCTCTCCCTCTGCTAGTCTAAAAATACCAATACTGGCATTAGGTAGAAAACATGATGTATGTTTCAATAAAAAGGAGAGCACGCGTATGTTTGGGCACGTGGGCGTTGAAATATACTGGTGCAGAGCTGTGACTAAAACCAAGGACGCTTTGCAAGGAAATGGGTTTGATAGCTAATACTTAAACTCACGCTGTAACTAACAATTTAATAACAGATACTCCAGCAGACTCAGCTAAGCTTAAAACCTGTGGCGGCATTGAGGATTTTAAAGGATTTACGCACACCGTGCGAAGGCTGTTTCTTCCCATGCGTTAGGCTCCGCTCCCGCACACTCTACTTATGGGACTCACTCCCACACCCCTCAAAGGGGATCAGCTCTGGTTTACCCTCTCTTCAGAAACAGGCGTGAGACAACATTCGCAACCTCAGCTTGTTTGGCATCAACCTTCTTAATTTACATTTTAGGAAGTGTCTAGTAATTGTAGGTACCCAGCTACGAACACTTCAAAGAGGTATGGGTTTCAGCACTGAGAGCATCTGAAGTTCAACACACAGAAAACAAAGACATGCAAACATCTCTTTCTTCTTTTTTTTTTTTTTTTTAACTATTAAGCCCATCCAGACAATCAGTCATAAAACTGACCTGAGTTTCCAAAGTTTTGAGAATGCCCACAAATCCTCCAAGTCAATGGATGCTCAACGCTTTAAGGAAGGAGATCCCTTTAACTTAGCTGGAAAGCTGTGGACCGAGGGAGCCCGAGATATTATGCTCCCAGGTTTTAAAAGGTAACTACTCTCCCGGAGCCCCTGCGGCTGCAGTAACACGCAGTTATCACTTGTCAATTCCCCATGGCCTGTGCAGGGTGCTGCAAATGCGAGAAGGTGGCATGCTGCTAACAAAAGGAAAGGAAAATGTGCCAAAACCTACTTTGTATGACTAGGTGTTGAAGGATAACGCAAGAAAAAGAAGAAACAATCACGGCTTTGGAACAGCTCAGCCGATTTGAACTTAGGGCGCTCCATTTCTGACTGCTTTAGCCATTCATTACGCCAGGTAAGGAGATGGCAGCTGCTTTGGTCTCCAAAAGGACACACTAGCTGTGCTGGGGTTGGTGTGCCAGGCGTCTGCCCCTGCCTCTGCCATGAGCTTGCTGGGCAGCCCCACGTCAACTCCAAACTTGTTTTGGACCTTGCTTTCCCCTGGTGTAAGATAGGGACACCACCGCTGACATCTTTCATACACCGCATGGAGATCTCCTGCATCAGGTATTACTACTACAGCACGAGACCATCACGAGTATCTCGTGTCTTTCTACACTGCTGGAAATACTCCTTAAGCCAAACCATGACCCAGAACCTCCTAAATCTCTTCAAACCACAACGGCAGAAAGGGCCAGGATACTGCAAGGAAGGGGGAAAAACGCAGAGTGAGGGTCAGGAAGCAAATCCTTGTCAGCACCTGTGTCGCAGCAGAATGAAGGCTGCATTTATTTCACCATCGCACTATCATCTTTTCCCCTAAAGCCACGGGGATGAGTGGGCGTATGAAAACTCAGCCATGCCTGAGCAGTGCTAAATCCACTCTGTCCTCAGTCAGGCTAATTGCACACTCCTCCCTATGAAGATCTGTCTTGCAGAAGTTCTGCTGCCCTTCTCCACCTGCAATACTTCTGCTGGAGCTGCATGGAACCAGTAAAACCCATCGGGAGCTGCCTTCCCCTGCAGAGGGAAACCATCTCTAACAGGATTTCTCTCCTCAGACCACAGATTTTCCCTCTGTGGGCAGTATCCACAGGCCAGTGAAGATGACGGAATAATTCCCGTGGATTACAAAGGGCTTTGGATCCAGACTTTTTACATGACCATTCAGCTAAGCAACAGAGAACTACGCGGGATGAGAACCTGTGGTGGATGGGTATTATTCTGAAGAACTTACAAAGACACTGTGGGAGGGCACGGTCCCAAGTGCCATCCCCCTGACAGGTAAGGACATGTGTACCCAATAAGTAATATCCATGGCTGCACTGATATGAGACAGTTGTTCCAAAGCTGAATCTGTGAGGACCACTTGGCTGCACTTGACGGATGCTGTTTTCCAGGTGCCCGGGGTCAGTACAGTTTACAACTGCAAACAAACAACAACAAAAAATATACAAAACAAAGGGTGTAACAAAGAACAAAGGATTCTCCAAAAATGAGCAAAAAAAGGAGAAAAAAAAAGCAAATCACATATTCAACAATTTAAGTGTTTTTGTTTTTTTGTTTTTTGTTTTTTCTTTTAAGATTCTTTGGGGCAGCAATAGAAAAAGTCCTTATTAAAAGGAAAAAGGAGAGAGTAGAGGCAATCCTGCAGGCTCAGCGGCAGAGCCTCGCTCTCTGGCCCCAAACCAGCACTTACATTAGCCAGTCGAGAATAACCGATTTCTTGACCAACACAGCAACAGTTTCGACAGAGATACCGGATTAAGGGAGTACAGAGGAAGGGAGTGCAGGGAGGGGAGGGAATTTGATAAGTGAACTTGAGCGCTAATACCCATGGAAGTAGGGCAGCCCAGAAGGAGAAAGGGCTCTGCACAAAGGCTGCAGCATTTGCTTTGAGCGAACTGCTCCGGGGTTACCAGGATGACCTCTGCTAAGGGTCTGGCCTGATATTTTCTTGTGTCGTCCCCACTTACAACACATACTTCGATGTCTTGGAGGATGTAGGGCTGGGCAGTGTCCACTGACAGCTCTGAGTGAAGCTCAAGGGAAAATCAGGTTTGCTGCACGAGATCTACACAGCCCTTGGTGTCCAAACATCACTGGTGCATTCCCGCGGAACCACAAGATTTGGCTTGCATGAATTTACGACAGCATCAAGCTGGATTTTAGGAAGGCAGAGTAACAACCCACGAGGAAGGTGCAGGCAAGGCTGATTTGCCTAGACCGGGGTGGAGGCAGACGACTTACCGCGGCAGGCGGGCAGGGTGCTGCTCCACTGTCCGTTGGCCAAGCACTGGGACTGCGATGCTCCTTCCAGGCGGTACCCAGCGTTGCACACAAACTTGGCCACGTCGTTCAGATTGAACTGACTCCCCTGGGTCAAGCCGTTGGCAGGGTTGCCAGGGTGGCCGCAAGTGATGGCTACAATTAGAAATTGGAGATGTTACTTTTTTTTTTTTTTTTTCCTGGAAGAAAGGGGATTATCCATTGGAAAAAGTTCCCAAGGAAGGAGACCATAAAAAAACCCCACACCAACCCTGAAACCCACACTGACTTCAAAGATTTGCGGCCGGCTCCATTGAAATACTGAATCAAATTGAGAGCATGGTACCTTTGTTCATTTTACTGGCAGAAGAAATTCTCTGAACCGCTCTCTAAGCAGCTGAGTGCCAGCATCCTACCGACTTATGCCATAAATCCCTAGAGCTCTCTTCAAAAATCCCAGCTACTGCTATTAATCTATTGCCTTACATTACCCTGGGCATCACACACACAGACATGAAACCTGATGTTTTCCTCCCTCTCCCTGGTGCAAGTCAGATGTACGCTCACTGCACTATAAAGTTACACCTGGAGGGATAGTTAAAAGAGAGGAAAAATATGAGAAAAATCAGGTTTCTAACATATGGCATTGAAAGCTTAAATCTTCCTGCTTTAAGCTGGAAAAAATTCAGGGGAAAACCTTTACTTCTAAATCCCTGAAATGAGGATTTTTCTGTAGTTCTTGTTCCCGTGGCTGATGTCAGCTTGGGCCAGCGGCGAGGTAAAGGGCTAAAGGGTCCCGGTCTGAGCCGCTCTGAGAGCGCCCAGGGAAGGCACAGAGACACAGGCTGGAGCAGCGGGATGAACGCACAATACTGAAATTCGAAGTGCTTTTGCCTGGGCCACTCTGCTGGTACCCGGGCGGAGGCGGGTGACACGGAGGATACAGCCCCGGCTGCGAGGGACGCCTGCTTTGCTTTGAGAAGAGCAGCGAGTTCCACCGCGCAAAAGAAATGTCAGGATATGCCATACAGTGATTTTTGGCTGCTTAAGGAATGCGACATCTTCCGACAGCTGAGGACAAAGCCATATTGATTATTGTCACGCTGAAATAGGGTAATGGTCCATCAGCAAACGTCCAGCAGTTTTGCTGTACAGCTGCCAAAGCCAGAAGCTAGAGGGGAAGATGAAATTCCCACAAAAGATCCATAACACGTTTGACTGCCAGGGCTGGACTATACCACAGGGATGGGAATTTATTCCTTGTGCAAGCTGGTGACAGGTACAGGTCTAAAAAATATGAAGCAAGATAGCCTTTCGGTGCTGCAGGAAGCAGATGTCAGACTCTCTGAGGTACTTCTGAATATGATTATACATGCTTTGAAACAGGTGATGGATTCTGTCCCAGAAAAAAAGAGGCTCCCCGCAGCTGGCATGGATCAAAAAGACCCGTTTGCACAGAGGAAGCAACTGTAGCAGGTTTAAAGAGAAAATATCAGGACAATAGGAAATTATAATGTGCTAACACACACAGTGCCCTGAGCTTCTTCAGAAGCAATAAAGCCTCGAGGCATCTCATTTCAGAGCCCAACAGTGCTCTGCTTTAACGACATCAGATTTATGCTATGCATAAGGCCTAATGTAGCGCAATAACTTCAAGGCCAACTTCTGCACGTGAGACACCTCTCCAGATCTCTGCACAACAGTTGCCGGGCGTTCGGGCGCCAGGGTCCGACGCTGGCACAAAGCCGAGCCGAGCAAGGGCACCACGGAGGAACCAGCGCCGCACTGGTTCAGCTGCCAGAAGACAGATACAGAGGAGCAACGTTCATCTGCTTCGTTCTAATGGGTTTGGTCCCTCCCAAAAGAAACAAGATGAGCCACGAAAATGGATGTTTAGAAAATCCTGCATTCCCATAAATCTGCCTGACAGCAGGAGGACCTCTATCAATATGATTTCCCCGTCCAAGGTTAGTACGTATATACTTGGCAGGTAAAAGTGAATTAAAACTTTTTCAACAGAGCATCCTCAGACAGGAGAGCAATTCAAACCTACCTACAGACCCACAGACAGCCTTTCCAATAATTCCTTTTCCTAAAAAGCTCAGGCAGAGTCCTTAACATCCTCCAAATTCTGGAGTCTCTGCTAACCTTGACAGCTTAGGTCTATTCCTTATTTCTAGGCTGGAATCAGCGTATTCGTTGACTGATGGGTCATTCCTTACCTCCTATCTTGCTGTTATTATTGTGCCTCGGCACAGAAGGCTCTAAACCAGACAGGAGAGATTGGAAGCAAACAACTGGAGAATCATGATATGAAATACACTGTCCATTGATAAGAAGATGCTTAAACTTATTAACACCTTAGAGCTCTAGAGACTTACCTAATTAGCTTATTTACTGGAGAGATAAATGAGCAGGCTGTACAAGGTGACTTGTGAATGTGGATCAGAGGAGGAGAAAGACCGACTTTCCCCCGGCACAGAGGACGGGTCGCAAAGACGGTGACAACAGTGGTGTGCTTGGGGGGGCTCCGTCTGCCTTTAACCTCCTGCGCCCCCATAAAGGGTGGTGTCCCCCGAATCCACCCCTTCGGCTGGGCTCAGCCCTTAGAAATTCAGCATATGAAAACCACCAAAGAAAAGCGGAATTTACAAAGCAGAGGGAAGCAGCAAAGCAGCCAGAACTGCAGCGCTGCCACTCCTGCCGCACCTCAGCTCTCCCCCGCGTGAACCCCGGGCACGCTCGTGCAGCACACGCTCTGCGAGTGTGCAATGCCTTCGTACGCAGCCTGGGCACGCGAACAACAGGCTTTACGTGCGCTCTTGTCCTCTGGCCGTCACCAGGGCTAAAAGAATCTGACAACATACTTACGCACACAGACCGGCGTCTTCCCAGACCAGCGGTGATCCTGCTGGCAGATCCGCACGGACATCCCGATGAGGCGGAAGCCGGGGTTGCACTGATAAACCACACTGCCGCGGTAGTTGTAGTTCTCCCCGTTGATCTGCCCGTTGACGATGGGACTGGGCACACCGCAGTGCCCCGCTGCAGGAGGGAGACAAGGAGAATCACCGCAAGCTCGCGCCTGCCCCTCCTGAAGGCACGGCGCACCACCCCGACGCCCCGGTGGAGCTGAATTTGGGACTCTGCAGTCACGAATAAAACCACAGCAGCACTAAAACCAACATATCTTTTTTTAAAGCTCTCCTCTCCACTCTCAAAACACCTCGCATCTAGTGAGCATGTAAGGAATCAAAGTCTGCTTCCTTTTTATGCCTACTTAAACCCCTGCCGCTTCGGTTACACCGAGTCCTCGCTTGGGCTCCTTCTTGCATCAGTACCTAGAATTCCTATTCCCTCCTCAAATGCAACCAGGATCCCCCCCGCACCACGGGTGCTCCGCACCTACCCAGACATCTCACTTCTGCTCCGCTCCAGAGTCCGTTGGCCATGCACTCCCGCACGCGGGACCCTACCAGGGTGTAGCCGGTGTTGCAGGAGAAGATGGCTGTGGCCCCGTAGCTGGTCAGCGTGCCGATCTTGTTCCCGTTGGGTGGAGTCGGCAGGTCTCCGCATGAGATAACTAAAAGAGACCCCACAGTACCGTAAGCGAGAACAGGGAGGGAGATGCGTTGTTTAGAAGAAACGCACCCAGTGACGCTTACCACCGCAAGTTCTTATTGAAGTCAGAGATGAGTAGAAAAGATTATTAAATGGGTAATAACAACGATTCAAAGTCATGTTACACGAGGTGACAAATATAAGTGCTATTAATATTTACGCTTCAGGACGCGAGGGGCATACTAAAGACAAGACTGGTTAGGAAGAAACTACAGAAGTTTTTCACACTTCCTGTGTTTTCAACACAGGAATATTTCTATTATTAACCCTTTGCTAGATACAGCCGGGAAGCCCGACATCCAGAAAAGCCACAAAATGGCACAAGATTTCCGACTAGAAAGTGACACCCGGCTTCTCCTCACACGGTGACTTCCAGGGCAGAGCCGACGTGGGATCGGGCGCCCAGAGGATGCCCAGCCGAAAGCCTGGTGCGCAGGGCGCCGCTGGAGCCTGCCCAGCAGCCCGGGGCAATGCAGCTCCCAGCCACAAACTTCAGCTCTTGATTTTATCTACCTTTAAAGATCTGCAACCCCTCTGGAGCTTTCGCACTCAGCAAGAAATCAAGAGACTCACGCTGGGTGCTTCTGACCTTAGTGCATTGCCAAGATCCTGTCACTTGAATTTAGGTGGCAATAACGCTGGAGAAATAAAACGAGGTCAGGCTGCCGCTCCCGGATCTGGCTGAAGAACTAGCAGGGGGAAAACTACATCTGTCACCGAAGTCGGCAGTTGCATCTCTAGAAACAAAGGGAGGCAGGAGGGAAGTGAAAGCTGCCATTCTGAAGGAGAAATTTTTCTGTCTCTGTCTGCACTTAGAGAGAAAAAACCCTCCACCTTTGACAAAAGAAAAGATCCGAAGTGCAGCCATCATGTCAGAATGACTGAGCGAGCTGCTTGTTTGCCAAGAGTGTTTTTTGATTTACAGGTGACACTGTTACCCTCGTAAACTTGGCGTTTGCATAAAATTGGAAGAGGTTAGGTTTTAAATCAGAATTTTTTATTTTCTTTCTTAAAAGCAAACTTCAGAGCACCTGGCACCAGTGACAGCCAAGCTGCTGGGGCCCGACAGCAACAGATGAGCTAATGCGCTCCAGTTCTTGCAGAACTGTTTAGATGAAACCAAGAATCAGAGCAGCAGACGACCTCTCCCTGCGTCCAAACTCTCTTATAGCAAAGCAGCTCCGCAGCCGCACTCCCAGATGCTGCCAAAGCGACCAGGGCTGCGGCGTGTTTGCACGCCATCAGCCGAACCTGCACACCCGCCGGATGGAAAAGAGCAACCCCAGCCCCTGCCAGACAGCCCGTGAGGATCCCCAGCTTCGCCGCTCTTACTTTTACAGGTCGGCATGGGTTCGCCTATGCTCCACGTCCCGTTGGCCTGGCACTTGATGACCCGCTGGCCTGTGTAGTAGTACCCAGGGTCACAGATGAGCATTAGCTGGGCGTTGTAGTGGTACTGGATCTCGTAGGTCAGCCGCCACCGACCATGCTCAACTGCAATGCTGTTGATATCGGGACAGGTGACAGCTAAAAACCAGATGTGGTGAGTCAGGGAAAAGAAATGAGACAGAAAGACGTTAACAGGTGTTTAACTCCAGGGGCACTTCAGGGCATTTCAGCAAGCGCGCTGGCTTTCTAACGAGGGGGCCGGTATTAGCGTCCCTGTTTTACAGGTGGGAAAGCAAGACACCATGAGAGGGGGCACCAGACCCAAGTTATGCAGAATTAGAAACCTGATGTCCTAAATACAGCACCTGTGAGGCAAAGCGGTCCGTGCTAGAGCTGGAAGACGTTACTGAAGGGACTTAAATACCCCGCGGGACCTCCCCGGCTGCGAACACTCACCCACGCACTGCGGGGGCTGGTTGCCGTTGCTCCACTGCCCTGCCTGCAGGCACTCCGCGCTGGGCTCCTCCCCGGGCTGCAGCTGGAAGCCCTGGTTGCAATGGTACACGGCTTTCGTTCCCACTGTGTACTCCTTGCCAAAGACAACGCCGTTCTTCGGAGCCCTGGGAACTCCACAGGAGAGAGCTGGGAAGGAGGAGGCGGGGAAAAAAAACACAGACAAGAAATGTCAGCTTCCAATTTTATTGTGGATTTGTGGTAAGTGAGCTGAAAGCCCAGACCCCAAGCTCTCCGATTTACAAAAGCACCAGCGCCCCGTTGAACCCCAGAAGCTGCAGTGATGCCCACTTTCACAGAGGAACAGATTTTCAGCTCCTGTCTATCGGTGGTAACAGCAAAGCCAATACCAGTTTCTACTGCAAGAGACTCTGGCTCGTACTTTCGTAGTATCTGTAACACCAAACGCATCAACAAACTATTCGAAAGTTTTCACACAGAGATAAAGGATTAGATGGCAATAACGCTTTGTATTTACATCCCACAGCAGCAACAACCTGAAACCCCTTTCCAAGAGCACTTCTGGATTACATAAGGCAGCAAATTGTGTAATTATGTTGTGGCAGAAGGAAGGCTAAATTTAGCATTACAGCTGAGAAGGTAAGGGGGAGGGGGGGTGGAATTCAGGGAAAAAAATTGATGAACAGGCACAATGCCAACCGGCTGCTCAAGATGGCAGCACTTCGGGGAAGATGCTCTGCACCACTGCTGCTGAGCTCCTCAGTCCTGCGGTCAGGGCAGCGGCCGAACAGGGCAGAAAGGGGACAGGCAGGGCACAGAAATACGAGCGACAGCCAAATACAGAGAGGCCGGAATCACCTTCATTTATGCTGCAAGAATTTCACGAGATGTTGACGAGCCCTGTTGCCCTCTTCCCTACCGCTGGGAAAACCAGCGCTGGGCGGCTGGCACTCAGAGCTGTGTTTTTCCCTGTCGGCGTTGGGAAGAGCTGGGAAACCAAACCCAAACATGCCTCCAAGGGTTCCCATCCCCCTCCGAGTCCTGGCTCTGGGGGAAGGCCACCTCGCTCGGGCTGGAGACGCAGAGCCCACCCGTCTGCGCGGGCATGGGATGAGAAGGGGGAAGAGCAGCCTGAGATGTGCAAAGCTGCCGCTGCGAGACCACCAGCCAGCGGGGCTGCCACCAGCCTCCGCGCAGCACCGAAATGAGCAGAGCCTGCGAGCAAGCACTGATTTGGAGGCCACCACCTAACCCAAACAATTGTCCGCCTTTTGAAAATGCTCTAAAGGAAATCCATTCCTTCCTGGAGCAGCCCGAGCTGCTCCCACTCAGCTAATGCATGAACTGGAGGCTGAGCCTATGTCTCCTGAGCCACATGCTGATACTCCAACACACATTCACCTTCCTGCTATTCCCTCCGTGCGCAAACGAGGGCTAGAAAATCAGCAACCTCAGAAAAGTCACCTTCTGGTGACATGGACCCCGCTGAGCGCTAAAAAGGAAAGACCAAACTTATTGTGTACAGCATCAGCACAACCACTGGAACTTTCTACCGCTCGAGGTCCAAGACGCTTTTATCCCACTCCTGCTGCGAGTTGGACGGAGCCCCAGTCTGGAGCACAATTACACAGCACCTTGCAGACGCTGGTACTGCTAATAGGTGTGAGTAATTCCGCAGGCTCGTATTAGCACGATCAGGCATATCCCTGGTTGAAATGATAATCACACGTATGTCACTTCATCGAGCTAAGGAGCTTGGCGAATCTCTCCACAAGGCTGGCTGTCTAGACAAGCAGCCACGCTGAATACCAATTTCCTTCCGAGGCAAAAGAAGAGGGGACCTGGAAAGTCCTACCCTTTCACTTCCACCTGGCAGTTCCCGAATTACTGCCCTTCTGATGTTGCATCCAGCCAAAGAGGCTGGTGAGAAAGCTCACCCTCTTCCCTTGCCACTGCCCCCGGCAAAGCCTTCTCCTTTCTCTGTTCTCCATTCTCTTCCGCAGCCTGATGCTTCGCCAAAACTCATCGCCTCTATGTGCCACCAGGAACCTGAGGCACAGAGACCGACGGACGAGACACCAGGAGGGCAGAGACCAGGGCCAGCGGTGCTCCAGGGCAGCGAGGCTGAGCTGCCGCTTGCCTTCGTTCCTCTGCACGAGGGAAGGACGACCGACCGCTGCCCGCTCCTGCCTCCCGGCGAGCTGCCTCCTTCTGCCTCTCAGTTCGTCCGCTTGATCCTTGCGAGTCTTTCCATTGCGTAAGGCTTGCCTTGATGCAGAAGTTAGCAATAACTCTTTTGGACCAGCTGCAGGTAACTAAAAAGTCCATTAAGCCACCAAAAATAATAAAAAACCCCATAACCCTCTTCACCTGCAGATGGTCGAGCTACAACATGAGGAAGAATCAGAGAGGGAGAGCCAACCGGGGCTGTGATCTCTGCTGCCCTGCACCCACGGCAGGGGCCTTTCTTCCCTGCACACCCGGCGTCCTTGAGCAGAATGGGCTATCAGTAAGGTGTTATTTACAGAGCCCTGCACGAAGCAGAGAAGCTCGATTTTTGGGGCGGCAATAAACTTGCCATCTGCTCCAAAAAGCATTTCCGAGGCTCAAATTGTGGGCACAGCAACCCTCCAGACGCAGAGGAAAAACAGTAGATGTTCCAGTAGGTGAAAGAGGAAAAACAGTAGATGAAAGACAGTAGATGTTCCAGGGGAAAGCGAACCAGCACTTGGCTAGGAGAGACCCAGGGAGAGCGCGGTCTGGGAAGAAAGGAGAAGGAGCACTTCTGGGGGTTCAAAGGTACAAAAACTGTCTGCAGGAAGATGATGTGCTAGGAAGAGGGACAGAGGCTGTGAAAGCAAATCTGCAGCTGGGATTCCAAAAACAAAGCAGCTTAAAAATAGGCAGCAGAGACAGAAAAGGCATATTAGATCATCTTGTGTTCTCCCCCATTGTGCCAACGCAAGACTGTTCCCTGCAGAATATTCTCTGCTGTTTCCATAAATGTCAGCTAGGACCGAGCACGTAGTAAAGATTATTCAGAGGGGATCGGGAAGGAGAAGAGGATTATGCGCTGGCAGAAAGGAGCTATGGGAAATGTCATTTGTTAACTAGACCATGTGTTTACGGGCACCCCGGTTCCCCTCCTCCTAACGCAGCTGATTGTGTGAGCAATTTATGCAGTGTTATGGATCGAGTTCCCAAACCTCTGCCATGTGGTCCTGGCCACCAGAAAGGATGAGAAATTGAGTACAGCCCAAAACAAAAGGTTGCCAGTTGGCTTTGAGAGCAATGTTTAAAAAAAAGGATGTTGGATTTTATGTAGCTGAAGCGGGCACGAAGAGCGGAGCCAGCCCTGGCTGTGGGCTGCTGGAGGCCAGGGGGGGGAGCTGCTCCGCCATGAATTCTGCTACTGCTCCGCTCTCTCACCTCCCGCATCCATCTCAAGGCACTCGATCACCATGGGCCAGCGTTAAGATTCCTGATGTCAATATGGGGAAACAGAGAGAGGAGGTGACTTTCCCAAAGGGGCTATTTCAGCCTCAGGATCTAACGCAACCAGCGAGCTCTCCTCTCTGGACGGACAGGCTCTTCCAGAGGGACGTCCAGCACCAAGATCCTGATCTCTGTGGGGTCAGTGGGGACAGACGCACCTCTCCAAAGGGGAAACGGGAGCAGGAGCCCACCTGAAATGCTATGAATTGCCCCCTCCAATTCTTTCTCTGTTGGTGACTGCCATGGAGTGGCACCACAGGTTTTACCCATTGTGCTCCCGAGATGTCACACGTGTTCAGCTGACCCAGAAGAGCGGGGTGGGAGCTTGTCCGGACTCCCCCAGGAGATGGGGTTAGTGCTTCCCACGTGGCTCCCACAGCAAGTCCTGCTCCCGCAGACCTGGGGCGCTCAGCAACACCCCAGGAGCCCCCGTTCCCAGCCCAGGTAGTGACAAGCCACACGGACGGTCTGGCTCTGACTCCCTCCCTGGTGACCTGGGCACCAGCGCTCAGGGACTAGTTTCCGCTTTGAATTGTTGCTGTCAAGGGATACCCCTCCAAGTACATCCTCTCCCAACCTCCCCATACATCCTCTCTCTATCTTCTCCCCACCTCCGTGTTTAAAATCCACTCCCCACACACCATTACACCTCTTGCAGGTAAATATACATTTTGGAGCTGAACATGAGGCTCAGGTGCCATTCCAGCACATCAGGGCAGTAAAGACTTAGCAGCATTTTTACCTATTCTTGATTACATGAGTTTCCTTAAAAAAGATGCAGTAGATCAGAGAAATTCCTTACGCTGGGGGAAGGATTCAGGAGGCACAGTTGCCATGACAGCCCCTCGCGCCTGCCGGTCGTGCTGCGCGGTTCATCTGCTCCTTCCAGCCCCCGGTGTTTACCCCCATCCACGTTACTGCAGAGCCTGAATCACTGTCTGAGCTCGTGCACAGTCTCCCAGCTCCCCCTTGCCAATGGCACTGGGTCCCAGGGGCTTGGTTTACCGCTTTCCGCTCACCTTTAAATAAATAGAGCCTGGAGAGGGCTCCAAATGGATGTAAGCACCCACAGCCCAAACCCACCCTCTCCAGGCAGGACGGCTTGCAGCCTTGTGCGATTTCCAAAGAGACGTAAGTGATTCAGGACCACTGAAAGGAATTTTTCAAGGCTCTTCGGTACCTCCCACACTAAATAATCCTGCTTTTCCTTACGCCTTGGACTGGACAACAAATGCAGACACTGCAGTGAGATTTTGCCTATGCTGCCTCTGTTCTCTGGCGAGTTTCCAGGGAAGTCGATGCAATATTAATCCCCAGTGCTTGGTCCCCTTGGAACATGGATGAATGTTCAAAGACACTGAAAGGCTTCATCAGAATAAAGATGGGCATTTTATCAACACAAAGGAACAGGGATGATTGGCGGATTGAGAAAAAGGTGCAATCAGAAAGTGAACATAGTGAGGGAGACAAAACAGCGCCGCAGCAAAGCCCCCTGAGGCACACTGCCCTGTCCTCCCCTCCGCTCCCACGCCTGGAAGGAGCCATGTGCTAAGCATGACATGTCATAAAGATTACGGTTAATTAGGAGGACATGTGGAAAGAACAACTACATGCCTAAATCTTATACGAAGCCAACAGAAACTGGGCACCGTCTGAATCCTAAAAAATTCTTCGTCCCCCACTGACACAGGCAGACCTAAGACAGCACTTCCAGAAATACCAAAGGACGTTCCAGTCACTAGAACCCAGCGGGACCCGTGCTCCTGCCAGCCTTTCCAGATTCTTCCAGGCTTCTCCCGTCCTTAACTGAGGCTTGGCTGTGTCTTCACTGAGAGTTCAAACACTTCCACAGCCGTAGCCTTTGCACAGATGCTTTTTTTCTCTCCCATCCCAAATGCTCCCAAACGGTTACTCCCTTCCCTCCTTGCTCATCTATTCCCAAGGACTGGTATACAAGAGGAGCACCCCGCACTGCTCACCTGCAGCTCAAAGCCTGCGCTCAATAGGGACTGGGGGAATCACAACAGGTTTTTATTTTTGCCGCATTTTCCTCAGTCCTCCCTAGGACTCCCGCATCCTCGTAACGATACGTTTCCCTGCTCTCACCTTGGCACAGAGGGATCGCTTCGGTCCAGTGGAAGTAGCCCTGAGGGTGCTGGGCGCAGGTGGTGGTGCTGTGGCCAACGAGACGGTAGCCCGTATCACAGCCAAAGCGGACCGTGCTGCCAGGGTGCAGACCCGTCTGGCTGAGAATCAGCCCGTGGGCTGGCGGTTGCGGGACGCTACAGTAAGGAGCTGGAGGGATGGGCAGAAGAAAATAAATCAATCACTGGATGGGTAGTATCAAGACAAATTCCTTTCCTGCTCTCTGGAATTACACCATGCGTAGCATAACGTAATGCTGCACAAGAAATAGAGAACTTGTGATGGATAAATACGAAGTCAAAGGGGGAAAGTGCAGGGCTACTATCCAAGTTCCACTCGGCTCTAGAAATAAAGACTAATTTCTGATAATTAAATATTACTTAATTCATTTACTGCGTAAAGTCATTATTTATTTATGACATACTGGCAAGCTCTCAACCCAGTTTTATAACTTCCATTAATTAAGATTTGCTAAGTTCCAAAACACAGTAATCCATTTTAAAGAATTCTCAGCAAACATTCAGTATCCAGCAGCGGTTTTGTGCTGAGTGAGCAACCGCGACTCCTGGTCCTGCTCCTGCAAGAGCGGTGCCAGAACGCCTGAGCAGGAGCACAAGGTGTTTTCAACAATTCACCCCAAACGCTGGAACGCGGTCAGTCACACCCAAGTTGTGCCCCAGGCACTAGGCAGCTCCTAACCCAAGTTCTTATGTTTTGTGATGTTAATCTTCAAACATCTTAAAATGGCCCAAATGGACAGCATAATTCAGCAACGCAACAATCTCTACTGTGAATTGTGAATTGCGTGGGCTGGGTTTCATTCATCCAGAGCCACGATGCCTATGGTTAAATATTCCGGTTCTGGTTTTTAAGAGCAGTTGAGAAAGCAGCCAAAGCTTCAAGGTTTCTGCTGGAAATAAGCCTGCCTTCCCCGGCCTCACCAGTTCAGAATGAGCCCGGCCTTGATCGCCTTCCCAGGCCCTGGCAGCGTCTGCCGACACAGATGGCCTGCGCCCCTCTGCAGCCATTTTGCGCAGATCCTTAGCTGAAGGGACTGGCCACGTTCTTGGCAGAGGCATCATCTCTGCTGAGCGCTTACCAGAGTAGCGGATTTTGAAGCCTTTTCTGTTGTAGGCGTGATCAGAGGACCAACGGAGATAGACTTTGTTCCCGCTGCTGGTGACGGTCAGAGGGGCAGAGTAGTTCCCGCTCAGCGACAGGAGCAGCGGACTCTGGCCAGAGGGACCTGCAGGGGCAAAGGGAACCAGGAGAAGTCACACACAGTCACTCGTGGGCATTATGTGCCAGAGCGTGTTTCTGCAGGAGGAACTTTGCCACGCATCCAGGAATGGCAGCTCGTGCTCAGGGGGTTTTGTGAACACGAGCCCCAGCGCAGACACCCGGCTCCTGGGAAGCCAACTGCAAACAAAGCCCAGCGATGGCAGTAAGACCGCGACCCTGCTCCCGGTAGCGTGCCTTCGCCTCAAGTCCCGATGGGAAACCACAGGAGCACCAGCACAGCACTTGTACTCTGCGTTTGGTTACAAAGAGCTGCATCACTGCGAATAGCGACAGATCCCCTCGCAGTTCAGGAGAGCTCATGGGCCTGGACAATTCGGTCTGCGTGGGCCTCAGGCGTGGGGAGTCCCACCTTCGCAACTGTCTCTTCCCAGCAATCGCCGCTACAATTTCTCCCAGGAGCTTGCTAACTCCTGCCCCTTGGGAAAATACTCTAGAGTCATCCAAAAATAAAATCATTGATATTTTCTTATCCAGAGAATCAATAAGTCTTAGGAGGAGCTTTCTTTTAGTCCTACAGAAATTACAGGCAGAGTGGTGGAAAGCTCTTTCCAGAGTGCTCTGGGAACAGAGATTAACAGCTAACAAAACTCTGCCATTTCTTTCCTTTCCCCTCAGTTGCCACGCAAGTCAAAGCGGTGAATCTCTTACCGTCAAAGATTTCAAACTCATCATATTGCTTCTCGCTCAGGAAGTACTCGATGGTGAGGGAGATGTTGTACCCAGGCTCTACCTTCACCACCCAAGAACAGGTCTGAAAGTGAGGGTAACTTCCCAGGAAGCTCTGGCTGAGGATCACCCCCGTGGAGTCTGTCATAACCTCGTTCATCGGACAGTGCACTGCCAGGAACGTGAAGGAGAGACAATAGCAAATGAATTTTCCTATTTTGCAGAGGAAGGAAGGAAGGAAACACGAGGTACTATGGCCAAGAAGGTCTGTCTTGACGAGCTAGGTCAAGACAGAGCACAACTCCCACCCGCGGACATCCACGGCGCACCTCGACCCCTGGGGCTCAGGGAGACTCCCCAGACCCTGATGTAGGCTCCCAATGAAGCACGCTGCGTTTCCGCAAATCCGAGCAACAGCCGCACTTAAAGGAAGGGGCAAAAAGCACCAATACAAACATACAATTTCAACCGTCTTTGCATCGTTTCACATCTCTCTCAAAATGAATGGCACTGCAACCAAGTGACTATTCTCCGGGTACACAACACTCCCTGGGAACCCCTGGAAACTTTATTACCTGGGTTAGAACACGGTGTGGAACTACAGGCTTATTCCAGGTCACCCACGGAGTTGTTAAATAGGATGTAAGAACTCCAATTCCTTTCTCTAATCGCTACACCCTGTTCAGCTTCTGGAAATATTAAATCCAGCTGAAAACACTAAACAAAAAGGCCAGCAAAAAAACCCAGAAGAGGAGGCAAACACACAAAGTGAGCAAAAAGCACAAAAAGAAAGGGATCTTTATTTATCCATAATTGTCACTAAAGCCCAGTGCAAATGCTGTACTTGTATTAATAGAAAACAGCCAGAACTATCCAGAAAGAACAGTGTATTCTTTCCAAATCCTTAATCCCATCAGTGATTTTTTGACCTCTATAAATTGGTGGCCAGATGTAATTTAAGCAGTCCCTTTACCCCCAGGCTAACAACCATCAGTAAATAATTGAATGACCTCCCTTTCTCTCCTTCAGTTCATGCTATTTCAGAGAGAATAAAGCTATAGAAAAATATCCCATTATATGGTAAAAATGTTCAGATAGGAGGGAATGAAGGAGATGAAATAATCACGGCTGGAGTGAACAAAAGTACCAGCAGGAACCCAGAGGATAAATAAGGTAACATGGTAGCATGGAAACATCTTTGGGATCCCTCCTGAGCAGCAGTAAGGTGTACAACGCAGCGTGCTCGGGGCTTTCATTTTTCTCCCACGTAATACATTCTGCGGCACTAATAGAGAAGCTGTTCCTCGCAGGATTGCCTCGCCGGAGGAGCTCGCTTCGCTGCAGCCCGCTCTTCCTTTGGCTGTTCATGTATCACTGGCAAACTGTCAGCGCAGAATTCCTCCCCCCCTCCCAGGGTAAGGACATTTGGGGGACTGTTTTAATGACTTTGTGAATGCAGTCAGGCGCACGGTGTGGCACACCTCTGCTCAGTCCCTGTTCAGGAAAGAACAAGCTTAAAGTGCCTTTCTGAACTGGGGGCTTGGGGTATAACCGGGGGTACCCGATGTGTCCCCAGACAACGCAGAGACCCCATAAAATCCCTGGAGCCGGCAAGGGGTGGCGGAACTTTCCCTGTCGTTTACCAGCGGGCGGTTGCAGTAAGTCACCCAGCAAACCTCTCACCGTTATTTGCTGGCCGTTGCTTGAGCTGAGCCACGGCGCGTGGCCCTGGGACAGGCTGCGAGGTGGGTCGGGAGAACAGCCTCCCCCTGCGCTGAGCTGTCTCACTACCCTCCTCACGGGGTCCTGGCGGGTGGTTTTGCACTACCGGGACCCTGGAGATCTGAGAATTAGCCCCCAAAAGATGCAGTACGTGCACGGAAAGCTCCCCCAGCTGCCATCCAGCTTGCTCCCTCCCTCAGCACGCCTCCACGCTCGGCAGCAGTCTCTGGGCAGGGAAGCTCTGGCTGCCACGCTGGGCACCCCCAGCTTTACCTTCACACGTGGGTGGAGGTCCTTCAAACTGGAGATGAGTGCCGAGTTTGCAGGTCAGGATTTCATTTCCAATCAGGGTAAAGCCAGGAAGGCACCGGTACCTCACGATGTCACCTACAGACAGAAACAGAAACCATCTTGACTCAAGAGAAGGATCAATTCATTAAGGCTGAACTGTTCCCTGGGAAGAGGGTACCACGGGGCGCTGAGACCTCTCAACTGTGCCTCTGCCATCGAGCTCTGGTACAACCGCGCAGAAATAGATGGCATAGAAAGGCACAGAAAGGCATGCTGGAGTCTCAGTTGGGATAAACTGCTGTCATGCCACTGAGACTATTATGATTTGGGCAAGCTATTTCCCTCAAAGAGAGCAGACAGTGAGAAAAAGGTGCTTTAAAAAAAATCACAGCTACTTCACTGGTTGCAGACACTTAAAATGCGGATGTAACCGTGAGCAACAGCTAAAAATACAAAAAGCACAGTCGATATGGGTGAAAGGTTCTCAAAAGAAGAGTAACGGCCTCTAAGCTTTCACACAACGCTTTGTTTGAAACACCTGAAAACTATTATTGTGGCAAACATTCCTGAATGTTTCCAAACAAGTTCAGGGTTTTCACAAAAGCCAAACCACTTCTTCTGTATTAACAGAGAGGAGAAGCCTCGGGACAACGGGGTCAATTTGATGCCATGTGAATGTCAGGTGTTGAGCAAGGTCACACACACGTCCCCACGCCACACACAATTACACACGTGAAGAGGTGTCCTGAAACCCCAGATACAGGGTGACAACACGCGTGTGTCTTCCTGAGGGCATTCCCAGCGGCTGGCAAGGGGGGAAAGAGGGCTAAGAGGACCAGGAGAGGCTGAGAGAGTTGGGGGGGGTCAGCCTGGAGAAGAGAAGGCTCTGGGGAGACCTTAGAGCCCCCCCTTCCAGTGCCTAAAGGGGCTCCAGGAGAGCTGGGGAAGGACTTTTCCCAAGGGCATGGAGTGATAGGATGAGAGGGAATGGCTTCAAACTGGAAGAGGGGAGAGTTAGATGAGATATTAGGAAGACATTTTTCCCTGTGCGGGTGGTGAGCCCCTGGCACAGGTTTCCCCGAGAAGCTGTGGCTGCCCCATCCCTGGAGGTGTTCAAGGCCAGGTTGGATGGGGCTTGGAGCACCCTGGGCTGGGGGGAGGTGTCCCTGCCCAGGGCAGGGGGGTGGAACGGGATGATCTTCAAGGTCCCTTCCAACCCAAACCATTCTGTGATTCTGTAATTCTACCTATGTTAAATTCTTCATTCTCGGTGATGATTTCTGCGTTGGGAATGATGGTCGGAGGTTGACATCTGAAGAGCTGGTAGGCTGAAAGAGAGCACAGGAAGAGTGCAGGCGTTAAGGTGGGGGTCAAGGCGGCCCCGGCCATCTCAGAGCTAAGCACAACAGGCATCAGAGCAAATCCTCCAGTAGAAGGAAGTGGAAAAAGCGCAACCAGCCCTCTCCCCCTCCAAATCCTGTACAGAGATGGCTCCTGTTACTTGTGCCCCAAAGAAGCTTTCTCCAATTTCTTACACCTAATAAGAAACAGATTGTTGTCAGTCTGCAAAGATGCAGGTACCAGCATTAGTCCATTTGGATGAACACTGAATGATGACCGACGGGTGCTGACGTGAGGCAACATTACCAGCACCTTTTGGGATACTAAGAGAGAAGATGTGGGTGACCTCAGTGGAATTAGGTCAATCACAGCAGAGATAGAGTCTCAGACTGCTCCAGCACCAAGTAAATTACAATAATTATTCAGAGAATTTCATCCTTACTGCCTGTCCTTGAACAGGGATTGCAAAACTCACTGATTTATTTTTAACTTGGAATTATTCATTAATTTCTTCGGCAAATAGTTCCACGAGTGCTAATGTTTTCAACTGCAAATCCTATACGTAGCTTGCCTTTCACAAAGTAATCTGTGCAAGGTTGATGTCAGTGCCTCATGTAAGGCAAAACAGGGCAGAGCTTGTACTTTTTGCCCAATTAGGCGTTTTTTCAGGGGTGCCATGTGGCTAAACAGGAAGAAGGCATCCAGTCGAGGAGCAGAAACGATTCCTTATGGCTCACACACCTGACCAAATACATTGCAAATAGCAAATTTTCCACCAAAAATTAAAGATCCGCTAACACTGAGCAAAACAAACGCCCTGCTTACAAGCATGTGGGTGCATAAGGCTTGAGCACTGTGCTGCTTATGAAAATAAACACACAAGAGCTGTGAGCACGGTTAAATTGAAAATACGGTACTGGGAACCAAATGAATATTAATGAAAGACATTTTCTGCCATTTGCTCAGCACTTCTCTGCATCTTTGCTCTCCCCGCACCTGACCCTGGACAAGCATAACTTCCTCTGAAATTTATATCAGCCCTTTAACTTAAGATACTGGAGCTCAAGCTGCCACTGAATATTAATTCTTACGAACTCCAGGATGTCGAACTCTTCACACCATGGCAAGGCTGCCAGTCTGGGCAGCAACTTTCATGAGGCTTATGATGATGCTTAAATACCCACGTACAGAAGCAGACACCCCATCATCTTGCCCTAATTTCCCTACCCCTCTAAAGCTGGGACAGGATAATACTTTCCCAAAAAGGTGCTTGGAAAAACGTGATGTTTGGAGGTCTGGGGAACGGGCTGGAGAGAACGCAGGCGCTTCCGGGTAACGCGAGGGACGGGCTGATGTATCCCACGTGTGCAAGGTGGAGGAAAAACCAAACACATGCTACTACAGTGAGCTAAACTCAACCGGGGAGGGTCAAAGGAAAGTGCCACCTCTGTAATTCAGACAGGCAGCCCCTTCTTTGCAATCCACCACGGGAGCACAGAGAAGGGATGAGGAAAGGAGCTGGGAAAGGGGCGGGAGAATCCTTCTGCTCCCCAGCAAAGAGCCGTCCCAGGAGGGAACACACTTGCAATCTTTTAAGCAGATGTTTGACAGTGGGGGAAAGAAGGAAAGGAAACCGTAACAAAAATTTAAATTAAATGCTATTTTAAAAGTGGTTGACAGCATCTATTGAAGTGGAAAGATAACCCAACATTTACAGTATTAATCTCCACTCCTTAATGGGCCATATTTCAATACGGAGGTGTGATTAAGATGGCTTCAGCATATGGGTGATACAGCAGCGGTAACGCTCCTTTCAACAGCACATCCATTTGTTCTCACCAGGACAAAACAGAGTCCCGTCCTTGAAACCGCACTGGGACCCCCTTGAGTTACTGTGCCATAAAACCCTTTCCCATCACGCTCACACATCAGTTGGCGCTGGCACCTGAACTAACCTGTTTAATAATAGGTGCAACATCATCATTTTTCAAGGGATGCTATTGAATCTTTAAGCTCTGCGAATCACTCTTTTGTCTCCCTTCCTCCACCCCAAGGAAACCTTTCTTTGCAGGCATTTAAAAGGGCAACGGCTCACTGACACGGTGCTGATCATCGCTGCACGGGAACAGACAATTTAAAGCTGAAGGAGGACGTCTCCTATGTCCTAGATCTGCCAGCACGCCGAGGCAGAAATGAAAATATACACTGCTGTAGATCCCGAGGAAATTGCATTTCCTGCAGTTACACCCCAAAGGGTGATGCCAAAGATTTAACTGACTGCACTGCCTGAGCCCAGTGTGAAAATTCCGCCCCCTCTTTCTCGGTGTGCAAGGCGCCACGCGCAGAGCGAGACCCTGGGAAAGAGAAGAATCTCACCCTGGAGGCAACCACCTCAATCACTTAAATCTTTGGGGTTAGGCTTTATACTAAAGTCCCACGTACGAAGGGAGCAATAAGCCAGTAAATGACACTTCAATAAACGGCCAAGCAGTTGCTGGAGTGCCCAGCTGGTTAACAGGTTATAAATGACTGCTGGTCCACACCGACCCGTAGCAGCACCAACCCCGGACCTCTCATCCTGCCTGCGAGGGGCTTTATACCCCACATAAACCGTACCTGAAAGAAACCTCAGTATAAAGTGCTATCGAGATTAGAGAACAGCAACATATGCTGATGGGCTCAACCACAGCAATGATAGTCTCTAATTCATATTACAAAAGGAAGCATTCGCTGAACTGCAGCAGTGTTTACATATTGCTCATTTCTGAGCCAAACTGCCTAAACCATAATTTTTTGCATAACTGTTATATACGCACCATTGTCTGGTAATATAAATCTTACAGTGTTTTGCAGCAGTAAACCAATTCCCTCCGAAGCCTAGCAAACATTCTTTAAATTCAGCCTATCCCTATCCGTATAACACTTGCCTTTCAGAACTGAACATGAGCGAACACATTCTGCACAGATTTGTCGTGTAACGCATGTAAGACTTTGTTGACGTTGTTGCCAGTAAATTACCGAAGCAAGGGGAGGTCTCCGTTCGCACTTTCCAAAATCCCAGTACTGCCGTAGGAACTTGTTAGCTAATCCAATTTAAAGTTGGGCTCTTGTTTAGTGGTGGAAAGCAAATGCTCTCATTTCAGTGTAATACCCAACATGTCTCTAGCGTGAGCTGCACTCACACCAAAGCATCCCAAAGTAATTCAGGGATTTACGGGAACTCTTTTCCTCCCCAGAGGAAAGAAGTCACCTCTCAGCTGGAACAGAGCTGCCACTTAAAACAGGCCACCAACATAACCCAACTGGTCTAGCATAGCATTGGAAAGACAATACCGCATCCAGCCAACACTGCAGGGAAGGAGAGTTTTAGGTACACAAAGCGGAGCTATCCCTAACGGGATCTGCCACGGAGAGGACGGCATTTACAGGCATCACCTTGAGAGAGGCGCAGGGTTGGCATGGCTGTTAGTTTGCAGGCACTCGATCTGTGCTTGAATTATCACGACGTTACAGACGGATTTCCACATCTGCACCGGCTGTGTGACCACTTGCCAGCACTCGATTGCGCAAAGACCCCCAGTCTCAAACCTGCAAATACTGGGCTCTTTGTGGAAGAGTTCAGGTAAAAGTGTGGTTTTTCGCATCTTCTCTTCCCCAGAACTAGTCCTCCCCATGACAACCCGCAACAGACCCATGCCCCTCCGCATGCCCTGGGCAGGCATAAAGCACGTGTTGCCTCAGTAAGTGATACAGACCGTAGAAATAAATGGCAAAAATCCCTCCGTTGGCTGCATCACTGTGGAATTTCATCAGGACCTGATTGGAAGAGCTTTGGGCTGATTTCTTAGCGGAGTTTCCAGTGAACACACCGAGCTGTGGGGCCGTTTGCTGTGGACCATCCCTAAAATCGTATGTCAGAAACACAAGAAAAGAGCATTATTACACGTCTTTTAATCCTAGGCAACAACCAACCTCCTACACTGCATGCGGGGGAACTCCTCCATGCTCCTCCCTCCCTGTCCTCCCTTTTCTACATCTACATTGGTGCCTCGGCAGCTCCCTGGGCAGCTGACCTGGGCCCCCAGTCCCCCTCCCCACTCCATTACAACCAGGATAATCTCTTCTGGCAGCGCAGTGCTCACCCAGTAGAAAATTACCAACAGGAACTTCATTTTTAACCTCAGAACTTGAAGAATTAGGGCCAGTTTTCCAGTGGAGTTTCACTCCCTGTTTGCACAGCAGACGCTGAGATATTTTGAATGTCAGGTACTGATTGTTACAAGCTCAAGAATTTAGCCACAAGCTCTTTAGCCAGTGCAGCTACGTGTGCTCCCTTGGCTGACCGAAGCTGATAACACGCCATTTCTCTTCCTTTCTCCAAACAGGAAAGGAAGATCCCAGCCTGTGAGGCTCTGGGGGTGAAGAAATCAGTGCCACCTCATTAACGGCAGCAGAGCTGTGCCCATTTTACATCAAGGGTCACAGTTCCCAGTTGCTGCTATTTAAAAGGCAGCTGGGGGGCACAGCCGGCTCCTAACGCCACCCCAGCGTTGCCTTTGCAGTCTGGGAGATCAGCTTGGATTGTGCGGCTGCGTATCTCTGATCGGCAAAGAAAAACCAAGAGAGGACATTGGTAAATGTAAACGGCTTTTTCTTAATTCAGCCTCTAACCACAGACAGGTAGCCATACATAGCGTGCAAAAGGAATAAAAATGAGCCCCAGAAAATGTCTATCGGACAAATCAGAAGTGAAAGGCAATTCCTATTATGCCAAGTCCGAACAAGATTCATTTCAACTAAATTCAGCTCAAGATAAAGACCCTGTTTACCATTCATAAAGTCTCCTCTGTAAAGCCCCTTAGGCTTCCCAAGAGCTGTTTCCTTATTCCATTCAGCAGAGCATTTCGGAGATGAAGGGACAGGCTGATGAACACACCCAGCAGGACGAGGGGGCTCTGCCACCGAACGCTCTCCCGGTGCAGCTGCGGAGCCGCTCCGCATCCCCCGGCAGCTCAGCCCCCGCTCGGGGCAACTGCGGCAAACCAGTGGGAGAGTGACTGCTAACCCCGGCACGGCAGGGGCCTGACCTGCTTCATTTTTAACTGCTGATGATCACAGAAATTAATGGCCGAGAAGACCTCAAAGGTCTTACAGGTGCTGCTATGAGGTCAAGGGTGGGACTGCTCCTTGTGAGCTGCACACCACCAAGGCAAAAGCACGGTGAAAGTTAAGGATTCCTGGACAGACTCCCCTCTGGACCCAAAGGATGACATTTCCATCACTTGGCATGAGCAGCCTAGTCATCCAGTGAGCATCCCCTTCACCGACCTTGCAGTCCTTGCCTACATTTTCCAGGAACGTAACATTAACTGGGTTTGGAGACAGTCCCCTTGTCCATTTTGCTAGCCCCTTGCAGCACATGGTTATTAATCTGAAGGCCCTACTATTAAGCACACGGAGTTAAAAAAAAATTCCAAATCCTCAGCCCAGTGTCCCCAGAGGATACTTCCCCACGCTCTCAGACACAGCACAACCCATGCGCCGTGGCAACGGGTGCTCTATTCATCAAGAGCATCTTTCTGAAACGGAGCCCCAGTAGCAACTCCAGTCAGTCCTCACACCTTTGCTGTACCCACCAAACAGTGATGAAATCGTTGTAGGGCTCTGTTTGCAGCAGAGTGAAGTTGAGATGGATTCCATATCCCACCGGCACTGTGAGGAGCCAAGTGCAGTCCTGGGAATTGGGGTACTGGTTGGGGAAGCCAGGAGAGTAAACTGTACCGTTTTGGGTGGTGACGTTCCCCCCACAAGGCACTGCAGGTAATCAGACAGAAACACAAACCTAATGCAGAAATATCCCCCAAAACAATAACTCTTAAAGATCCTCTATTTCCCATTTTTCTTTCCTTTTTTGGGGGGGGGGTGGGTGGATAAAAAGTGTAGCAATTCTGAAGGATCCAGACCCAAAACCTTGGTCTAGCTTGCCTCGAATAATTCCTACCTGTCACAACCATGTCTAACATTTTCAACTTAATTCCATCACAATAAATTTCAGTGCTTCAGAGCTGAAAGGAGACCGTCAGGGTGTTCTGTACAGATGTGATAGCCAGGTGCGCAAATAAACTCTGTCTTATGCCCTAGGAGGAGTCTTTGGGCTCCGCCAGCTGTCTGCACCCATGCATGGAAAATACAGCTCCTGACGAGATCACACCAGTGGGCAAATCCATCCACTAGCTCGTACAGCATGGCCTGGACCAGAACCACCGAGCAGCTGGCTTGTCACAGAGCACATCTGAGCAGGGGGGAAATGATGATTTGTACGACAGCACCATCCAATTCATTAATCAAGGCGACAGTTCTACTGCACTAGCTATCTTCCGGGTCCAAATGAACTTGCAAACTAAAGAGAGGCAATTAGAAACAGCCTGGGCAGCAAACAAGAGGGAGAGAAAGATGACATCCTGCTGAAGGCAACGCGGGAGAGCCACAGCAGGTCCCTAGGTCTGAAAGTCCCATGTACAACATCAGCTGCTGGACTTCCCTGGCACGGAAGTTCAACTGAAACGTCGATAACATCTGCAGCGCGTTACTGGCAGTCTGCAACAACCAAAGGCACGGGGTAAGGGCAGACAGCATCACCTGCCTGAGCCAGCTCTGTTCGAGAAGCCACGCAGCTGTACTGACCCAGTCCTTGCCTTAGGCTAACACTCTTTGTCGTACAGGAGCAGCTCCACAGACTTCTACCACCCTGGCCCTGACCTGATGTTCCAGATGGGAGGTTAGAGCCAGGCTCCGCACATTCCCTGCCTGGTTCTGCTCTGCTCACTCACGTGGTCTGTCCAGCTGAGAAAAGCACGTCTATTTATATAACTCCATACGCTCATTCTCTGAAACAAACACCCAAGGAACCTTGGGGGCCAAGTTCCTTCTGCCCTGCAGAGCAGCAGGCAGCCTGCCGGTCACTGGAGAAACTCCCCGGAGTGGTGCTGGAAACCTGGGTTTCTGTGCATTTATTTTAGAATTACAGCTTCTCTTTTAATTAAAAGGGCTTTCAGCTGTGACCTGTGCAGGAAAGGTGCGGTGGTGAGCCTAAGGCAGCGAGTCCTCACTGCTTGCTGCTATGCAAAAATGGACCATTTAAGAAAACAACTGGAAAAGGAAAGTTCTGCATTGATTTTAACAGCACTAACAGCCCACCAGATGTGCACACAGAGGGAAAAAAAGAGCAAATGGTCCAAAATGTACCTAACCCCTCATCCCTCTGTGCTACCAGAAGTGCTGAAGAGCAAGAAAGCGACTTTAAAAATGCTATAAAGAAGGAAGAATTGGATGGTTGTAGCTGGCAGAGCTGATGCCTGAGGTAGATAAGGGCATAACCCCGCTACCACCAGCCCCTCACCCCACCAGCAGCACCCAGCGGAGCACAGGACAGTTTCTCAGCTAACACACACCTCTGTTGCATTGCTGGGGTCAGGGAAAGAGCAGCTGAGGATTCAGTTCTTTATGCTTTGTGTTCTCTGGGGTTCAAGGACTTAGGACTTAAAAGAGGAAAAATATCACCTCTCCCTCTCTTTCCCCAGCGCACAGTTCTTGCCGACCAAGTGCTGTAAAGAGGCTGAGATAAAGGTCAGTGCTCCCGGGAAATGCGGTGGGAAATCTTCAATAAGCACTCTTGAACTTCTCAAGGGTTCATATGAAAGCCTTCTAAAGTAAACCACACACAACTCAGTCCATTGGCTCAAAGGACGAAAGGCTGAAACAGCCCTGTTGGGGGCTGAAAAGAGAATTTGGACATTTGAGCTTCGACGCTCATAACACAGATGCACTCCTTCAGCCTACAGGGTCCTCCTAGCATACACGGTCTTCAGAAAGGAGACCACGTTCAAAGTTACTGAAGAACTCCCATCTGGATCGTTTTGGAGATGCCATCATTGCCACACTAAGGAGACTAGACTGGGACACAGTCTTCCCACACTAAGAGCTCCCAGAGCTGCAAGGATCTTTTACTAGGGCCTGGTTTTATTTACCAATGCCAAATTGATGGAAGCTGAACGCTGTTGAAGAAATAAAGCAGACAAGAATGATTATTTCAATCACGCTGGACTGCTTCGTTCTGAAAGCGCGGCTCCCACGGGCATCAGCAGTGAGACTGACAGCTGGAGACAGCCCTCACCCGTAGCATGGGATTCAAAGACATCAGCTCAAAAATGTTGGGTTTGAACTGTTCAAAATGTTCGCTTTGACTAGGCTGAAATATGTTGAACGTGAACTCTCTGAGAACATGCTTCAACACCTCAGGGGTTGAGGCTTTGTTCAAAGTGCACACCCCCAGCCCGCCTCCAGTGATGCTTTTGTTTCCAGACAAACTTTCAGCCCAATTACAAAACAACGATTCAAAAGGAGGCCAAGAACAGAGAGCTGAAGCCGTTTCTCTCCCCTGAAATGCCCGTCCGGGTGCTCTCAGAGCGACCCCAAAGCCGTACCTTCACACCTGGGCAATGGGTGGTCCCAGTTCCTGTTGGTGCCGTGCTGGCAGGTGAGGACGGGGTGGCCGATCAGCTGGTAGCCAGGCAGGCACTCAAAAGAGATCGACTGGCCAACGTTGTAACCGGCTCCTCTTACAACACCATTGGCAAAGGGTTCAGGGTCAGGGCATTCCTGCAGCTCGTAGGCTGGAAAAAAAAAAATTAGTAAGGAGGAACACTTCATACTTCGTATTTTCTCACAAAAGCAGGAACAGTACGCTCTCCATGTTGCTTGGCTACTTCCTCCTCATACAATGACTTAACTGAAGGAGATAAACTTTAATGAACCCCGCACACATCTGCATGGAGGCGGAGGGAAAACCCTGCTGCTGCTCCGCGGCAGCCTCAGCCATGAGCACCGGGGTCTGCCCTGGTCCGTCAGAGCCCCTCGTCACAGAGCCACCTCGCACTTCACTTCTAATTGGGAAATCTGCCTTGTTTTCAACAAAACGTGGACAATCCTGATGACGAATGCAAGTCAACTGGTTAACGTGTTCCACCTGGCATTATAAATTATTGGTCAGCCTTGCTAGAGCTAATTTGCATAGCAATTTCCATGAGATTACCCAGAGTGCCTCAGAGAGCACATTCCTTCCTAAATTGTGCGGTAGCGCATGAATTATATGGTGCATGAACAGGACAGCCAAGACAAAATTAATGTTTTCAATTAAGTATGAGTAGCGGCTTTTATTGCTATTTCGGGGAGTCAGCCCTTTGTCAGTCCTTGGCTATACCACATGGCTGGAGACACATGCTCCATCTTCCCCACTCCTCAGATCCCTCTCCCAGGCGGTAGGCCGGACCCCTCGGCTCCCAGCTGCTGCGCAGCAAAGCCCACCCTAATTCTATTAAGCCTGGAGAACATGATCTGCCCTGGGCATCCTTTGCCCCTTCGCATTCCCGTACGCCAAGGACAGGTGGACAGAGAAGACCAGAAGGTTTTGCAAGAACACTCATCAAGGTGGAGCTGTGGATCAAGCAGGGCTAAAAGTTCATGTTCTCGATTTCGACAGGCAACGATTCACGCAGGCAGCCCCAGTCCAGCACCTCCAAAGAGCAGCACACCCACAAGAGAAGGAGGCTGCTGCTCAGAGGACATCACGTTCCCAACTGGGGAACCACTGGAGGACTCAAGCTGGGCGAGAAGGTAGGCACCTCCATTCCCCCATCATCTCCAAAACTGCACTGAGGGCATCTTTTGATTCTATGTAACTTATTTCTCTCCTTTCACTCCAGGTGCCCATGCCAGCCCCCTTGCTATTTGGCTATTTCCTTATTTACCCGGTCCCCCCCACCAGCCTGCCCTGCAGAAGGCTGGGCTGCAGCTGAGCACGCGTTTGGACTTCAGCTGAGACTGAAAAGCAGCTGCGAAATTCCAGAGCAAACCCATGGCTGCTGAGGACTCTCCTCTTTCCACACCACAGACAACAGAGCCAAGATCTAAGTGAATCTGGCTGGAATTAATTCAAAGGCATTTCACTGTCACAAAGCACTCTAGGAACATTTGTTATTTGCCGTAGGCATAAGTCCGGGTGAACAGATCCCAGTTCTTAGGATTAAGCACGGCCTTCATGTAACACCTTTCCACTCATTTGGATTAAGTCCTCATGGAATTAATTCAACAGAATAGCAACAACCGTGCTGTCTACCCTCTCTCCCCCGCCCTCACCACTAGCACCCGGGGACAGGACTGTCCCACTGCTGCTCGTTGGGTGGCCTCCTTACCTTGGTATTCCAGCTTGAAGCCCGGCTTGTTCTGCGAGTGGTCGCTGTGGAAGTACACAGTGGTTTCGTGAGATGTCGAGAGGAGGGAGCCTGGGATTTCGGTGCCGCTGAACCGCCCAATGACGTTACTGGTGTCGTATGGCCCGTTGCGGATTTCGACAAAGTCGTGGTTTGGCTCAGTGGAGAAGTTTAGGAACTGGATGTGAGCACCTGGAGAGGAGGAATGACCAGTCTGCCTCTAAAGCCTTAGCACGTCAGCACCGCTCACCCAGTGATGCCCAGTACAGCCCAGTCAATCAGCAGGAGTACATTTACTGTGCTGGAGACAGAGGGTGCCTGTAGGTACCTGGTTTCAGACAAGCCCGGGCTATTAACGCCCATAGCTTCCTGCTGCTGGAGTTCCTGCGCACTCCTCTCCCTCTGCCCGACACCAGAGGAACTGGGAAAGTGAGCACAGAGCTACACAGATCTCCCCTCGCCAGGCTGAGCGCAGCCAGCTCCGGACAGCCTGAGCCGAGAGGTTCCTTTCCCCAACAGCACACGGCAGCTACGCCGGGAGGAGGAGAGTTAATTCAGGAAACCCAGAGAGTCAGCGCTTCTTCCAGGCGGGCAAATACTTCCACCTCCTGGAAACCAGGCAGCCTGGTGGGGCCGGCCCGCGGGAGAGCTGAGCTGGAGGTGTGCAAATTCCTGCTCCTCAGGGCTGGGGGGATCCTCACTTTGAATGTGCTGATGCCTGCAGGAGCTCTAGCTGAGGCAGGACATAATCCCACACAAGCTTTGGTCACGTTACATTTATAAAGGGTGACACAACTGGTGATGCTTTAAGGCTATTACAACCGCGAGTGGTTAAGATGGGGAAGTACGCAAGCACAACAAGGGAGGATGATACAGCCGATTTGGAGATGTCTCCCCAAATCCGTGTCAACCTGCTACACTCCACAGTGACCTGTAATCACCTTTTGAAACAATACTTATCATTTTATAGCACCACATAAACACATCTTTAATGGGAAGTGCCATCAGGGGGTCAAACAACAGAGTTTCTGCAACTCATCTTGGCAAACAACACGTCCAAGCACTGACCGTGCACTGACTGAACAGGGACAGTATCTCCCCGTCATCAGTTTTGTGACAGCATCAAACCAAACCCAGCTGTCTCACCAAACCCCACGGGCAGCAATATCCTCCACGTGCAGTCCAGGTTGCTTGGATAATTTCCCGGGAACCCTGGGCTCAGGAGCACTCCTTCCATCTCTTCTGCTGTTCCTCCACACTGGGCTGTAAAATGAACGGTGTTAATGGTGAGGATCACTTATGGGTCTCTCTGGATGACGGCAATGCCCAACCAGCTGTGTGGGAAATAAAGAAATTAAAAACTAAGAAGAGAAAAAGGAAAGCCTGCTATGGAACTAGCACAAAGTTTGCCAGGCACTGCACGGCCACATTACTAATGCATGTGCCTTTCTCCCGCCCTCTGGAGATAAAAGCCTGGGCCCAGAGATCCAGTTTTGGCAATCACAGTGGGAGAGGCAGATCTGAGCTGCAAGAGGAGAGACAGAGGCTCTGTTCTGTCCGTAGACATCGTAACAGTGCGCATCACGCACGCAGAACTTATATGAATTTTTAACCACCTAAAAAAAAAAAAATCACTGTGAAGAAACAGACTGATCCTATTTTGACTCCAGTTACCGCTACTTCTTTTTCTGGTTAACTGATCTACCTTGACTGCTATACTTGTCAATCTCTAGGCAATTACGGATAAATATAGAACAGAGTGTTTGCACACTGACTGAAGTAAATCCCCTACCACGAAGCGATCCACAGATGACAGCACAAAATATATTTACAAAAGACATCACACGAGATTTAAACACAGATAGCCTCTTCTCATGCTTATGGTAGGTGACCTCTACCTTGCTACGGCAGCGCCATCCAGCCGAATGCCCCCAGGCGGACTCCTAACACATCCTGACAGGGAAGGTACGGATTCCCTTTGTCCACTATCTCATTACGTGTGTACTTGTTACTAACAAGGTTTCTCCCAGAAGATTCCTCTTTCTTTTTCCTCTTAATGGCTCTTTAATAGAACTACTTCTAAATTATTTAGAAGTCAAGCATCTGGATGAAGTAGACCAAAAGAAAATCAGCATGCTTCGCCAGGGAAGCAAGCTGTTCTCTGAGCAGGGGAACAGCCGACGCCTGGGTTCCGTGCAGCCAGCGGAGCTCTGGAGAGGGTTTAGAGACACCAGTGCATGATTAGCACAGGACAACGAGCCTCAGGACTGTCCGCATGGGGCGCTGCGGCATCCCCATAGACGACAAAGGTCACTCACGATGATGTGCACTTGGCTGCAGAGACGTGTTTACGCCTCTCTCGAGCTGGATGACCTTTTTCAGTCAAGTGTGCTGCGAACTGAGGAACACGAACAGACGGGCGGACGGGTGTTTCTACCACTGCACTTGGCCAGGACTGTCCAAAACCAGACAATCTGAATTAAACTGCACTGGTGTGTTTACACTGTGAGAGTGCCCAGCAGGCACAGCCCAACCAGGCAGAATCCTACGGAACTGGGTCATCGACGCTGAGTAAAAGGAGAAAACTTGAAACTTGTAGTTGCTCAGCTAGTCGTCAGCTAGAGGATAATATTGGGATCCTCCCCCAGGCTGAGATCCCCCAACTCTAATGCTGAGCCGAAGGGCTTCTGATTTCTTTCAGAGCAACTGCCATGGGTACAAGTCCTTTAGCTCAGTCATTCTGCTGTAAATGTCTCTGTATTTATTCCTGGCCTGCAGATCATCAGATAAAAGAACTGTTAGCTCTTATAATTACTTTAAAGCAAAATGATGTAAGCTAGAACAGCAGGAGCCTGAAATAACTGTTAACTAAAGCTATTAAATGCATAAATGTCTCTCTCAAAGCTGTAAAATGTGCAATATGAATATTAAACATCTACATTTGCTAAAAGCAAAGTATTGAAAATAATCCAAGAGCTCCAGCGAATTCCCTTGACCTCTGTGCCTCTCCTCCGCGGGCTCACTTCGGTCACGGTGGAAATCGACTGCCCGGTGCTTTTCTCCGAAGGCCTGAAACACTGGGCAGGCTCAGCCCCGCTCCCCCGAGGGTGCCGCGGGCAAGCGGTGCCTTGACGAGGGACCTGGCTCTGGCTGGTCACAAAGGATCTGCTAGACACCAGCCGGGGGACGGCAAGGCACCAAGAGCTGCGGTTTGGAGATACTGGGATGCAAACGGGCTCCAGTATAAGATGCAGTTTTAGTGATACCAAGATGCCTTTCATAAAAAAACAAACCACAGTCTTAAGATGGAAAAAAACCCTCAACCCGTAAACCCAACCTGCTTTCAGTGTAAGGAACTTTTAGGTTTTCCCTTTGAATGAATTTTTGTTCAAGAAACCTTGTTTGCATTTTACATTTTATACTACAGCCACATTTTAAACATTCAAAATAAAGTATTCTGGGCAGCCCATAGGGACTTTTTTGTTGGAATTTCACCTGCAACAAATATTTTTCCACATTCCATCTTACTTCCAGAACAAACCTGCATTTCTCCAACCAGACCTTCACTTTTTTTTTTTTTTTTTTTTTTTTTAAAAANGATGCAAAGCGGTGGTGGGTAATTCCAGCGGCGGACAGTGCCTGGCATGCAGGAAATGTGAGAGTGGCCCTGGAGGAGAGGGAAAACAAGGCACAGAGTTTGGACGGTCTCCCTGTATCCCAGGCATTTGTTCTCGTCCTTTATGTTGGAAAATGTTCAGTACCTGAAGCGCGTAGCCCGGCTCACACTGGAAAGAGACGACGTCGTTCACTAAATAGCGCTCGCCGATCTTCAGGCCATTCCCGGGAACGGGGGGCTCTGGGCAGCTGGACAGACCGACGGCTGCGAAGGCAAGAGAGAGCTGAGCGCTCCGGGGAGCAGCGATGGGGTCCGCGCTGAAGGCAAAAGGAATGGAAACGCACTCCTTCGTTTTATCCCAGCCCCCTGTTTAGCAATGACCGCCACCACGGACACTGGTGGGAAAGTCCCACGGCCTTGGGATTCTCCACAAAGACACTCCTGATCACGCAGTATTCCCCTGTGTTACGGGGCACATCCAGGATCCAGAGGTATTCACGTGTAGTGCCTTCACTTCACCTGGAACACACTTTTCTTGAATGTACAAAGGTATCACAAATCACTTTGTGATTCGTGGCCAAAATCGTTTTTTGACTGAGCCCTAATAACTCACTGGAAGAGCTGCAGCTGCCACAGCATGTCCTCCGCAATGCNNAAAAAAAAAAAAAAAAAAAAAGTGCTCATTTGCAATGGTTCACAACCCAAACCACCCGTCCCAACCCCTCCCCACCCGAGGGCCCCGTCCCTGTCCCGCGTGTGCTCCTTTACCAGCCCGGCAGCATCTCACGGGAGACCGCAGAGGATGCAAGAGGGAACTATCTGCGGTCCCTCGCTGGCAACATCAAGGGCACGCAGTGTGAGCTGTACGCGATTTGTCCCCTTCTGGGCAGAGCAGCACGGTTTCATTCTCCAACCCTATTCTTCCTGCTTTCCATTAAAGACTGCCTTTACCATGAGATATAGGCTGCGGTGAGCGCGGCTGGTCCTTGACGGTGCCTGTAGACCAGCCTAGGAAAATGTCACTCAATCCCATTTCCGTCTGAGCTTCATTTACAGCTGGGAATACCCCGCTGCAAACCCAATCAACAACCCCTGAAGTCGCATGTTGGGTGATGTGCTCTCCTTTACACACGTGCCACCCCCTCTCCCTTCTGCAACACCAAACGAGGTAGAACGATGGCCGACGTCTGCAGTCCCCTCGCCCCCACTGCCGCTCCGGTGCTGCCACCTCCCCGCTCTCTCCGCGCTGGCAGCTGCCATTAGAAGATAACCTTCTGCAGCACCGCAAGGGCTAACGCTCGGCTTAAACCCTCCAGTCTGCCGGCTGAGCAGAAAGCAGACTGAAAAAAGGAACGAGAGAGGAGATGCTAACTCACCTCCCAGACCCGAGTCACACTGCCCAGCAAGAAAACATCTACTCCCTCCCCACACATGGCTGTATTGCTTGACCTTCAGAGAGACAAGAGAGAAACCAGCTTTAAATAACTTCCCATTCAGATCAGCGGGCACAGTTTCACTCAGTCCTAAATTGTTCTTGCTCTGCTTTGGCTTTTGAGCACGCAGAGGGAAGAGCTTTGCTTCAGGGATCCAGTGAGGGAGAAAGGGGAGAAAACAAACTCTGGTGTTTTAGCTCATCTCTCAAAACTTCCTTGCAGCACCTCCGACCGAACAAAGACAAAACCTGGGGCCCAGAGCCGTGAAATTCCAATTGTACAAACAGAGCAAAAAATATATTATTTCCAGCTGCCCTGAAAATCAACGCCTATTAATTTTCTCAGCAAAGAAACCGAACAAGCCTGATGGTCCCGAGCCTCGTGAAAAAACTGAACATGACTGTTGCAACGGGCTAATACAATCCTCAAAGAACTTATTGATTGAAACAGAAATGGAGAAGAAACAGAGTCACAGCAAGAGAATTTCTAAAACAACATCCATTTCTGCAGCTCCCAGAGAGCGATCAGGGGCACACGTTCTCTCCCCAATCTTGCCGGTGGCTGTAATCTTGCTGGATCCATTAATACGCAAGGTTTCCACCTGCAAACCCAGTAAAACCTGGAAAGCTGAGTACCAGTTGGCCCCCTAAAAGCACAGAGCCTCTGCAGTCAAACAGCTATGCTGTTTCTGCAGATGATTTACAAAATGAAATGCACTTTCAAATCTATTTGCTGCTTTGGAAAAAAAATAAACAGGACGCGGGTTGGCTTCAGAGACAAACACAAGATTTGCCATCAGAACCAATTGTCAGACACGGTGTCCAGCAAGAAACAATTACATTTGCGTTGCCCCAAGGAAGATTGCGCGAAGGGAGACAGCAGTCCCAGCACAACTCTCATCAGCTCCCGGTGGCCGCTCCCCTGCAGGAGCAGAGCCAGACCGTCACCACGCATCAACCAGTCCCCCGGGGGCTGCGCGAAGAGCAGCCCGGCCCCCGGCCCTGTCGCACCCCTCTCCTTAGTACACTGCAAACGCGCGCGCCTGCTTGCTCTCCTCACCGCTAGCGCAACGTTCCGTTTCGACGCGGGGAATAGAGCCCAGCGCTGCCTTTCCGCACCCGCTTGCTCGTACGCTGTCTGCGCTGCTGCTGGACCGTATGTGAATAACTGAAGCCCTCAGCATGGTACCGTCGGCGAGGTGACAGCCACCATCCCCGTGAGCCACTGCAGCCCGGCTGAAGCACGCCTCTCCTTGATGGACATCTGCTCCAACAGCAGGAATCCGAACACAGACGTGAGGGAGAAGGAGTTTTTGGTATCCTTACCCAAACCCGGCAGCCCTTTCCCAAGAGACGCTCTTCCCTGCCACGTCTTCCAGTTTCAGGCAGGTTTCTTCTCTGCCCACCCACAATTTTATTTTACACAGAATCACAGACTGGTGAGGGTTGGGAGGGCCCTCTGGAGCTCCCCCAGTGCCACCCCCCTGCCAGAGCAGGGGCACCTCCAGCAGTGGCGCAGGACGGCGTCCAGGCAGGGTTGGAATGGCTCCAGAGTGGGAGACTCCCCCACCTCTCTGGGCAGCCTGTGCCGGTGCTCTGCCACCCTCACAGCAAAGAAGTCCCTCCTAAGGTTGAGATGGAACTTCCTATGCTCGAGTTTGTGCCCGTTCCCTCTTGTATAGTCTCTGTATATCATCATATATAATGATGTTCCCAGCTCTGTATACCCAAAAACTGAATGCAACCTTGCACAAGACCTGCTGGGAGCGAAGTGCTGCCGTTCTGCTCGGGTGCCGGCATAATCCGTACCGGCTGAACCCACTAAGCCGTCCAACACAAAGGCGGGGGAGAAAGGAGTGGGTGCCCGCACTTTAGGCAGTGCTTCCGTTGGAACGTGACCTCAAAGTTTCCCAATTAGCTCATGCCGATGTGCCTCCCTGAGCTGGAAGCTGCAAAAGGAGGGTGGCCGTTCATTCGTATCAATCAGGAGGGAAGTTATGCTGTCTGGCGTCTGGACGCGGCACCTCTAAACACAAAGCAGAGAGACGCCCGGCCAGCAGGTACGCTGAACTGCGCCTAGCCGGGTGCCCTGGCACCAAAGGCAGCTGGCAGGGTCCCGGGCTGTACGGCCGGCAGGTGCAGGGAGGTGACTACCCCCCTCTACTCAACACCCGTCAGGCAGCACCTCAAGTATCGTACGCGGTTTTGCATGCTAGGGAGCAAGAAAAATATTGATAACAGTGGTCCGAGTTCAGCGGAGGAGCACCAGGAGGGCTGGGGGCTGCAGCACTCCTCCCGTGAGGAGAGGCTGCCCGGAGTGTTTGTGCAGTTTCCATCCTTGGAGTTTTTCAAGCACAGGCCGCATAAATACGTGTAAAGTGAGTAATCTCATTTTACTGCGTGTCTGACCCTGCTTTCAGCAGGAGATTCAATGAGATGACCTCTGAGGTCCCTTCCAACCAGAATTATCTTATGAAGATCCGTCCAGCCCTGGGTGCTGTTTCCAGCAATGGCCATTACTGAATGCCTCGGAAAGGCTGCAAAGAGCCAGCAGTCCCTCCCTGCCCCTCGCAAGCATCATTTTCGGCGCTTCCTGAGCCGAGATTACAGCACCGTGTTGAACAGGCCAACTCTCCATGAATTTTTAATACTTTGGCCTCCACAACTCCTCCTGCATGACAACACAGAAACCAAAGAGGTGCTACAAAGTGCATCAGCAGCAAGATGAGGGTCACCCCGTGACCCCCACATCTCCTTTGCTGCATCTATTCTTCATTTAATGCTCAATCCCTCTCTGCAACTTGAGAGCAGGGGACTACATATGCACATCCCTTAAAGCTCGCTGCCCCTTCCCCACCCAGCAGCTTCCACTTCTATGAGGCAACCATTTCCCCAACGCTCAGAAGAATGGCAAGATCAAGGCGTAATTGCTCTTACTTTTGTATTCCAGGTGAAAGCCGGCAGCAGAGACGCTGATATCCGAATAGAAATGCAGATAGAGCTGGTTTGAAGTGCTGTTCAGCAGCGCAGGCACCGTAGTTCCTGGGAAAACAAGAGGTGCACAAAGATACTGAAGAGGATTCTTTTTTCCTCCTCCATGTCCTCGGAGAGTAGCTGCAGAAGAGGCTGAGAACAGAAAGTCCTTTAACTTAACAAGCTCTGTTGGTTTTGATCAGGTTCTAATGAGGCCAATTGAGAACTACCCGAGGCCCCTCTGCAATGGCCTTTTCAGTCTACTGATGAATTTCATCATGTGAAGTTCTACCACTTACAGACCAGACAGACTAAAAGCATCGAGAAGGGAACCGGTGACGAGAAACAGCGTGGGTGGAGCGCAGGTCCCCCGCAGGGTCTGCGTTCCTTCTCCTGCCTCATTCCCTGGAAGCTGCCGCAGCAGCAGATCAAGGCGGCTCCGTCCCAAACGCGGCGCTGGGAGCGGAGTCCGCTGCTCTTTCGGCGTGACCCTTCTCCTTACCAACCTCAAAGCGCTTTGAACACACCCGTTCATTAAATAAGCAAGAACTGCGGCCATCGGTTTGCAAGTGGCTCTGCTACTTGAAAGCTTTACAATGCTCTTGGGCTGCTTGCTACTCCCTGCTCTGCTAAAAGCCACGGTCCCCACTGCCGAGCGAAAAAAAAGGTTGCTTCGTAGCCCTTCATCCATTTTAGAGCAAATTGGCCGGGTTAGGTTAACCTGCCAAGTGCAGCGTCCGAGCTAACCCCGCACGACCCAGCAGCGCTGCGGGAGCTCCCACCGCCGGGCTGTGGGTTTTTGCAAAACAAAAAACCCCAAACCTCACCCACTGTTTTTTTTTGTTTGTTTGTTTAAGGCTCTCTATCAACATTTTCTGCAGGAAGACTGTAGTCAAATTCCCAGTTCAACAAAGCATATGATTCCCTTTAAGCACACGCTTAAATCTGTTCCGAGTTTTTGATGCACTTAAGCATATGCTTAATTTTATGTGCGTGCTGAAGCCCAGCTGACGTGAACAGGAATTAAACATGCACTGATGGGCTTCACCGAACACGATGCTGAACACATACCCGAGAAACTTCCCAGCATGGTGGCTGTGTTATCGCCCCCATCGAACACTTCCAGGGAATCCCAGTTCTGCTCAGTAACAAAACTGATCACCTGGATCTGAAGAGAAAAAAGAAAAAAGTAACAGTACAACTCCTGCAATCACGCTAATAAACCAAAATAATATCAATGAAAGGGCTGTTAATACAGTCAGCAACATGCCCCAGGGCTTTACATCAGCACTGCTATTTATCTGTGCTAACGCACTGGAAAAAAATTGGGGACCTATTGCCTTTGACTACCACCCTTTGGGTTACACAGCTATTCTCCAGCAAAGTCCGTACTTCCGTACCAAGGGTACCGCCTGCTGCTGCTACAAAGGGAGAGCTCCTGTAAATTCACAGCTAATTTACAGCAGTTGAGAATCTGAGCCTTTTGTTTCTTCCTGTTTTGAGAAATCCCTGAAGACTTTTGGAACACTTTCACAGGAAAGCAACCACTAGCAAGCCAAGAGCTAAAATCAAAGCAAAGAAACCTGCATTAAACCACAAGATTTTTTAAGCCAATGAAGTTTCTGCAACTGCCTCGTTTCCCAGCTTTTACCCAAATTGCTCCAGTTGCATTTTCAGATTTCCCACCTTTTTCTGCCATGCTGCATACCGTTTGGAAGCTTAACGAAGTCACTTGACTCCATTAGTTAGAACAGCAATGCAATCCTCAAACGAGTAACACTGGGAGACCTGATAAACCCGCGTTCACACTGAAAAGCACCTCTTATACTTCAGCAAAGATCTACATGTAATTGCAGAGATTTGTTTTCCTTGATTACCATTAAAATGGATCCTGCCTTTATTCCTAAATAAATAACTGGGAGTTCAAAGTATTCGGTGTCCCATTAACAAAAATAAGCTGTGCTGGAGGTCAGGTTTGGTGAACGGGCTGAGAGAGTCGGACCGCAAACCCGAGGGAAAGCCAGCAGAATTTGGAAGAAACCAGCTTTAATTTATAAGCTCTAGATGGAACTTTCAAACACTGGGTGCCTCAAATTAAACTTCTAGGCCAACAACCTAAAAAAGGACCCTTAAAGACAAGTCAGGAGCGTAAATGACTTGTACAACTTGGCCCCAAACAAAAGGCTTCGTTTCTTGGCAGGAGGCAGAAGCCGCAGCCGTTCGTCACCGCTGCCGGTGGGTTTGGGGAGAATCCTGGAACTTTGGTCATTCGGGCGGTAAGCAGATTTCCCTTTTCTTCCAGCCTTCCCACATCTGCTTACTGCAGAGCCTCACGGCTCCGAGGTCGCTCTGGACGAAGATTTCCTACTAAGCCTACCGCTTCTGATCTGCAGCCGTCCTCTTGCATTCCACAGAACTTCTCCCTAAAGCGCAGAGCTCAGCAGGACGCATTACCTGGACTGAACACCGCGAAGAGATGTCGACACCCGCAGATCTTGGCTGCACACGCACGTGCACGCACACACTCACCCTTCCCTCTGGTAATTCTGCAAAACACACCGCCCCACCGCCCCCCCTTTTTTTTTCCTGCAGCATTCTTAGTCCATATTTACTCATCCACTCCACATATCTCGCTTCCCTTTGCCCTGCTGAACGTAAAATAAAATACACATACACTTAAAAAATAATAAAAAAGCAAATCCCATTATTTCTGCCATTTTAACCTTTTTCCTCCTTGATTTATTCTGAATAATAAAGCAGGCTACAAAGTTCCTGCAAAGTTTTTTTTTTTCCAAAAAATAAGTGGAGTTCCTCTAGCAGAAATTGCAGTGACCCCTGCAGAGCCATTACTGATCACACTGACCGAGTCAATACCTTTCAGCCTGCGTGATTACACCCCTATTGTGATTTACATTATTGAAAGAGAACGTGGATTGAGAACGTGCATTTTGTTTGCTCTTACATTTTCTAAATTATTTATTCTCCTCCCCCTCCCAACTTAACGGAATAAACATTTTTAAGGTCCTAATTCTAGTCTGACATGTGGATTCACAAGGGATCTGCATCTATTTACTGCCATGTATATAAATTAATTCACTCAGGAAGGTTTGCTACAGGAATGAATAATTCATGGCAGAAGTGCTAGCTCGTACACTGATTACATAAAAATCCTGCTAGTGACTCGCCGCTACCAAGAAAGCTTTAATTTCACCTCCTCCTCTGATTTACAGTTGTTTAACCTTTAATTGTTGTACAAAATGAGGGTAAACTGATGCTTAAATTAGTATCTAATAACTGAGAACGTCTCGCACACAACAGCGGGTGAGCGGGGAAGCGGGGCAGGTTACGCAGGGAGCACGGCGGGTCCCGCTCCGTGGCCATCACCCTGCCTCTGGGCTGTCCCGCAGCCCATGGCTCCCGCACGGGGCTTCAACGGGGCTCCCTCCCTCCCTGGGGGCCAACGCCTCCTTTCGCCAGGCCACTTCCCCCCTAGAAGGCTCCCAGTGGAAGTCCCAGTGTCACAAGCCGATGCGACCTGCTTTGACGCCGAGGGAAGATGCCATCCCGCCGCCGGCCCGTGGCCGAGGGCAGAGCCGAGGGGCGGTGGGTCCGGCAGCACGCCCGCGGCACCGCGTCCCCCGCACGGCTGGAAGCGGGGACCCCAGCACCGCTGCGGCTCCACGCGGACTCTCGCCGCACACCAGAGGACGGACCTTCTGAAGGTCCTCCCTTCGAAGGACCACGGTCCCGCCCTTCACCAAAAACTTCCCGCTCTAGACCCAGAAACTGAACTTACGGCTCTGGCAGGGTTAAAGCTCAGCCACGCGATACGCTTTTTGTTTGCACGCATTTGTGTTAGACCCCAAAAATGTCTATTTCCCTTGCAAGAGATCACATGCAGCAGGAAAGGGGTAAAAAAAAACAACCCAAATCCCCAAAAACCAACCAAAAAAACCACAAAAAAAACCCTTGGCATTACATTTTCCAGTTTTACATGAGAGCTGCATTTGCACAACCAAAGAGGTGAGAAACAAGCGCTTATGAATAAAGACACGCTTTTAACAGCGCGCTGTAGCACCCGCTCTCCTCTCAGCTCAGCAGACGCGTGCAAAAACAGCTCCGCGGGCTGCCAAGTGGCAGCGAGGGTTTGCACCCAGAACACGGCAGTGCGGAATACAGACATCTATTCACATCGCTTTAAAAACTAAGTGAATTAGCACCTCCCGATCCCGGGAGTCCCGAGAAACTTGCAAACTGCCTCAACTGTGCAGACATTTGACTGAGCTAAATGGATCCTCCTGTCATTGGGGCGGGGGGTGAGAACGGCGAAAATTCCAGATGAACAGGGAAGTATCGATGGTGAGCTCCCAGGCTTTTGAAAACACTATTTTAAATGGCTTCAAAAACAAAGAGGGGAGTGGAATTTGCTGGACTGGAGACAGCGAAAGCCTGGCAGGGGGCACAAAATGATGCTGGGAGGGCTGGAGCCCCTCTGCTGGGAGGACAGGCTGGGAGAGTGGGGGGTGGTCAGCCTGGAGAAGAGAAGGCTCCGGGGAGACCTCACAGCCCCTTCCGGTGCCTGAAGGGGCTCCAGGAGAGCTGGGGAGGGACTTTTCCCAAGGGCATGGAGTGATAGGACGAGAGGGAATGGCTTCAAACTGGAAGAGGGGAGAGTTAGATGAGATATTGGGAAGAAATTCTCTGCTGTGCGGGTGGTGAGCCCCTGGCGCAGGTTGCCCCGAGAAGCTGTGGCTGCCCCATCCCTGGAGGTGTTCAAGGCCAGGTTGGACGGGGCTGGGAGCACCCTGGGCTGGGGGGAGGTGTCCCTGCCCAGGGCAGGGGGTGGAACGGGGTCATCTTCAAGGTCCCTTCCAACCCAAACCATTCTGTGATTCTGTGACTCTAAATATTGCTCCAGGCTTGTGCTGTTCCACTGAGAAGCCGCCAGTGCTGCTCCCACCAGCCCAGACCCAGGTTCAGGTCTCGGTTTGAGTTACGATGGTGGCTCCAGGTAAGAATCTCCACCTGGAAGAGCAGACCTGTGATCCAGCAAGGCCGAGCTGATGTTTCACTAAATCTGCTGAGGGAAACACAAGCGCTGGGTGCCAACAGCTGGAGTGCTGCAGAGAGGGAGGAACCCACCTACCAGTCTGTTAGCCAAATACGCCACAAGGAAATAAAAGCACTTCACGAACAAAACCGCCACAGACAAAGTGGTATAAAGAAGAAGAAATTAGACCCTCTGATAATGAGGCCTGTGGAGTGAAAGAATAAGGTGAAGAATCCATCTCCCGTGCGTCAGCCAATGCCGGTGCAGCGCACAGAGACGCTTTCTGTGAGGACGGGGCACACACGTGCTCAACGGGAACTTTATCTACGGTTTGGTCTCTGATCTCGGGCTTAATTCCCAACATCACCTAGCCTGCAGGACTATTTCTGCAGAGGCATGATAAGGACCACAAAAAGACCTGAAGAGAGAGCTCGTTTACCTGGAGACAACGAACAGCAAAGCTGTAATTGTATAGTCATACTGCTGCAACTCTGCTGGCATAACAAACCCACACCGGCACTCCGAGCAAGCAGCTCTTCCGTGGTGTAGCTTACATTGCTTTCAACGCTGCATAATTAAGCAGTATAAAGATATATGCCCAAAATACCACAATTATTTTGTTACACCAGAACAGCCACATGGCTCCAGTTGGTTTCCCATGGAGAGTGCCTCTGGGAGGCAAAAATCCATTGAAATATTACCCACTTTGGGTGGTCACAGCGTAAACAAATGACTGATTCCAGAAAATTACATGTTCAACTGATCGCTTCCATGTAAGGAGCAGAAACTTCATAACACATGGCCTCTTTAAGTGCACCAGATACTGTGCACTCTCCTCTCCCGCTCATGCTGCAGTGACAGTGCTACCACGGTACCTGTATCCCCGCTCCTTCGGGGACCGTTATCTTCCAGACGCAGTTGAGGCTGTTCAGGTACGGCTCCGGGAAGCCAGGGGACAGGATGGTTCCTTTGCGTTCGGTCAAATTTCCTCCACACGGCACTGAAAGAAGCAAAGTAAATGCTCGAACATGGAAGGATGTGGCTTTATACTAAAACAATCTCTTTAAAACATCTGTCCACGGACAAAAAAGCAAGCAGAACTGGCTCATGATTTAAGGATAAGGCTTGTATGAATAATCCTCCTTTCAGTAAATCTCTCATGTAACTTCTAACACAAGCAGCGCGCAGCCCTCAGGTGTGGGGAACACCGGGTCTATCAGCCCACCAGACTGGTTCCTTAGGAACTGCCCTCCTCCAAAGGTGAATATAGCTTTTGGACAGATTTAATTTATACGAGATGCTGTCCCAGACCCCAGAACCACGTATTGGACCAACAGGTCCCTCCCCTGACTCTTGGGGTTGAATGCCCTTATCATAGAATCACAGAATGGTTTGGGTTGGAAGGGACCTTGAAGATCACCCAGTTCCAACCCCCCTGCCCTGGGCAGGGACACCTCCCCCCAGCCCAGGGTGCTCCCAGCCCCGTCCAACCTGGCCTTGAACACCTCCAGGGATGGGGCAGCCACAGCTTCTCGGGGCAACCTGCGCCAGGGGCTCACCACCCGCACAGGGAAAAATGTCTTCCTAATATCTCATCCAAATCTCCCCTCTTCCAGTTTGAAGTCATTCCCCCTCATCCTATCACTCCATGCCCTTGGGAAAAGTCCTTCCCCAGCTCTCCTGGAGCCCCTTTAGGCACTGGAAGGGGCTGTGAGGTCTCCCCGGAGCCTTCTCCTCTCCAGGCTGACCACCCCCAACTCTCTCAGCCTTGTTCATAGGCACAGCCTGGCTTTTGTACACAAGAAGTATGAAATGTTTGGGTTTTTGTTTCATTGGTCTTTTGGTTTTTTTGGTGGTGGGTTGTTTTTTTTAAACCACCCCAAAGGATGTAACTTATCTTTCTAGCACAAAGTGCTGAACTGTTTTGTCTTTTCTTCCCCCAAACCCCAAGATACCTACCCACACAGGTGGGTACCGAGACGTTCCACTGAGCCAGCGCCCCGGGCATGGTGAGGCACTCGATGCTGCGGGAGCCCTGGAGCATGTAACCGGCACTGCACTCGAACCGCACCACCGCCCCCACCGCGAAATCGCTGCCCAGCCGCCGGCCGTAGCGAGGCTCCGGCACCGAGCTGCACTGCGTGGCGCTGGTCCGAGGAACCGCTTGCGGTGCGGGCAGGAGAAACCAGCAGATTGCAAAGCAAAAACAAAGAAACAAACAAACAAACACCAAAATAAAAAAATGGTTAGAGCAAACATTTTGGAAATAACGAAGCGCCAAATTAAAGATCCATTAAAAACAACACAGGAATCTGATTATACCTAAACCCCAAAGAGTGGCTGAATCCAAACATGACCATTGACAAAAAAAAAAAGAAACAACATTTCATTCACACTTCTGTCAATTCAAGGTGATACTTGAAATAAAAGCAGCCAGGACATTACAGAACGCGTGCCTTCCGAGATGAGACCGTTTGCCTTCAGAAAACTTATCACCGCATCCGAAAGGTCATTTCTAAGTAGGTAAAAAAAACATTCAGCCCTGACTTTCCAAGGAGTTGGTTTACAGTATAATGCTGGAGCCTCAGCAGAAAACCCATCATCGTTTCTCAGCTCGCTCAGCCTCATTACAATAAAGGACAGCAAATTTAAGCAATCTTCTTCATGATGGGCAGGGCGAGAGAAAGACAAGGGGAATTTAAGTTGTGACGCTGCAGCGGCAACTGTTGAAACTGCCTGCACTCCTGTGCAGTGCTGCAAACACCAGCCAAAGAAAGAAATGGAGAGTCTGACAGACAAGCGAGGGGAAAAACGAGTCAGAGAAACGGCTATTGCTGAGGAAGAAATCAATTTGTATTTTTCTCCGAGTTGCTTTATAATTTATTAGTGTTCAATGCCTGAGTTGCTGGGAAGGGAGAAACGTGGAGATGATGAGCACGTTAGCTGTATCATTTGATTTTAATTCGATTCAGAGAGATGAATGTCAAACCCACTGTCAAAGGCATCACGCAAGATGATCAGCAAGAAGCTGAAGTCTGAAGCATGCGAGTGGTCTGGGGAGGGGAATGGAGAGGCAGAGAGGATCCAGTTACGACGATGCCCTCCTTTGGGCAAATCCAGGACAGCCAAAACACTGACGGATCCGCACCCCTGCTTGGGTAACCCCAGCTCAGCCGTTTCCGAGCGAGGAGCCTGTGCTTGGCCTCTCTCCAACCCGTGGGCAGAATGGCGCCTGCCTGCCTGCCCCTGCAGCTCCGCTCTCCAGCTCCGGCTGCTCGCGACACGCTGCCTCGGGCTCCGCCACCGCGCGGGAACTTGCCATACAGGCGCATCACTGGATGGGGAGGCTTTGGCAGAGAGAACTCCTCGTTTGGGTTAAAAAGGAGAGTAAACGCCATTAGGTCCTGGCCAAGCAGATCAAACCCAGGGCTGGCTCTTTCTTTTACTCTTGCTCTCCGGGCAGGAGTCGCTGAAGAGTGCAGCTCATAATTAGCACGCAGGAGGGAGGAGGTAATCTTTACTGATTTCATCAAAACCTTTGCTTTGCTGAAATCTTTAAAGATTCCTATCAGAACTACAGTTGATTTGCAGTAATTAGGCAGAAATTCAAGAGAACGGATCTCTGGATACTATAAAATCCAAACCATGCTTCACTTCGCCCCCGGAGAAGGCACGGGCTGCCCCTGCTGTCTGTTCCCGCTTCACAGTAATGTGCGGGGAAAAAGCTTGGCTGAACCACGGGTAACTATACAAAGCACGTGGGTGAGAAAGCCCTTCTGTTTCCCCACTATTCTGTGCATCACTTTCTATTTACTCCTTTAAAATCTCTAAGTGGGACTTGCCCGATGCGATGCAAGCTGTTACTGAAAGGATCAAGGGGCAAAAGTTTGACAGCAGGAGACCTACGCCTATGACAGGCAGAGAGGAAGGATTTTACGGAGCTGCCAGACGAGCGTCCCCTGCTTACACTGAGAAATGTGCTAAAACGCCAGTGGGAAAAAATTGCTTGGGTATAAATCTCCAGAACCGTCTGCGTACTCCGGGCACGATTCGATGAGATACTTCTGATACCAACTGTGGGATGCGCGAGGGCTGAGGCCGAGTGAAGATGGAAGGTCTGCATACGAAGTACCTACAGGAGCCCAACAGCCCCACAAGCCTGGAACAACCTTCACCTCCTGTGACATTCCCTGTTCAGACAGAAAGTCTGCAATGACCCAGAAGCGGTTCAGGACACTTCAAGACGTCTCTGTATTTCTGACCGTTATCTCGGGATTAACTCGAGGACACCTTCAGAACACAACTGTACTCACCTTGGTAGACAAAATGAAAACCTTTGGCTGTTGATTGACCTTTGGAACTAAACTTGAGGAGAATCTGGTTGGTGGTAGCTAACGGTAACGATTCCCCTGGATGAGGAGAAAGAGGTAAAAACAGGAGAGACCGAGATGACAGCATTAGCTACACAAATGGGTTGCACAGAGCAAGACGTTAAATGGCAGGCTGTATTTTTAGCTTGCCTTTCCCAGCAGCAACAGGGACGCGTTCCCTACCTGTATGAGAGCCCGAGAGGGAGCTGAGGAGCCGGGAGTGCTGGTTGGGGCCATCGTGGACTTCGATGATGTCGTTGAGCGCAGTCTGGAAGAAGGCGAACTGCCCAAAGACCACTGCGAAGAGAGGGATCCCGGTCGGGGCCGGCACCGGGAGCGGCCGCGCTGTCGTCCCCGCACGGGCAGGGCCCAGAGCGCCGGCATTTCAGCTTCCTTTATTTCAGGAGCTTGGCAAAGATAAAAAGGGCCTGACTGACAGCCCTGGAAGATGGAAGCCCTTTATTTATCCACAAAGTCGGCATAACAGAAGCAGCAACCAGCCTCCCCCGTGTTCACTTGCCAGTACGCCTAACACGGATTCACAGGCCAAAAGGGATTCTCTTATGAATCATCCCATTTGCCTGCCTACATAACACAAGGTATATAATTTCACCAACTGATAATTATTATTTATTATTTGTACTGAACCTCCGTCATGAAGCAGGCTCCCGTTGGGATAGGCATTGTACAAAACCTGAACAAAATAACAATCCCTGTCCCAAAGAACTTAATTTCCAGATTGAATCTCTCTGGCCAGGGAGGACGACTGCCAGGGAGAGAGGACACTCACAGTTTTATTAAACAGTCAGTCCTAAGCCTGTCTACACAGCCGGCTAACGAGGGAGCCGCGCAGCGCTCCTAGGTGCATGCATTGTAAACGCACCTAGGAGCAGGCAGAGCTTATAAAAGGGAGAAAATAATAATGAGAGGATCAGAGCTTTTTTTTTTAGCTACAGCAAAGAGACTTGAGTTATTTATCTTTATTTTTCAGAGTGTAACAACAGATTTTTTAATCCCAAATCTGCACTTAGAAGATCTTTTTCCTCCCCTTTGTCTCCTCTCCTGCCTTTGCATTTTCAAGTTGTAAGTGCCCAGTTGCAGATTCACAAGCTGAGAGGTCTCTTGCTGTGAAATTCATCATCCACCAAGCTATGACATTTGTTTCCTGCATGTTCAGGTTTCCAGCACAGCTTTGATGCTGGGAACACTGAAAAAGTGAGGATAGCACACCCTGCTGCCTGACGTACACAGAACCCGAGCGGAGATGGGGAACGTGTAACATTCACTACTAATGCCTTTCCTGCTCGTTTTTAATGAAGCTATGGAAAGGAAGCTGGTGGAGAAGAGAAACTAATTTAGCTGTCATCCTACCGTAGGCAAACGTCAGACTTGCAGATCAAGACTGTCTAGCCCTCTAGTTACTGTTTCTTAAGACAACATTGAGATCAGATATATTGAAACAGGTTAAGAGGTGTAGAGAGCAGTGCAGTATTTCACCCGTCAGATGCAGGAACTCAGCTGTGACCTACGTGCACACGGGCAGAAGGGCAATTTGAGTGAAAGGAGCTTATAACTGACGCCCGAACACGGCATCCGTATTTCACACCTTCCTACCTTAGCAAAGGAAATCACAAACAACTGAAAAGACCATAGGGACCGACTAGATCAATACAATGCACCGAGAAGCAGTGTCAAATAACAGAATTTGGAGACCTTCACCTGCCAGAGCCGTCAGTGCAAGTGCTCTTCAAGAACTTTAAAATCCCTTCAGACAAGAAAATATGTTAACCAACACTAATACCCAGCTAGCTGCCTCAAATGTTTCTAGAATGTTGATCGTTCTTGTATTCAAGGTCTGACCGAAATTAAGCAGCACTGGAGACTATAAGAAGAATAACGGTTTGGATCTAGTTTTAAAATGTAATCTACATGTTATTTAAAAAATAATAGTTAGTCATAAGTACCATAGCTGCACATCCACAAAACTATACATTTATGTGCTTCTCTGCACAGACGGATTATTTAGCACCACACTTAGTGTGTGTTTATGGTAAATACATTTTGTACTCTCAGAGGTCCTCCCAGTCTGGTGCTAGCACTAATCACCGTGAATTATTTTCCGCTGATTTTTCAGCTCTATATGACTGGATACAGTGCAGCAACTGGAAGGGGAATCACAAGGTGGTGGGTTTTGTTAGTTTTTTTTTGTCCCCTCATTTTTGATAGATTTTGAAATTCAGAAAATTCCCTTTGTCCTTACTGACTACAACAAAGTACAAATAGCATCCAGCAGTGCCACTTAGTATCTTCCAATCTTCTTTATCATCATTTATATATGCGCTTACTCTACTGCTTTGTTAAAAAAAAAAAAAAAAAGAAACTAAAACAAACAAACAAAAACCAAACAAGAGAGTTGCAGATTTTCAAAAACTGCCCCCAAATGGTACCATAGTCCTTCGGCACAACGATGAAGTACAAGCAGACTTGTCCGCTGGTGTAGTTCTGGGGGTAGTTTGGAGAGAGGACGACGCCGTCCGAGCCTGTGTACTGACCGCCACAGGGTGCTGTAAGAGAAAGCCAAGAGGAGCTCACGGAGCGCTGCCTTACCCCCGCCCCCGACCAGCAGCCCTTTCCCCGCTGCTCCGAGACGCCCCCAGCCCCGCGCCGCAGCGCTGCGCCACACCAGCTGCCCCTAGCCGCCATCGATTCTCCGCTTCAGGCAGCGCAGCTCTCGCCACGAGTTCTTATTAAGAAAAATAAGGCTGATCCTAACCCGAGTTCACGCCTGCTTCACATTTAATTATCGAGACCACGCCAAGGCTACGGGATGCCGTGTACGGCGGTGCAGCCTAATGCGGGATTTGCACTGCTCTCCACCCAACCTTAAAGCTCAGGACCCGTCAGAGTGAGCTCTCACTCTTTTTTTGCCCTTTCTCAGCGGCAGGAGGCTCCCGCGGGAACGGCGTCCTGCCCACCAGTGCCTTTCCCAGTCACAGCTTCCCCCCTCCCAGCCACCACAGACTGACCGCCACCTCTTCGCTCACCTCTCAGACTACGAGGGTCTGACTGCAAACCCATCGATTACACCATTTTCTCATTAAGCCAGAAAACAAAACAACAAAACCCACAAAACCCCTAAGAAAAAAACTGCCTTCTGATTTCTCAGTAAACTCTGACACTGCTCAGGAAAACACACGCTTAAAGGCTTTGATTAGCGGGGATCAGGTTAAGGAAATAAAAAGTGGCTCCAGAATCCTGCCCCGCACTGGGACAGGGGATGTGTCATGCAGATCATCTGTTGTGTCCAGTTTTCCGTCTCTCTCAAAAGAAGATTCAAGAAACATCGTATAGGTCAGCTCTTCCTGACCTCTGGGTGTTAAAAAAATTGAAAAATGATGAAACACTGAGAACACGCCCTCTCTGTCCCCCCCCATAAGCAGCTCTGTGCAAAAGTAACATCGAGCTTTTCGTTAGGTCAAACTGCTGAAGGATCTGGCGACAGGCAGATCGTTCTCCACTCACCCCTTCCCCTTGGGCCTCACCTGTACAGGTAGGTCGAGGTTTGTTCCACGTGGGTTTTCCATCCCCTCCCATTACGCACGTCAGCGTGGAGACCCCCTCAATGTCATACCCTCCGTCACAGTAGTAGGTGATCGTAGATCCCAACTTCAGATCTGTACCCACTCGCGTGCCGTTCTTAATTGATCCGGGATCGAAGCACGACTCCCGGGGATTTTCTGCAAGAGAGAATTGCCGAGATCTTTATTGGTCTGACACAGCTACTCTAAAATTTTGGTCAATGGCATGTTTTTTGGCTTTTCTCATCTGGGAATGTCGCTTAAGCGTATCGTAAAGACTTTTACGATTTGCTGAGTTTAGATTTCAAGTATTATCTCCTGCTACTGAATCTGGGGAATGGTATGGGTCAGACTGTGGTCCGGACCCTCCTCCGATGCTCAGCTCCGGCACAAGCATGCAGGAAGAAGGCAGGCTTCAGTTCACACACGTATCTGCTCAATCCAATCAATGAGGCAAAAATTTGATTTAACTATCTATGCTAATTCCCCTCTTGCACAGGGGACAGGCTGCGAGGAACTCTGCAAGCCAGGGGATGTAAACACAGATTGAACACGCAACATATTTCAGATGTGCTACATCTGTTCGCGCTATCTCCTTGGCACCTATTGTTCCCGCATCTAAGAGCTGTCTGCTCTCACCATGGAAATACACAGTGCCACGTGCGAGCTGGTTGACTCTCCAGATGTGCAGCATGGCTGCAATTATGGCAAAATGATTACAAGCCGTTAGACAAAATGAAGACATTTTTCTCTCTGTTCACTCTCTGCCCTGCAGAGTTAAAAACCCCATTTACATATGAAAATTCCAGTAAAGACTACAGAGCTGTCAGGAGTTGGATATTTCTTTCCTTCTTCTTCTGAGGGCTTTTTTCTTCTTTTTTTTTCCCCTTCTTTTTTTTTTCTGCACGAAATATAATTAGAGGCTTTGATTAATCCCGCTCTTTTGTCATCTGGAAATTGCTCATTAAAGATGAGGGCTTTTCTGAGAGCAGTGGGTCTGTGAACAATTATAATGTGTTTAAGCATTAAATCATGGGCTTTTAGTATTTGGGAAGGGGTGGGGGGAGAAGCAGAAAACAGTAAAGCCCCCAGATCTTGCTTTTGTTTCTTTCTTTGCAGTGAAAAAAGAGGATTAGCTCTATGGTCTCCTTCACACACCAGCTGTAGCACCAGGTAGTGATCCAGGTAAAGAGGGCACAAGAGGATGCGCAATGTTCCCACCAGGACGAGCTGCCCCGAACCGCAGGCGTGAGGCCACTTGGTTTTTTCTGGCACACCAGCAGTTCCCTATTTTGGGAGCCACAGACTCATCAACCCTCAGCGCTCCTCACAGACCATCACACACTTGTATCATCGGACGTTAAATCGTGAAGTCCTGGGTTCTCCTCCATGTTGGTGGTGTTTTGCTGCACAAACTTTGACAAACCCCTTTTCCTTTGAGCAACGCTGCTCCCCCCCCAAATAACAAGATGTTCCAGTTTATCTGATCCTGGGAAGAGACACGGGCGTGCGTAGCGGCGTCCTGACTGCAGCACTCAAAAGGGAGCTCTGATACTCAGAACAGGATGGAGAAGATTGGGGTTCTAAGACAGAAGAAGGCAACAAATATTTTTATCCCATTATTTCCCACGTGTGATCTGATGGTCCTGCTGAGAGACCAGCTAGACACAACACAGAACTCTTGATTATGGTGAGTAAGATATCAGGACCAAAGAGCTTGTTTTGGTCACAGCGCCGGAAAGCAAAGCCCTGAGCACTCCGCTCAGCTCAGATGAACACATTCCTTATTTACCCTTATGATTGTGAGAAATCCGCCGTAGCTGGCGAAGCGAGCAGGCAGCCTTTACCATTACTGCAAGTCAATGAACGTACAGACCGGTCACAGCCCACAGAAGTGACTAATTGCTTCGGGGCATCAGTCAACCAGGGCAGTGCAGCGCATGGCCCAGAGTCCGCTGCAGCACCTGAGCCACTTGCAGGTGTAACTTCTTCATCCGCTTTTCCAAAATATTTTTTTCCCTGCGCAAGCCCTCATTTCTCTCCATTGCTAATATTCACTTTTAGACCCTTTCACACAAAAGCTGCCGCCAACAGCTTCCTTCTGACCACTTTATGCCTCTCTCGTTATTTTGAACACTCTCGCTGCCTTTCATCTAACAAGCTGATGTGGCTTCAGCCCGTCAGTCAGCCTCCCACCCGGCTGTCAGATGTCTTAGCCACGCGCTTGAGCTCAGCCTCTGCTCTGGCTTTGAAAAATCGTGACATTCAGTGCTCAAGTCACCCCGCCGACTGCTGAAAAAAAGGGCGGTGGCTGATTGCAGAGCAACAGCCCCACTGCTTTTGTTGGGTTTTCCTCATTCCTGACTGTTTCTCTGTTCCCATGAGGGTCTGCGCCTTCAGGGACGCCACTCACCCCAGAGGCCGACGCATCCTGACGCACTAGTCCTACCCACATCTCAGCCGAACGCTCCTCTGCAGACGAACTGCCCTGATGGTCCTCAGCAGTAGGCTACAAAGGGAGGCAGGTGCTCAACTTTAAGGAAGCATTTGGTTGCGTGGTGACAGCAAAAGGCTCGTAGAGGGATGTGGGAAAGCCACGGCTTTCCCAGCCTTTGATTTATTAGGCTGTGAAGCGAGTACAGCACAGCTTGCCCATTTAGAATTAACGTTTTATTTTCACTCTGACACTTCAGAAACCCAGGACTTTACCCTGATGTCCCAATTAACATGGATTCCGGCTGCCAAATGTTTAGAAAAGAGTCAAGACAAAAATGCCATGAGAACTGGCTCATTAGTCCGCAGAAAGCAGAAATTTTCTGTGCTTCCCCTCTCCTTTCCCAAGGAGAGGAGAAGACTCAAAGCCAGCGTGAGCTCCTAGACCAGGAGGTCAGGCTTTCATCTGCGCCTTCGAGAACAGCTTCCCCAGAGAGCGGGTGTCCACCCAGTGCATCAGGAACGCCACATCTGTGAACGCGTGCCAGCCTTTAATAAGAGCTAAGCCTTCAAGCAACCCCAGGAGAAATTGTCCAGAAGACAGTTTTTTTCACAACAGTCATCATATACTGAAGACAGGACAAATGACATTGGGGTATCTGCTGGAAGTGACCCTGCTCTGGCAGGGGGGTCGGACTGGATGATCTCCAGAGGTCCCTTCCAACCCTGACCAGTCTGGGATTGTGTGATTTTGAAGACCGGGTCCAGCCCTGGCACCCTGAGCCACTTGGCGGCTACCACATCAGCTCGCCAGGAGCCTAGCGCCCTCCGCCTCATCCCGGCTACGTGGACTACCTTTTCCGAAGGACAGATCTGTTTTCCACACGCAAGTTGTTTTAGGGTCAAGCATCATCTCCCATTTCTGACTGTTTTCACAGCAAACAGTGCTGGGTGTTTTTAGACAGCCTGCTTCGCAATGGATTTCACAGTGTTTCTGTGGGGAATTTCCACCTTAAATAACCCGTGAGTAATGCTGAATGTATGTTTAGAAGCTCAGGATGGGCAAAATAGTTTTGGCGAAATAACGGATTCGAAATAAGGCTTGGGGTTTGGTGTGGGTTGCGTTTGGGTTTTTTTTCATTCCTTTGGAAGGTTGAAAAGTAATCAGTTTTGCTTCATTTGCTTTCAATTTCATGCCTCTTCACTTCTGGCCCACGACAGAGACGGGAAGTACTAAAAAGCGTGAGAAACCCTCCTGCTTTGGGGTATCCAACCTAGAAACCGCCTCCCCCCTCCGCCCCAAGCACGAGGAGCCAAACCTAAACACGCACCGTGGGTCCCCGTCAGCACCAGCCCAGCGGGGCGAGTCGCTGGGATGGAGGTGGTGACTGGTGGAGCTGGACCCACTGCTGTGACCGTGACAACAGGTCCCCAACACCCCAAACCACAGTGGTGGTGGTGGTGGGAATAATTTGGGAAAAGCTCTCCAGACGACAAGCCTGCCTTTTACATTACTACCAAAGCGTGGTCTCAATTTAAAAATATCAGTCTATGAATGCATAAGTGTATCTTAATAAAACCTGTGGTTTGCAAGATGCTGCAATGCAAACTGATTATTGGAACTCAGTTGATTGCCCAATGAGAAAAAGATAATCTTTACTTTAAAGATTCAATCCCAGCCAAATGCAAGAGACTTTCTGGTAGCATTTTCTGGCAATGACAGCTTAATGGAAGACCCTCACACCAACGGGTATTTAAATCAATTGGAAACAGTTTTTGAAACTTATCCAGTGTTGCTTTGTAACCAGAAATCTCCCAGGTATAACTAAGACACACAATGTTATCTCGGTTCATGTCTTCCTTTTCACGAACCAGCCTGAACCCAAAATCTATGCACTACTGCTAAGTCATCCCAAAGAACAAATTCCTCCCCAGCTGAAATCCCAAACTCTTGCGTTTAAGCTTCACCTGACCCTCTGAACCAAGGCAAGACTTTACGCAGACAGTAAACCAAACCTCTGTAACTCTACGCGCGCACGGGGAAAGCACACTTAGGGTTTCCCTGCTGGTAACCTTAGCTGGATTTGTCATTCTGCTGCACAGCTGACAGTGCATCACGGGTGCAAAGCAGAAGATGTGTGTTCGTCTACCAGAAACCCTGCCGGTGCACTGTATCAGCGTAGCTAAACCGGGAAACTGCCTGGCTGAAGATCCGCCCTCAAACACCTTTCCACGGCACTGCTGCGTTCCCGCTCCCCTCTCGCTGTTGTGCTCTATGCAAAAACTGGCATAATAAAAGCCAAATTCATTCTTCTCTCTGTTTTCTCCATTCCTCCCGGCCCCAGAGGACAGCTTTCTCTTGAAGAGCCATTGGCCCTGAAACGCTTTGCGATGAAGTGCTGAGGCTGTTTGAAATTCCCCCGACACACCGTAGCTGCAGGCTGGCGCAACGCTCCCAGTCCCAGAGAAGATGCAGGATTGCAAGCAGGGACTGACAGATGGCTGCTTCGCTTTTTTTCCCTCCCCTCAAACATTACCAAAAGAGGACTATGAAGCCCCTGGTAATGAACAGTATTCCGCACACAGCTGACAGAGGTGACGCGTGGCATTTCGGGAGCTATAGGGGCAGAAGCCTACGTGGGCTGCAGCACTGACCAAACACGAGGAGGTGGCTCAGAGAAGACGGTGTCTTTGAACTGTACTTGGGATTCCACGCTGGCGAGGAGTCGAGCTTGGTATCTGATTTTCTTTAATACATGCTCCCTCCTGCATTCCTTTTCTTCTTCCTTCGATTCCCCGAAGTTCTATTTTTGTCCTGCTTCTCAGACTCGATCCCAGGTTCCCTTTAAAGTGTGGGGAAATTAATGAGCAACCTTAAAGCCTCATTCTTTTCTCCCAGCGGTTTGGCTTTGTGGGAAGTATGTAGGTGCGATTAACACTGCAGGAGTGTTTAGGAGAAAAACCCATCGCACAACCACCCTAATTTAATGAGATTTCATTTGTTAACTGCTTTCTGGCTGCTCAAAAAGAAAGTGGCAAAGAAGAAAAACTAAGACTTCACTTTTAGTAAAATTAATTCTAATGACAGCAGAAAACTTTTTATCTCTTGAATCTTAAGCAGTGCTAATTGCCTTTATCTTATTATTTCATAACTTCACTAGATGGAAATTCACCCGTTCAGCATAACCAATAGGAACTGCCATTCCACTATCATTTAACCTCTCGTCAGGTCAATTCAAAAGCAGGAACCGCAGAGCGGAGACGGGGTGTAGGAAGAGAGAATTGCCCAAGCACACAGAGAAAGCAGCAGAAGCACTGAAAACGCAGCAGCGGCCCATCAGCTCCCCGGCACGAGCTGTGACTGCTCCCACAGCACGCAGTTGGGCCAACAAGACTCAACAGCCTGTTTCACAGTGCACGCCACGGAGGCAAAGCCGTGTTTCCTAGTGGCACGCATCCAGTACAGCTGAAGCCATCAACGCTTTTTTCCCATACCGCATACGAGTCCACATGGGCCAGAGCAGGCTGAAGAATTGTTTCTTTCCATGCCTGGCTTTTTTTTCCAGTTTTTAATCCTTTTCTGCATAATCCCGGCTCATCAGATCCAGCTTTTCAGAGCTACTACAGTTTGTAACAACTCCATTCTTCCACCTACCCTAAGCACAAACAAGGAATGTACTCTGCCAAAGCCTTCCTTTCCCCCGCATCTGCCAGAACAGCAGTGCCAGGTCTGTCACTCCTCAGTCTCCTCCATCCACAGAGCACTAAAAGCACCCAGGGAAAACTCTAACCACTGCCCCTCTCTCTCACCATTAGAGCTGAAGCCACCAAAATGTTTTACTTCCTCCTCAAGCAAGTAAGAAGAAAAAGCCACTGCTCTAATAACACAGCTGACTACTCTGTTCATTTTACTAATTAGTAGTGAATTTGTAAGTAGATGCTTTAGAATCCTTAAGTGAAGCAAAATGCAGAGGTTTTTCACAAGAGCTCTACTGACTCAAGAGAGCCCAGCATCAACCTCCGAGATCACAGAATCACAGAATAGTCAGGGTTGGAAGGGACCTCTGGAGATCATCTAGTCCTCCAGATACAGCCACCCAGTCATTGGGTACACTCTTGAATGACAGTGTCAAGAATTCAGACTAAGATCCCATATTGGATGCGTACGTCTGCACCTCCTTTTCTTGGACAAAGCCGCTCTTGCCGCTAAGAATAAATCTTAAATCCATGGCAATGTGGAGCATTCCTAATGACAAGTTAGCAGTTCAACACTCTAGTACTCTGAAAGCTCAAATCTGCAATGAAGCAGCATGTTCTGCTCACTAAGGAGGAGACAGAACTATTTAAATTCAGTGTGGAACAAGAAAGATTATACAGAACACAGCCTGTACATAAATATATACTTTCTGGGAATCGCTCTCCCATTTTCCTTAAAGAAAAAAAAAAAGATGTAAGAATTTTCTTTTCCATTAATGAAAGATCCACACAGAAGCAGCCACATGTGACTGATCCTCAACCACATAACAGTCCTTTTATGCTGCTCTTATCTACCTTACGTGCCCTGGCTCTTCTGCCAGCCTACAGGAGCCTCTCTCTCCAACTCCCAATTTTCTCTCCCGTGCCTCTTAATCAGCTTTGGTGGTAGCAAAACAGACAGCAGGATTACTGCCCGCAGAGAGGTTTCCGCAGTTCCTAGAGCTTCCCCCGTTTGGTTCCGCTAGGCGGTTTAACTCGAGAATAAGCGCAGGTAAGGTCCCACGCCCTCGCTGAGCCGGCGGGGCCACGAGCACACCCGGACAGCTCTTACCTGTGTAGTCAATGACAAATCCTGTGTTGCTGACTGATGCGTCGCTGCGGAAAGCGAGGAAGAGGCTGTTACTGCTGCTCTCTATCCTCTCGGGCAGCTGGGAGCCGTAAAAGCTTCCGATGAGGGGGCTGAGTGAATCGGGTCCATCGTAGATATGAAGGAAATCATAGCCAGGCTCCAGACTGAAGCTGCAAAGCCAAAGGGAGAGTGTTTGGAGTATGAGCACTGTACAACCACGCAGCTGAGAGACTGCTTCTGCCCCAAAACAGCTCCTCAGGTAAGCAGAGGATGTTTCTGTCTTTGTTCCACACATAAGGAATCGAGGGCTGGCGATACGCTCAGCAGCACAAGAGCATGAGCCAGTGTCGCTACTGGGGCTTCCTGTGCTGCACCCGTTACACGGTCACGTTCTGTAAAGCCATGGGCATGTCAAAGAGGAGCTGCAGTTGAAATACACGTATCTTCTCCCAAATCAAGGTAATCATAGAATCATAAAATGGTTTGGGTTGGAAGGGACCTTGAAGATCATCCTGTTCCAGCCCCTGCCCTGGGCAGGGACACCTCCCCCCAGCCCAGGGTGCTCCCAGCCCCGTCCAACCTGGCCTGGAACACCTCCAGGGATGGGGCAGCCACAGC
>VZSZ01003099.1:426100-513035 GCA_013398815.1 Ibidorhyncha struthersii | reverse complement strand
TGTGGCCTCCTCTGGACCCGCTCCACCAGGTAATGCCTGAGAACAGATTACTCAGGACTATGGGACAGTCCTACCAGGTTTGGTGTGGCTTCTTCGGAGAGGAGGAGACCCCGTGCGGACCCAGTTCACCCAGGGAGGGCCCCACCACTGGTACCCCCTCCCCGTCCCCACAGGCAGCCGCAGGAGTGGAACCAAAGACCTCTCGGGTACGTACATGTTAAATACCAGCGCGATGACATAATCGGGAGAGACGGTCAGCTTCCAGTCACACTCCTTCCCCGGCGGGTAGGGCTCCGGGTACTGCGGGGACAAGATCACTCCCGCCGGTCCCGTCAAGACACCTCCACAGGGAGCTGAAGGCAATCAAGCAAAGGGATGAGGCTTTGTCTTAGAGAAACTTAAAAAATAGTAGATGAGAGACAGGAAGGGGGAGAGAGAGAGATGGATAGCTATGGGGACAGAGAGGCAGTTTGCAAGGTTGTCTGATATTAAGATATGTATTATAAGAGCTTGTGGTGGCCTAACAGCGATGAGGGCTCTGTTACTCCAGACAGGGCAGGCACAAACAGAAACAGAGCTGTGGATGCTGTTACAACCCTCGTAAAAGATATTTGTGAGTAGCCAGAAGGAGAGAGAGATGCTTTATGCTTTTCTGTTGCATTTATTTAGGCAACGCTGGTCAAAGTCTGGATGGTCGCTAAATAAGTGAAAACATGTTGTCTGGGACTAATGGCTTGTTTGTGGTTATTACAGTCACCAACACATTAAATGCCAAGCTGATTGAAAAATCTATTATTACTTTTTTAAGGCTAAAAGTGCCTGCATATATTTCCACTGTGGGAAATACTCGTGATTGATTTATTACTGTCAGCATTTCTGCAGTCTCCTCCTGAGGGAAATGAACCAGCATGGGACAGAAATAAGAGAACAGATCCTGGAAGGATCTTCCATGAAGGAGAGATCATGTGTGTTTATCTTGTGGGCTTTTATAAAGCCCCGCGAATACACAAGAATCTCCAGATACAAGGTGAAAGCTAGTGGGGCTGTTTTATGAAGATCACAGCAGAGATTTAACAAGAGACCCTTCTCCAAGGCCCAAAAGCAGCTTCTCCAGCCAAGTCCAGCTGCAGGCTACTGCAGGCACTGAGAACCGTCATCCCTCTTGAATAGACAAGGAATCACAGCACGGACAGTGAAGTTTAGCTGAAGGTCACACACAAATAACTTGGAAGAACCACAAGCATCTATTCTGTGTCCATTTACCCTAACCTTTAGGGTGCGTTCCTCTTCCAGACTGTAAAGTCAGGGGAAGATTCAGAAGATACTAAAGTGTACGGACTCATTTTTGAAAAGCCTAAGGGAGGTGACTGTTCAACACCCTCTGATTTCTTTGAAAATCCCACCCATGGTCTCCAAAGGATTTAAACCAGAAACCGGTCCAAGACAGAGCTGTTTGGAGTTGGGTCAGGATGCAGATGTCAAATACCCCAAACCTCTGGGGGTTGTTTCAGCTGAGGTTCCAGTTCAGCCCACATTGTTTAGGGACTGCAGAAGTTGTACAATAAAGATGTGAAAATATATTTGAAATGCTAAATACAAACATAAAATCCAAGCCCTAAATTAAACCCCATTACCCAATTCTGCTCTAACTAGGCGGCCTGTCACACAGTCACTACACAACTGATATTATTTGGCCAATGATTATTCCTCCAAATCCTTTGACACTGAATAGAGAGAAGGATCAAAACACTGCTTTCAGCTTTTTCACAGAGCTTATGGCTCCTACAGCAAGACTGCTGGACTTCTGTTCGAAAAGGACCCAACACAGTATCTCCAGGTCAAACTGGAGACGGCCCATGGGAATTCATCTCACACCAAGATTAAGGCACCGGCTACGTTCCTCTGCAAAGGCCTGAGAGCCCCGCTGCTGGTGTGAAAGAAAACTCAACAGAATGACGAGACGGGCATGACATGCAGCAATATGATTTAGTTATAGCTCTGGGAAGACTAAAAGGACTGTCTCTAGCAGGCTGAAAGGGTGCCACACTAGATCATCAAGATAGTCGTTCAGAAACCAAGTCATCCTGCAGGGAGCATAAATCCCGTGCATGCTGTCGAAGTTTCCTAGCTGGCATGAAATCTCGTATTAGAAACAGAATTAACTGATTTCTCTTGTTTGGGATAACAGTGCATAAACAGGAATGAAGGTTACAGGTAAGTAATTTGTGGCTAGCATTTAATTGGCCAGCAAATTTAATGTTTATTGCTCTAAAAATAGCATGCCTATTTTTATGTGTTCTGGACATACTACAAAGAATCACTTTTATGATCTTCTTCTATTACTTTATGAGCTCAAACAAAATGTCAGATAGTTCTTTCCCGTGACAGAATTTGCTGTGTCCTCATGCAGAAATTATTCACCCGTGACCCCAATCCTCTCTACCAGCCTGAGTTTTAAAGAAACCTTTAATTTTGACTTGTCAGGTTAAATATTGTCACTTACATGGCAGTATGTCCTACGAGCTTCCAGCATGAACTAGATTCTCTATGCCCCATTGTCCCACTCCGGGGATAAACCTAAAAAGTAGTTCTATGAGACAGCTACCTGAGACAGAGACCTCTTCGTACACCCCTTCAAAGCAGGTGGGACTCATCCCCGTCGGATGCACGAGCCTTGCAATGGAACAGGGCAGGGAAGGCGGCGCAGTGGGTGGACGGATGCGGGGTCATACCTGTGCAGGAGGGAGGGTCCGGTTGCCAGAAAAATCTGTTCTCAATCTGCACACAGGTGATTTTGGCCTCCCCTTGCAGAGCGTATCCTGGATTACACTGGAAGACGATGGAGTCACCTGCCTCTTTGCTGTCACCACTCCGGCTCCCGTTCTGGGGAATTCCTGGGTCATTGCAGGAAGTGGCGGTGGAAACTGAAGAGTATCAAAAAATATGTTTTTTCATATATATATTTAATACAGGCTGTACTTAGACTCTGTCCTTAAACAGATATCCGACTAATGACTTAATTCTCCATCTCTACTCCTTCAGTATTCCTTAAAAGTTGCCACACACACAAAAACTGGCTTTTACTTTGCATTGAGCATCTGCCACTCCAGCTGGTAAAGGCTCTGGGGAACGGCAAGTTCAAGTGCACTACACAGAGTGCAAGTTTGATGTATAATTGTGCACATGCATGTTTACTTAATAAGTCCAGACATCCACTGATCTTACATGGCATTTTTATAAAATTCTGTGTCAGACACATGCTGCAAAATAAACTAATCCGCTAGCACTTTGCACTTCTCCCGAGCGGCAGAGCAATTTAGCCTTTAGCCCTGTGAAGCATCAAGCCTGACCTTTCCAAAATGCACGCGTTTCCCTCCCAGCCTCGCTGCTGCGTCCCTGTGAGGTGCGCGACGACCCCCTCAGCTCCTCCTCAGCTGGGGGTGGGCAGCACAGCTTCACCACGGGCTGCGCTCGAGGTCTGTCAACACTACAACTACTTAACAGTATGGAAAGTCCCGGAGTAATGGAAGTTTCGCAAGCTTATATAGATCATTCGAGTTCACAAGATCCAAAACTGTATACTTCTGAGCTTAGGTCTGACTACTTAGTCACACCTTGTGGACAAAGGCTTTGAGCAGAAGCATTCAGTAAAGACCAGCTCCGTATCAGGCAGCGGAGCAGAGCTTATTTCCTGCTAAGTTGATGAGAGTCTATTACACCCAGCCAGTTTAGAGAAAGCTCTTCTGAAAAGAGCCAGAGGAAATCCCTCTCTCTCTTTCTGTGCAACTGAAGATAAGCAAGTTAGCAGCCCGCTCTGGTCCTGCCTGGCAGGCTGAGACACAAGCCCGGCAATGAAAGAGGACGGCAGAGCTGTGCGGAGTGACACAAAGCTCTCCCTCTGTCCGGCTCATCCCAGCAGGTCTTGTCCCCAGCACAAGCTGTCCCGCTCTCCCGGCCACGCGAGGCACCCTGAACAGGAAGTTACGGGCAGAAGCTTGGGAGAGACAGAATGAGCTCCGATGCTTTGACACGTCTGAGTCACAGGAAGGTCAGATCATCATTCACCCAACAGCCTCCCCGCTTACTACCATCTCCAACAGAGGCATCTGCTGGTTGGTTTCTGGACACGCCAGTGAAGGTCTGCACCCTGGAAACCTCTGTGTGAATGATGATGTGTATTACCCTAATATAATTGAAATTAATGTGTTTGCAAGGCTGAGTCTTAGGTAACAGCCGCCAGAACTTAGGCAATGACAGATTGCAGTTGCGTTACACATAGTGCTGCCGCTAGCAGTGACATCCCTACAGCCGATAGAGCTTTTTGTGATCTGCATCTCAGAGGATCCAATTTGAGGGATTTTAAATAGACCTGGTTTTCAGAGAACACTGACCAACTGCTCTCAGAACTCCTGGGGGAAGTTGCCTGCATACTGGTGTCTCTAAGGGAACTGTTGGGAATGTGGTGCAAACTATCTGTAATTTCTTCTTGTGTATTCCACAATGTGCTGCTCTACATCTTGCTGCTGAGTTCACCGCTGTGAAGGTGACTGTAGCAGAGGGGAGCACAGAATTCACCTGCATCGCAAGGAAAAAATACCAAAGTTTTCTCTGTTTGCAGAGGCTGCACCCAACTGCGGTAGAGCACAACCGGCTGGAAGACTGCACAGCTCCTGCGATCGTGTTCAATACAACGTCATTTGCTTGCTGTCAGTAGTTCGTAGATACACCTGAAATCACTTATCAGCAAAGCCAGGCTTGGAGAATGCTGAGGAAACAATGTAAAGCCTACCTGAAAACTGAACAGCAAAGCCCTGCTTGCTTGTGAAGAAGTCAGTGTTGAACTGAAGGATGACAGAGTTGAAAGTACTGTGGACATCGCTGGGTAAACCGGAGCCGCTCATCTCCTTTAGGAGGATGCCATTCTCCACCGGACCGTCCCAGATCCTCAGCACATCGTGGAACTCCTCGGTGTGGAAAACCATGAAGTGGAGCCTGTGTGGCAAAATGAAGTGGAAGTCAGACCAAAAACTGAGCTCTGCCTTTTTTCCTGAAAGGATTAGAAATGTGACTGGTACCAACCTAAGGTAGCTTGGCCCACAAGGAACGCGTTCTCTCCCTTTATCTGCAACTCAGCTTGGACAAAGTACTTTAGCCCTCTACCAACTCCATCTGTCTATAAAACCCAAGCACTCTTAGTTGCATGCCTCCCTAATAAAACACACCCATAAACAAAAACAACCGAGTCACGGATGCTAATGTTTTCTGAAAAGTTGGGTCCTTTCTGGTGCTCTCTCCTGAGCGAACAAAATTACTAATGTCTCCCAAAAATCCTGAGGAACGAGGTAACGGTCCAAAAGCCCATCGTGGGCGCAGAACCGTCCCTAGCCAGAATATCACAGCTGGTTGTACACCGAAGATGCTCAGACATTGCACCGAGTAGCTGAGAAGAAAGGCTCAGTCGAGGACATAGAGGAAACCTGCAGCAGAGGGGTACAGGGGCTGTGAGGGAGAGGATGGGGGTCTCTCCGTAGTTTCACTGAGCTCTACAACGGATATAAACACAGAAGTTTTGAGAAGCTTATTCTACAAAGAGAATTGGCACGAAATGTGCTGGGGTCCCTTCAGACAACTTACATATATTCATCCAATTCACACATTGTCCCTATGCTGCACGCAGCAACAACCTTGGCTGTCCTTTTGCTTTTTTTTGGTGTCCTGCAAGGAACAGTTTACTGTCAAGAGCCAGCATCTACTGATAAAATGCATTGATTTTTGTTACCTGCACTCAGATCAAAGAATTTGCTCCTGGCACCAAGCTAATCTTCTGTGTCGGGGGGCGGGGGGGGAAGGAAAGGAATCAACCAACACCACTCTTAATTGAAACAGCATTTTGCTGGAAAAGAAACCCTTACCAGGGTGTTAACTGCCCTGGAGGGTAATAAAAAGGGGCAGAAAAGGGTGTGCGGGAGGGTGGCAAACAGGTGGGTGCAAATCCTGCGTGCTGGATTGCAGCACCTCTGAGGATTCTGACACATTTTACCAAGTTCTGCATATTGCCAAACTGTATCTAGATCAGCTAACGGAATAACTTCTGCAAGAAATACAGAAAAAGTGAGGCAGCATGAGCCAGCTCTCCAAAACCCACAATCGGAAGAGAACGGAGATAAAACGGAAATTAAGAAACTAGCGGCTGGCACTATTTACACTAACGCATTTGTGTTACACAAATTACACTGTGCTCTCAGTGAGGTGTTTATTCTGATGCTCTGAATGCAGATTTCATTTCCCACTCTGTATTTTATAGTTTCACCTGCCCTGGGGAGGGGGCTGCAAGGCCTTCAGCGTACGCAGCAAATGCTCCTCAGTCCTGAACCACCTTCTGCTTTTAAGCTACAACAGGGCTATGCCCTTTTGGCGCTTCCACAGAAAATTCCCTGCGGAAAGCCCAAGATGCTGGCAGGAGTCACGGTGAGGAAATGCACTCCAGAGCCTGTACCGGCGATGGAGCTAAGAGATGGGAAAAGTCCAGGAGCTCCTTCCATGGGACCTGGTGGCACTCTGGGATGGGACAAACTTGGTCCCGATATCCACCTCCGGTGGGATGTTCCTCTCTTCCTGCCCTGGGCTGGGGGATATCACACTGCGCTTCTCCCCACCAAACCAACCCCCTCTGTGGAAGGATGCCACGCAGATGAATCCAGGCTTGGCGAAGAGCTTTGGGATCTTCCAAGATCAGGAGTACCATTGAAGCGTAAGACATTGCCATTATTATTGTTACACCCAAGGGAGTTATCAGCTAAAGGCTGCCATACCTCAGGGTTCAGTCCTTTTCACGCCGGCACTTAAAATGCCAACGAAGAGAAGGCATTTAATTGCCTCTGTTTTTCATTGCCACATTACCACTGGGGGAAACACCATCTGACACAATGAAATCAGGCTAAAACAGGGCAACTTGAGGCGCACCAGTTTGAAACGGGGACGGAAAACCATAAACTGTACTGAGAAAAATCTGCAAAAAATAAAACGATCAGGTACTGCGCTTAAAGCCCTGACAGCCCACAGAGGAAAACAAGGGAGCACTCGCTTGGCTGCGTTCCCACTTATCCGGGGCAAACATAAATAAATCAGGTAGAACCATAAAAGGGGGAAAAAAACACCCCACTGCAATGTACTCAGCAACAAAATGATGTCCCCAGAATCCGACAGAAACTGAAAGAGCTGAATCATAAATCTACCCAGCAGAGACCTTGAGCAAAGAGGAAAAACAAGCTAGAACTCGAGGAAAATAAGAACGGATCATCGCAGAGCTGCTCTCCGCAGGTGCGTTGGCCTGCTGATGTTTGCTCTCAGGCTAACTGCTTCCAGTTAGCCAAAACTGCCCGAGAAAACTCATTGCTGAGGACCTCGGAAGCAGGGAGACGCTGGCGGAGACTAACCTGGGGCGCGGGGACATCTTGGCACTGCCACCACTTGGGAGAGGTCCCCCCCGGCTCCGTGCGGGACCAAGGCTGCCTACAGCAGCTCGCTCCCCTCACTGATTTTTAAGCAGCACCCCGCAGGCAGGGCTTCACCCCGAGCAGAGCGCCTCAGCGGGACAACCAGGCGACACAGTGGCGAGGCACAGGTTGTCCACTGCCGGCTGCTTCAGGCGTCTATGGGGACAGCTGATTTTATTAACAAAACTGGTGCGCTCCGGAGCAAAACAGTCTAGTCAGTGGGCACATCTGTAACCAAACAGCGTGATTTTTTTTTTTATCAGCCCGATTCTATTCCCAGCAGGGCTTCATTTAAGACAAGGCTGAGCCACCGGGTTAGCAGACAAAGGGGAGGAAGAGAGTTTTATTCTTGCACTCTGACAATCCCCATTACATGCATGAAAATGCAGCAAGAAGCAAATTAGGAATTGTGGCTATACATATCTACAAACGCGATAGAGGGGAAGTTCTCCCAGCGTGGCGAGGAGCAGAGAGGAGGGGAGGCAGCTCTGCGCTGACCATCTGCACCATCTTTGGTGAGCCGCTCAGCCCTTCACAACGCACTCCACATGGTGACTGACCAACCTGGCGCTCCTTCTGCTGGTGTTCCCCATCCAAGCCCTGGCCGCCCCGACCCAGCTCTGCACCGCCAGAGGCTGGTTTCCCATCTGGAGCTGGCTCCAGCAGCTCCACGCGCTGGGAATGCCCACGTGGCTCACCCCAAACCCGCACGTCTTTCGCGCTCTCAGCGGGGCTGCCCGCTGCCTCCCGCTAGCCCGGAGAGGGTTCCCAAAGTTCAAAGCTGTTAAATGTTACGTCCCTAGGAATCGCCACGGGAGAAAAAGTGGAACATCCCAATATTCTCACTCCTATTTCTACATGAGACGGTGAAAAATGGAATCTGTCAACACAGCACCGTCCATTAAACCAGGATTAGCAATATTGATACGCTCCCTTATGACACCGCCATCACTGCTACACAATAAAACACCGCTGCCGCTTCTAACGGTATTCACTGCTCTCAGCTACGCAAGCAGTACTTGAAGGCCAATTTCATTCATTTTCCCCGTACACCCTCCCACTTCTCCTTTCTCTCTCCAGAGTCTCACAGGTCAGCCAAGTCGTTTTAGTTGTAATTGTATGTGCGTGCGCAATTGTATGCACACGTGTGTTTGCACATGCACAAAATCAATCCTCTCTCAAAGTGCAGCCCTTCAACTTCGATGGCAATGATGTACAGACTAATTTTTCTATCTGTCTCTCCTTCCCCTCGTTCTGCGCAGATACGGCTTTATTCAAAAAGCTCTGGTGATTAATTTTAATGTAAGTTATAAATGAGAGCTTTATACAATTGTATCATGCGTGAAGAGGATTATTTTTCCAATGGATTACCATAAAAATGAAGTTGCTGAAAATGTGCTCTCTCAACTACCCAGAGATCATCTGTTCTGTTTGAGCTGCCAAATAAAGGAACAGAAGAAGGGAGCTTTCATCTCTGATGAAAGGAAGGGTCGCAAGGTGTGTTACCGTACTACCGCCTGGCATCATTTCATTTCAGTCTCGGCCCCTTCCAAGCCTCTGGCTGACCCTGCAGACACAAGCCTATAGCTCCGCTCGTCTGAGCACTCCCGCAGGAGCAGACGGGGATTACGCGCGCGAGTCAAGTTCACTCGCTGGATGAGGCAGTCTCTTACGCTTTGGAGGGGGGTGGGAAGAGATGAGGGGTGTCTCATGTCTACTTTGTCCTATAAAAATCTTCAGATTCTCCTAAGAAGGAGAATGAAAAAAGAGGAGACTCCAAGTGGAAGTTGCCTGTGCAGGAATTAAGCTGCATTTGCTGTGCTCTTTTTCCTGTGTTCATACCAGAAACCATCCATTATTGAACCATACTGAAGAGCAGAGCTAATGGAGGGAATTTCTGCGTTAAGTAAAAATGAAAATACTGGGCCAAATCTATCTCCAGCATAAACCCATCGACTAAAAGCACCGTAGAGCCCAACATGATTAACAGTATCTGCTGAAGAGACGATGAGCGCTGATGCAGCAGGGAAGCTACGGTGAAGGCAAAGGGGCACCGGCAATGAAGGAGTGCAGGACTGGAAGAGCAACAGGTCTCGGGTCAGCGCAGAAATGGGGTGGACACACCAGCCAGCAAGCACTAGAAATTACGATGGGAGATCATGGGAAAAGAGGATTATTGTTGACAGACCTTACAATCTATGTTTCTCCCCTTCCGGTCCCACCACTTGGCAAAAACTTTACTTGCCAATACAGTTCAGATTTCTGTCGAAGATGGCTTTAGCTGGACTGAAATACAGAGGTACGCGTGGAGTGGTACCGAATGGCTTGGCAGGGCTTGGGCAAACTTCAGCGGGGGAACGGTGGTCAAGCGGCAGGGACCACAGATGAGGTATCACGGAGCAGGGAACAGCCTGGATTCTGCTGGAGACTGCACCGACTTTGTGAGCCAAATGTTCTCAATACCATGCTCGCCTAACTGCCAAATCCACGTAACTTATAAACAAATTAGAGTTCAAACTGCCATCTTCCAACGGGCAAGTGGCAACAGAACAGTTAGAGAAGGAGAAAACAGTCTCTGTACAGACCAGATGTTTAGAAACCATCTTGAGTCTTCCCTTCGGGAGAATAATTACATTGTATGTGTTCTATTTAGTATTAAAACAACAAAACAATGCAATTAGAAGATGAAGGCTAAGTGCTGTGGTCTCAGTTTTCCGGCTGTCCACTCACGCCTGGGGACCGTCACACCTGACCGTTCATTCTCACAAACGTAACGTGACCGAGCTCATCCCTTTCAGTGTTAATTTTCTTGGGCAGCACAAATGGGAAATAAACCAAACCCGTAACTGCTTTCCATTTATTCTTTCCTGGGATGTGCTCTTCCAAGGAATTTTATATATACACCCTCATTTTAGGATTGGACAGATGTTAAATATTTAGGACTTGGACCCATGTTAAATATTGTTGGGAAAGTCAACACTAATCTGGTGGAAAAGGTTTGTTTCTGAATACATCCCGTTAAGGAAAGGGGTGAACAGCACTTGAGCTGCACATGCACATGAAAGCTCTCGGCTGTTATTTGAACACAGTAATACCCCAGAGGCAGCAGATAATCAGCGTCACCACAACAGCCGTTACCGGCCCAGGCTGTACAGGGCTAAAAAGCTTAAGAGAAAGGAGAAGCGATGCTGCTCCTGTCCAGCCTGGCGAGGAGATAAACCAGCGTTTGTTCCTTCGTTTGTCACTCAAAAATGACAGAGCATTCTCTCTACTTGCCTTACAATAATTATTGATCTACTTCTGGAAAAATAAGCTGTACATGGAAAGAAAACCAAGCTACAATAACCCGGCCCAACTCACCCTATCGTGCAACCAGCTTCTGCCTCTATGGTCCAAATACAGTTCAGATTATGATCGTAGGGTGTTGGGTAGCCAGGAGACAGTATCCGTCCTGACGACTCTCCTTTGATAGTGCCCCCACACTCAGCTGAAAGAAACATATGGGTTAGTGAGAAGATTCATGACATATTATGGTTCTTGCTTGGCAACAATGCAAATCTCATCCTCTGACTACAACAGGGAGTATTTCTTGCCATTTAAAGAGATTCTTACGGCCTACAAAACAAAGATAAAGAGAGTCATTTAATTCAGCTAAAGACTGAGTTACCAGAGTAACTCTGCACCTCTGTGCACGTTTCTAACAGCTGATGCGCTGTCAAAGCTTCCCTCCACCTTCCTGACTTTGCAGTGAGTCAAGGCACAGCCTGCCAGCATCCTGCTTTCCCTCATTCACACACGTGGGGTGAAAGAGCGCAGTTGTTCTGCTCGTATCTGCGAAATGTCTTAACGATTCATTAGTCTGATAAAACGAAGAAGCGAACATATGTATGTATCTGCTGAATGAACCTCAAAAGAACGGGAGGATTTTGAATACTTTTTCATAAGGTATGCATTAAAATTCTTTAAGTTTCCGTGTGCTCACACATACACAACCATTCATACGTAATATATAGAAAGCAAACAGCCTAAAGGTTAAGAAAATGGATAAATCACAGAAATTTGCCTTTTTACCTCAATGATCAAGGCTAAAATTCAGCAAGGAGTTACTGCACAAAGAAAGGTCCTAACCCATGGGAGAATACAGAGTGCCAACATCTGAGCACATCACTTATAACCCCGAGAGCAGCCTGCCGGTTGTTCAGATCTCAGAGGAGTTAGTCTGGAAGAACTTCGCTGTGCCCTGGGAACACCAGCGAATTATGAGGCTGTCACGTAACAGACCAACAGCACTTCATTTAGATCCACAGAACTCAATATCAGAGTTTTGCAAGCAAGAAGGTGTCCTTCTGGAGAGTTACAGGTAAACGGGAACTCAGGACTTAGCAAAGAGAAAACTAACTGAGGGAATTAAAAGTCTGAGAATCTGGGATCAGACGTCAGGTAGCTCTCAAACAAACATGACTGCGAACCGTCAGACACCTGGACACACGTTGATGTCTGCCACTACCAGAAAGTGCCACTCTGTTTAACACATTCAAGTGAAAGGACAAGGACTGGAGAAGCAGTCGTCTCCTTGCAGGGAAGCACGAAACCTTGTCAAACCCGCGCTCAGAGCAGAGGGTTTCATGTCGAGACTGCTCGTACAAGCTCTGCAGAGAATCAGCGCTCTCAGTCTGAAGATGCCTCACACAGTACCCTTACCACGGCCTTTCCTAATGCAGAGGGGTGCAATCAGTATCGGAGTTAATGCCATAGGTATTAGCGAAGGAGGAAGAGAGGGCGTTCAGTGTGATGCCCACAAGGAAAGTACTTGTTAGAGGATGTTTCAAAAGCGAGAGTCGTCTCACCTACACAGGTCGGCAGGGGTTGATCCCAAGCCCTCCGCTCCCCCGTCAGGCAGACCAGCACCCTGCTGCCTCGCAGGGTGTAGCCAGGGTCACAGCTAAACGACACGGAGCTGCCAGCAAAGTGTCCCTCGTCGTGGACCTTGTAGCCGAACTGCGGGATGCCAGGGTCCTCGCATTTAATGAGTTCAAAACCTGGTGCGGGAGAAACAGCATCTGTTTTCATAGATACTTAACAGCCAAAAGATATTAACACAAGATCATATTAATATTTTCCTCTTAAAACCTTTTGATGGGTAGAAGAAACACCATATTGGAAATTATTATTTTTTTAAACTTAATATTTGACCAAGATCCCAGAAATCTGGTGTCTCAGCTTCGATCCAAAGTTTCTGTATCACCACTGCCTCGTTCACAGCAGGAAAGCTTTGCCAGCGTCATCATCCCCCCCACTCCAATTCCACTTCAGACAAACAGATCTTTATGGAAAGGACTGTTTCCTCTGGTCACACAACCGTAACACAAAAATACACCCTTACACCTCGGACTCCCACCTTGCAAGCGTATGTGCCTAAGACTTACTAGAGAACTGCAGCTCGAAGCCTTTACTCGTGTTCTCGCTGTCGGTGATGAACTCAAGCCACATGCTGCTGGAAGTGCTGTTTATGCTGGTGCCCAGCATTTCAGAGCGGCTAAAGGAGCCCAGCAGGCGAGCAGAGCTATTGCTGCCATCGTAGACCTGGGAGGAACAAGAAACGCATACTGGAAAACATATTTTATTTGCTACTTCAGGGACCAAATCATCCGTGAGCGCGAACAGGGGCAGTTCCTTCCAAGCCAGGGAAATTATCCCAACCAAGAGTACCGACTTGGCGAGACTTCACGGTGCTGCTCATCCGAGGAGCAGGACTCACACCCCGGAGGGTCCGCGTCCTTCTCCTTATCGCTGAGCTTATGCTGCGCTCAGGGCTGGGGCTTCTGCACTAAGCTCTCTTTCCAAAGGTGCAGCACAGCTACTGGGAAAAACATTTTCTCCCTACAGTGACTCATAGATGTGCCTTGACCCTGCAATTATTTAAGAAAAACACAATTTATTTTTTTTCTTTCTTTCAGATAGCATGATTCTCTATGAGGATAAAGAGCAACTTCTCACTAGTGGAGATTGATAGTAACTTTCCTCAGGAGCGGATGAGTAGCTGATGACAAACCTGTTGAGAGAACATCATTTCTTTCACACCAAGTATATTCTCTGCATTAGCTGGAAATCTCTCTTTCCAGTCATTTGTGAGCTGAAAATATGTGGATTACACCTATCTCGCAGTGCAGAAGTATGGCACTTAAATAAGGACAGAGGCGTTCTCTGGGAAGATGGCTTAGCACAGCAGCACACATCTTGTAATATTAATGCCTCCTACAAAACCATTTCTTTGCGGTTAATAGAAACTCAGCCTGGATTTGCCTCCTATATAGAGTCCTGAAACTTGTAAATGCAGATTAATCTGAGTATGGGAATGCTGAAAGAGCTTGAGCCTGGAGTTCTGCATTTAAATAAACCCCTTTTGGGGACAATCAGCCTCGATCCTTAAAAACACAAAAATGATGCTAAGAACCTCACACTTCCTCATGTGTTAACCGTCTCCCCTGTACAACTATGCAGATAAAAACTGAAGTTTAGGTACAAAGCAAGAACTCCTGGCATTCCAACAAATCTCTAAATCTCAGGGAAGACTTCATAGCAGAAGGTGCAGCGACACGGCAAAGATACCTGCATTTTTAACGGATACAGAATTTGCGTACGCCCCCATCTGCAGACTGAAGCCTCAAATAACCCGCAAGGCTGAGGTGCAAAGGACATTCCCTGTTGCCTCAGTGCTGCTGCCAGCGACCGCCATGAGCTGGCGAAGTTCAGAGGTGCTGATTCCCTAAAATTACACAGTATGTTCTTAAGCACAGCGGAGACACGCGCTGATCAGACAGTGTCCCTGGGCTAGAAGATATTGTTTCACAGATGTATCCCGTCTCTTGTCTTGCTCTAACCTCACAGGGGATACCGGCAGACAATATTCTAGCCCAGCTGCCCTGCCTGCAGTTCAGTCTGGTCCATGGGAATTTTGCTGCTGTCTTCAGAACGGCCCGGCCAGTCACTTAACAGTGCAGCAGTGCCTACGGGTCCCTCGCAGCCCTAGTGCGAGGCTCTTCCAGAGATTACCGCTGCACTGTCAGCACTGTCTGGGCCCGGGTGGCATTTTCCAGAGGTTAGTCTCAACCAACCCCGTTAAAATTTTAGAACATCACTTCCCTTTCAGACCTCGCTCTCATGAGCAGCACGGTAGTGCTTCATTGCTAGAGACAGAAGAATTACCTTGAGGACATCTCCTGCCTCCAGTTCGAAAGTCCTGGCTTTCAGCTGGATCCCCTTTCCTGGCTGGGTCTGGATGGAGTAGATGCACTCATGGTTGTTGTTATAGTTTATTGGATAGTTGGGGGACAGCAGAACACCTTGGGTGCCCGTTACAGATGAACCACATTCAGCTATATAAAGACACAAAACCATATTTTAATAACCACGTGCATATTCTAGCCACACAACCCATGCAGGTGATTCCTCCAAACAGCCGCAGGTGCTCACTCCTTCCTATACCCGTCCACTAACACATCCATGGACTCCATTTCCAAGTGCAGTCAGTAGACAAAACAGTACTTAGTAGCACTTCTGTCGTCATTAAACCTCAGGTGCCTTACAAGAGGGATTAATACCCTCTCCTTACATGGAAAGGGAAACCGAGTCACAGAAAGTCGGCGTTCTCAAATGCTACCTTGGGACCAATTCAGGAAAACATTCCCAAATCCCTGGAAAGCCACCATCTGCTCAAAACGGTACCCGTGTTTACGTTCCTGCCTGATTCATGAACCAGAAGGAAAATAAAAAAAATATTACGGGATTGAAATATTTAAAGTCTTTTCCATATTTATACAAAGCTCATCCTATACCTATATATAGTATATAAAAATCATGGTATTTATTCAACAGTCAGCAGAGCACACCACTGACTGCTGGTACCAATGTGCTGCAAGCGCCAGAGCTCTTTGTGCTTAGTGAAACTTCCAAAGGATTACAAACGATAAAGCTAAGTCTGAATTTCAAAATCTTCCCCAAAATAATTTCCTGGATGCTAAGAGGGCAAAATTTGACCTTATTTGTTGTTAATGCTGCCCTCAGCTCTCCAGTTCAGCACTTGACAGTATTTTAAAGGACCTCTCGTCCCTTGTTCCCTGCGTTTTTTCTTCCCAGCTTTGCAGCTAACAATTCCATCCATTCCCATTAGAAAAAGAGCAAACAACAAGAGATCCATCTGCCTCCCAGGTTTGGAAAATAGCTCAAATTTACAGGTCTTTGTTTCCTCCCAAAACGCCACTCCAAGAACGGCAGTGGGCTCAGGTTTTTCTGTGGCACAGATAAAACTGCCCTGTCCCGTTCAAGAGAGAAGGGGCTGGGGACAGAGGAGGTGCTGATGCGGGCGTCCCCACATCCCCCTCGCTCGGGGAGCTGGAAGGGCAGGGCAGCTAATGGTACTGAAAATGGTTCTCCCTTCCCTGAGACAAGTTTAAGTCCTATGACAGGTTATTAACTGCCATGATTTAAGAAAGGAAGAGTCCTTTCCCTGTTGTTATTTGCTACGACCTGCAGCCCAGCCCGGTTCATTGCCTTCTCCTGGTGCGGCCTTTCTGCTCCTTCACCAGCTCTGCCTCCTTTTCTACCCTGCCTAGCGTGAACATTCTTAGATTTTGAGCCAGATTTGAAGTTAGAAGATTTGTGTGACTCAAAACTTGGCAGAATGATCCTTTTTGGAGAAGGAAGAGGATGGCAGCTTTGGAGGTTTGACCTAGCTTGGATGGCAGGAGATCTGGGTGTAATGCTGCCAGAAAACAGCAACAACCATCCTTCACTTCTGTATTTTGTGTATTTTAACTGCAAGCTTTTAAGGACACAATCTCTCTCGTACAAACATGGACTGCTACAGGCATGTCTTCACTACACAAAGTGTGAGCAGACACTCAGGTGCATCCGCGGGCCAGACACCGCCGTACCACTGTGATAGCACTGAGCTCCACCAGAGCTTGCGGGATGGTGTGGAAATGAGCTCTTACCCTCTGCGATCACAGCGAGGAAGCAAAAGTCTGCAACGCTCACGTGCAGCCTGAGGGCCCGCTTGCAGAATGGCATGCAAAGGATGTCCTCCTTAGAGGATGCCTTCTGCCAGCAGCCGCTGTCTTGTCTGAGCGCCTGGTTTCAGCCAGGACTACACACACACACGATCCCCCAACACATGTAAATCCACCTTGCAACCACCATGTGTTTAGGATTTTTCGTTACTGCCTGATTAGCTCCCGCATGAGCAACCGATGAGTCGTCGTTTTCTCGGCCTGTTTACCCTGAAAGATTTTCTGCTGTAAAACACCGGCTCCCTGCTCCTTTGAGTCCTGGCGTTCCGCATGCACGGCCGGGGAGAGTCACTCCAACTTGCCCTGAAAACAGCTTTTCTGATTAGCTAGCTCTGCCTCATCCCACGGGTCCTTCGCAGCATACAAAGTTGCTGGAGCTGAGGGAAACCATCACGGTGTGTGCGCAGCTTTCTGCACCAACTCCGCCACCTCTCCTGGTCCTCCAGTAAAGCACGAGGGTTAAGTAAAGCAGCAGCAGATACACCAAGAGGAGGTACTTTGGAGGTGGCTTTCTCCTCCCCTCCTGCCGTGTACGTACAGCAGGACATTCGCTTTAGCACCGACTACCCAGGGATGATGCTGGAGACATTGCCACTTGGGGCCTGGTCCGAAGGAGCAGTCGGTGGGGAGCGTTCCCACCCTGGAGAGAGGGGCTGGCCAAAGGAACAAACCCCTCTCGTTTCTCCCTGGACCCATCTCCAGCAGAGGAATGGAATACAAAGTGTCTGGGTTGTCTGGCAAAAACAATTAAGTCTCCTCTGATCTTAACAGGTCAGTCTCCAATATCCATCTATATCCACAGTGAGCACACAGATCTGAGTGTGCAGCAGGAACAGTGGGGACAAAGCTGTCACCCTGCCACCAGAGCTCAGTGCACATCACCAGACAGTGAATTTGACCCGTTATTATAAAACCAACATGCTAATGCAAAGCCAGCTGCAGTAGGGAATTGGCAAACGGAAGCCAGTGTGTCCACTCAGTGATGATGTCTGAGGATCAAGCTTAAAGCTTTGTTATGATTCTTTTTGATTTCTATTCCCTGATTAGCTTTCTCTGCAACCTGATTATTATTCATGCCCTGGAGAGGCTGCTTGTCACAGCGGGATGATGCAGCCCTGTGACCTAAGCGTTAGGCAGTGCTGGGAAATGCATTCAGCACGACACGACTCGACAGGCTGCGGAAGCAGACAGGCTCTTGCTGGGACGCTCTTTGCAATGGCCCTCAAAGGTTACCAACAGAGATCAGAAAACGCACCTAGCAGGTAAGAGATGTGGCCCGCCTGGTTTGAATGAATCCTTCATGGCTCCGGGTGAGCCAGGCAGCAGCAGAGCGCTCAATAGTTTCCTACTTATTAAATCGTACAACAAAAAGGTATGTTAAATCTTTTTGCAAAAGCCTGAAGCATCCTTCTCCCGTTCTGCTTTCTTACTGTAGCACATCGCTACTTTTGTTCTTCTACGCTACCCGTCACGCTTGGAGGGTACCCGGGCTGGGCAGGGGATGCTCGGCAGCCCCTGCCAGACAAGAGCCTCTGTAGCCCTTCTGCATCAGGGACGACAGCCAGAGACTCGCGCAGTGTTGCAGATGAATTCTTCCCCTCCCCTATCCTCAGATTTATTTATTAGTATAAATAATGGCTGGAGGGGTTGCAAAAAGGAGTCGCAACGGTTAGGAGGAGAGGGAGGGAAAGGTGTAAGGTGCAAGAAACCTCTGGAGAATAAGGGAGAGGTAAAAGCCAGAGGGGGGTTCCCCGAGACATGCCTGCTAATGTGGGATTTGCATTGTTTAAGATAACCCACCCAGAAGCAGCTTTCACATCTGGACTATTAAGCTTTACAGCACTCTGATTCAAGGGGAGGATGGCCTTAAAACCATGTTGTTTTACAGAAACTATCCCAAAAGGGACGATAGCTCTCCCAGGGCTTGTGATTAATTCACTCGTACAACCACTGGGGCTCGACGGCAGCACTGTGGATGGGCTGCGGCGACACGGGGCTTCTGCCGACATGCGTGACCCAGTCTGCCATGCCCTTGGTGTGCTCCCACTCGGGAGAGGACTGGGGCCCCTCTGCCTGTCCCTCCCATCCCCACACACAGTTGCAAGGGCTGAAAAAGCTCATTCCAGCTCCCTCTCCCCCATCCCTGCACCAACCACCCCGCGAGCTGAGAGATGCCATCCTGGGGGATGCCGCCCATCCCTGCCCACCAAAACCATCCAGCACAGTGTCACCAACCAAGCAAAATGAAAGCACATGACCACCTACCAACACACCTTGGCAGAGGCGAACTCCACACACGCCGTCTCCCCCCGAGGCAGGTGATGCGGGATGCGCCCTCCAGCCGGTAGCCGGGGAAGCAGGAAAAGGTGAGGACATCCCCCACTCCGAACTGCAGGCCCTTTCTGATGCTGTAGGCTGGGACCTCCGGCTCGTCACAGGGCTCCAAATCATACTCTACAGGGGACAAAGGGACATTTACAGAATGGCAGGGTGACACCTTAGACTCCATTCTCCCCAGTGAGGACACCCCAGTCCGTGAACATGAGGATGAGAAGGGAGTTCTGAGCTTTGATCCAGGTGTACTGAAGCTCCGGAAAGGAATCACAGAACAGTTTGGGTTGGAAGGGACCTTTAAAGGCCATCCAGTCCACCTTCCTTGCCATGAGCAGGGACATCTTCAACTAGGCGAGGTTGCTCAGAGCCCTGTCTAACCTGACCTGGAATGGTTCCAGGGATGGGGCATCCACCACCTCTCTGGGCAACCTGGGCCAGTGTTTTATCACTCACTGTAATGTTTTTTTTCCTTATATCTAGTCTAAATCTCCCCTCTTTTAGTTTAAAGCCATTACTCCTTGTCCTATTGCAACACTCCCTGCTACAAACCCTGTCCCCATCTTTCCTGGAGCCCCTTTAGGCACTGGAAGGGGCTCTGAGGTCTCCCCGGAGCCTTCTCTTCTCCAACTCTCCCAGCCTGTCCTCCCAGCAGAGGGGCTCCAGCCCTCGCAGCATCTCCGGGGCCTCCTCTGGCCCCGCTCCAACAGCTCCGTGTCCTTCTGCTGTTGAGACCCCCCGAGCTGGAGGCAGCACTGCAGGGGGGTCTCCTGGCCACGCTGCTGGGGATGCAGCCCGGGATGCCGGGGGCTTGCTGGGCTGCCACCGCACCGTGCCTGCTCATGTCCAGCTTTTCACCCCCCAGTACCCTCCAAGCCCTTCTGGGCAGGGCTGCCCTCCACCCCTTCATCCCCAGCCTGTACGGACACCGGGGAAGCATCCATGCAAGACGTGAGCCATGAAGACCAGTTTGGGTTTCACACTCAATGTGCAGCCCCCAGGGTGTCACCAGGATCTTGATTTAAACCAACTCAAAGTACAACAGGTCTCATTTTCTGTCACTGTTGTCAGGCAAATAAGAAAGTGACATCAGTGGTGACAAAACATGACGGAAATTTGTCATTCTCCCTCTGGTTCAGTCAAATGAAGATGAATTGATCCGGATGGGATTTTTGCTGCCTCTACATTACTAATCCTGAAAATGAATGAACGCAGCATCTTGCTTGGGGAATGCAAGAGAACATTCAAGCTGCTGCTAAATGAAAGGTCACGCAGCATTATGGCTAACAGCCAAATGTATATCTTTGACCACAACACATTTTGAAAGAAACCTGTTTTGAGGGTTCTTTTTTGAAAAACAACAGACCTGCAAAGTACAAAGTATGTACATATACATCTAAAGGAAGCTAAAAATATAACTGACTCCCATTTTCCTCTTCCAAGAAAAGAAAGAAGTCCCCAAACACATTAAAAATAGTAGTTATAATTAGATAATTTGAGGCATTTTAATTTTTTTCTTAAGGCAAAAAGCCCTTTTTCCCCCATCAAAATGAAAGTTAATTGGAAACTTTCCAGCTAGTTTCCACAGAGTATCATATGCAAATCCCTGACTTCAGAGGCCAGAACAAAGGTATCGCAGACCCGTTCTCTCAGTGCAGAAGGTTTTATCTGCATCTATGGCAACGGCTCTGTCCGTCGGAGACAGCGAGCACGCCAGCACCAGCTCCACAATGAAAACAGCCATTTCCCTTCCACACCAGCAGCTCAGTCTGCAGCTGTGGCCCTCAGGACTAAAGGCATGCCGAGATACAGAAAAGAACAGCACCAATACGATAAGCTTTTGTCCGTTAACTGATTGTTTTACAGAATGGCTTGTCGGGGTGCTCAGGCAGTAAATATTACATTTTCTGAGATGCGTCCATGGGCAAACGCTTTGGCAGTCATTTGTAGGACTTTGGGTTAAAGGACAGAGTTTAACACCTTGCGCACTTCAACCAGAGATTACCCACGCAAAGCGATTAATTGCAAGTGTGATGAGCTGTTCTGCACAGGCAACCGTGCCTTTCGTTGAGTGTCTCCCCAAGAGCACCACACACACGCTGCTCCTCAGTGACAACTTCTGAAAATCCAGAATTCCTTTTGAAGAAACCAGCGTTTTGTATGATCCCAAACCAGAAGTTTGTTCAACAGAAGTGGCTTGGTTGAGTAAATGCGGGACTGGACTGGTTTACTGGAAAAGCTCAGGGCAGAACCCGTCTCAACACAGCCACATCCCCACCAGCACAGCGGGAGCCGGAAGGGATGCTGCAGTCAGCAAAATCCTGCATCCCTTGACGCCCTGCTACGTACCCCGGGAGGTCTGCTTTCGCCTGCTCTCACAGCAGGTCAGTCAGAGGAAGCCCAGCAAGAGAAAACACCGTCTCCAGTTCCCCAGCAATGCCAGTGGGCTCATGGAAACCTGGCCCAGGCTGCACGTGGCACATGTTACATCTAGGACAGGCTGAAGCCAGCTAGAGAGGCTGGGTCATGCGATGAGCATCCAAGGGGAGCAATGAACCAAAGGAAAAAAAAAAAAAAGACCAGACGGACAATGGGAGTGACCAGCTCCACCTCGCTCCTTATCCAAGAAGTCCAGATTGCGCAACGATGCCTTCCAAAAGCTCCCATCTGTCCCAGCTTCCCATGTTGGAAATGGAAATGTAACTACTGCAGTGATTTTCCTCTGATAAAGAAAGAAGGCAGGCATCTGGAGGAAAGAGGGACGGCAGACCCCAAGAAAATGGGAGCTGAAACTCTGTCCATAAACAGACCAGAAAAGATGATGGGATGAGGAGGGAGAAGGCAACAAACACGTCTGCAGTAGGATTTAATTCCAGTGGGGTTCAATCTAGTCACCTGCTGGAGCTCAAGGCACACTAAATTGCTACATCTGGTGATAAGGGGACTTCAAGGAGAGTATTTCTTGGGACATACTGTCGTTCAATGCCAGAATAATTTACTGGGGTAACAAGAGGAGTGACCGTCAGTGACCCAAATCACGAGAACTGCATCAACAGAAAATTATTCCCAGGATTTACAGAAAAGTGGGAAGAAAAGGGTAGGAATTAAGTCTTTGTCCACCCCTGTTCTTACCTGAGAAGGTGATGTTGAAACCCTCGTAGGACATGGAGAAGTCTGAGATGAAGCGAATTTGAGCAGTGAAGTTTCCGAAGAGCCCTGCGCTAAGCGGGGCAGGGAGCCGAGAGCCCGTCAGTTGCTTCAGCGGCTGAGCAAAGCTGGTATTTTCGGTGATGAGGAGGTAGTCGTGGCCATTCTCCAGGTGAAAGGTATGAAAGGTGAAGAACACACCTGCAGGGGAGGAAAAACAGAGATGGCTTCAGCCAGCAGTGTTAGCATGGCAGCCCTCGGTCCCGGCGCCAAAGCCGCTCTCCCTGAGACGACACCAGTATTGATTCCCTGTTTCCCAGTAACGGCAGCACCAGCGAGAAGGGAAAGCACGCTGACAAGCACGGGCACGTTTACGTTAGAAATGAAACGGATGAAAAAAGTTAAACAAGGGTACGGTACAAGGCGCAGAACAGAGAAAGCAGTTGAGATCTTCGATTCCTCTGCCTTTGTAACGCGGGAACAGAGACAACGCAGGCTCGCTCGAGGGACGGACCAGTAGCAGAAAGGACCGAGCCTGGCAGCTTAGAGGAGTATTTTATTTTAAAAGTGTTGACCTTTAAACGGGTAGCAAGAACAGCAAAAGCTATAGTTGTAAGGACTTGAAGACAACAAAACCAAGTTATTTTCTGGAAGGAATTCATACCGAAAAAAATAGGACTTAAGCCAAGCATCAAGGTCAGAGAGGCTCTTCCAGAAGACAAAGTATGCCAGCATGCGGGGACTTCCTACACCTTCCTGCTGCGGGACTCAGTGCTGGTCCCCAGAGGCTGGAGGCCGACGGGAGCGATCGCGCGTGGACAGAGCTGTGTCTCCTCAGCCATATGGGGCTCATACGCCGTCCCCGGGCATCTCCCAAGCACGGGTACGTCGTGCAGCCACGCTCCCTCCCAGCAGCGCCCCAGCACAGCCCTGTCCTGCTGCTGTCCCCTCCCAGGACGCGGTGGGAAGCGCCGTGTGCAGCCACTGCGGATTTTGGCAGAATCGGGGTGGTGAGCCTGCGTCTTGCCTGCCATAACAGATCTTAGAAGCGAAGAGGATCCCACACTTTTACCCACATTATACTGACAAAAATAAAACCCACAACAGATGCAGCTACAGAAAGAACAAACAAACACAGGAAAGCTATTTTGTCTCTCCTTCCAAATTCAATTTCAGCGATTTGAAACATTTCGGTGAGAAGGCTGTGACCTTGCTGCATTTGTAAATGAACAAGAAAGGAGTAATGGATTACTTAAAGTATCCTTCACACCTACAGACACAAAATAGCAAGTACTTCAGGCTTTGGCAAAAGCCTCCAGCGAGTTGATTTTTCATGCTGGAATTCAAATGCAATTAGAAACACTTATTCCCTGGAAAAGAGTTTCATCTTAGAAAAACAAAAAATGGCAGTGACAGCCTTCAGAGAGCAAAGCAAGGCAGGATCTTCTATCAGAGACCCTGTCACATTACCGTCACGCGAAGTTAGCACGCTAAAGCGATGCCTAGCAATAAAAAAAGCCTCTTTGCATTCATATGGCTTCCTTCCTCCAAAGATCTTCGCACACCGAGGGACAGGCTCCCGAGCCACCGCTCATGCCACACTGGGCTTTACGCTCCTCAGAACCCCCCCGAACTCGACAGGGCTATTTGCAGAGAAACAGACTCCCCCATGCAAACATGAGTGCTATAATCTGGTCTCCATTAGTCACGGTTAGACCCCTGCCCTCCTCGCACGCACCGGCAGCGCCCAGTGGCGTGACCAAGTTGTTTCATTTAAGCCAATGATTAACCACGCAGAGGCTGCCAGCCTGGGGAGACCCGAGGGCTGTCTCGCTCTGCATCCCACCTCTGCCGAACTACAGCATCAGCTGCTTCAAAAGCAAGCACAGGACATCTGTAAATACGGATCGGAGGAATAATGCCCTCCCTCCTCCCCATTAACTTCTGGAGATCAGGACGAGACCAACCTAGAGACTGATTAAAGCTCTGGAGCATGAGATTTAATATCCACCCCAACAGTTTTTTGTCAGCATCAAATTATAACTCTGAATATTCCATTTATCCCTATGCCTATCCAATTTCTTTTTGAAGGTCTACTGGTCACATGCAAGCAGTTTCCTCCCAAGAAACGAAGGATGGAGAGGTTTGTAACCAATACAAGGCCCTTCCCACGGAAGCTGTTGGATGGGGAAGGAGCGGGGCTCACAGGACACCTCCGCCGCCCCGCTCCCTCCCCGCCGCGCAGGTCGCTGCAGCTTGCTGACCACCAGAGTCCCAGGCAGGAGCAATCCTGTGACTCACTGCTTAGCAATGACCAAAACGGGTCTCGACTTTGACAATTCCTTTCTTATATCCAGGTAAATATTACACAGTGCCCGGCAGAAGATTTTTAGTTCTGCTGTTCCCCGCCCAGAACTCCACAAAGGTAAGAAACCTCTAACAGTTTCCAAATGTTTATTATTCTTACCAGCAGTATAGTCAATTGAAAATAGATATGACCTCCTTTGGCCTGAAAACTTGGTGAGATGCAGTGAATAGAAAAAGTCTTAAGTTCTCCTTGTTTATCAACTGACAGTAAATTTATACCCTCACCTTTACAAAACCCAATCTGAGAAACAGAAATAACACCACTCCACCGAAATCAACACACCACCAGAGAAACACAAGCATAATTCAGCCCCCAGAACCGGAGGACAGCCCCTGACTCCACGTCTTTTAACATAACAACTCCAATCACGGGGCACACAGCCTCTCCAGCAGCAGGGCCAGTTAAGGGCTGTGTAACTGTAGCCATAAGGGCTAATTACAAACTCATTTTAAAGGATTTGTGACTGATTAAACCTTTGCTCTGGTCTGAAATTTACTGTGGCACAAAATGTCTCTGCAAATGCAGGTTTTTTTCTTCCATTCTCTGTAAAAGAAACAACAAAACAAATCATAGGGAAAAGAAATCACTTTGAAGTTCTCAGATTAAAAATAATAGTCTCTCTTTAAACGTTTAAATACCTCTAAAATTAAGCTGCTTTTAAACTCAAATTGTACAGCTCATGACTCCATAAAGTAAATCAGTGTCTGCAGTCGCATAAAAATAACTACTAGAACAACCAACTTGTTTCAATTAGGGGACTCGTGTGCTGGCCACGTGCGAGATGTTCATAAAGATCTGCGAGTGAATAGCTTGAGACCGGCTTTTATGATGCAGATCATCGCTGCTCGGTCACCGGCTGGGCAGGGAGCAGGTCGGTGGACAGGGAGGCACGAGCCTTGTCCCGCACCTCTATTTTATGGGAACTGAAAGACTTCCCGGGCCTGGGGCAGCAGCAGCGCTGCACGCCCAAGCAGTAAGGCATTGGTAGAAGTGGATGGGGGAAACTTAGAACTAGAAAAAGACAAATCAGGTACAATGGCAAACATTTAAGTCGTGTAAATATATCCCCTGCTAGGTAATCCTGCTCGCAGAATTGTTAAAGCTTCTGGGTTTAACAAGCACCACATTTACCCAGTGATCGCCGATTCACCCGGTGGTGTCCAAGGACATGGAACTGAAAGACAAGGACAAAGCACGGAGAGAAGATTCTGCACGGCTGATGAAGTCAGCCCAGAACGGGGTTCGGTTACACCTTTTTTTAAAGGCTGTTCTGTTCTCTGAGGACTAAGTTCATTCCATCTCGGCAGCTGCTGCTCCGACTCAGGATCACTCTGTTCCACTGCTCTTTACTGAAGAATGAGGAGAAACGTCGCAGGAATGCTGAAAAGAGCTGGGAGAAGCCGGCTGCAATGCGTTACACAGCAGCTTAACACAGAGATAGTTGGGAAAGCACATCGCCAAGATAGAATATTACTGCAAGAGAAAGGATGTGTACGTACACGTAGGTATGTGTACACACACTCCCACCGACGCAGCCTGGCGCCCAAATACATCCCAACGTCTTCCACAAAACATTAGAGGAGAGGAGATCTGCCTTCGTTTGCCTCCTCCGCTCATTGCACTGGTACATGAACAACTCGCCTGACCCATGGGGACGAGGAAGGAGCGATTTCCCTGACGTGTAACTTGGCTACAGGCCAGCTTATCATAACTGGACAACGTCCTCTATCCACCCTCTCTTCTCACCCTAACCGCAAACTGGATTTGGAGATTTCCTGCATCCAAGCCATTGCCTGGATGAAGCTTTCCCAGCCCAGAAAGCCCTACAAACGCAAGGAGGGTGATCCTGCCTGGGGCGAAGCACTGCCGCCGCTGCCCGCTGCCCTGCGGGCACCCACCGGGCACAGCCACCTGCGGGCTGTCCCACCGTCTGCTGCAGGTCATTTCTAAGGAGCTCCTGGAGAACAAGCTTGAAGGCAGTGGCTAAGGAGAGGGAAGAAAATATCAAATGAGACGACAATATGAACACACTCCTTTTCAATGAAGTAAGAGATCCATCTACACCAAACACTCAACTTCTTTTCTCAGAACCTTATCCTCACCTTTCCAGCACAACCTGGTAGGTAAGAAGAGCTGAAACTCTTGTCAGATGCCTGTGAATTTTCACTACAACGAGCTGCGTTTACGGAACAGCTCACGGTTTGATTTTCTAACATTCATTACCTGCAGCTAAGGCCAGAATTTCTGAAAAACTGACGGGCACTAAAAGCTAAGACCAGCTCTTCAGCGAGTTCAACGTCCAGCTTCGCTTACTGTGACAAACACGGTCCGGTTCAAGATGCTCAGATCCAGGGCTGAAGTCTTTGGATGATCCAGAACTGCATCACACTGAGCCGCTCGACGGGATGTGCTGTTTGCTGTACTAATGAATTGGCCACAGCAGCATCTTTTATGGGACAGGGGACAAAAAGCCCTTAGACTTGTGCAGGCATGGCACACCTCCACTATTTGAAAATGCACCGTGTTTTTCCAGCCTTGCTTAGCTTGGTCAGAAGACTTTCTTCTGATGTTGGCATAAAAGCACACAGGCCATCTGAGCTGCACTTTCTCATATAAAAGAGTGTCAGTTTGCTGCGTTGTGCTTAGCTACACGATAATGCAGTGTCTCATCGGAGAGCTGAATCCAAGGCAGAGCGGATTAATGAAGAGTGGATTGCTGCTTCTCAACAGAATACTTTTCACAGCGTGTGATGGTTCCCTTAATGCGCTGTGCTGTTCATTGACAAGTTTATTTGCTGTAATACAAATGGTATTTGCAAAATTGGCTGATGATAGCTCCCGTCGTGCTGGTATCCGGTACGATGAGGCAGTTATATAGGAGTGCATAAAGTTACATAAAGGGTTTATACCCTTTGTGCTTACCCCAGGCAGATACCGACTGGATCAGGAGAAATTACCTCCTGCCCTTGTACATAAAACTTGCTCTCTAATCGCCAATGATGCATTTTCTTGAAGATTTCCTTCAAGACGAAAGATTGGCCTGTGCTGCGCAGGAGATTGGCCTAAATAGATCTGCACTTTGCCTCTATGTTGGCGATACTCCTGGCTAGTGGGGAAATGAGAGCCCGAGCTGTTTCCCCCATCTGGAAATGATTTACTACATGCTTCCATTTCTCCATCTGTAAAATGTTATATAGATAGCGATCCAGCGCTGCAACAAAAAATAAAGGCTGGAAGTACTATCGAGTGCCGTGCCGAACACTACTGTAGCGGTGTCGGTGGCAGCTCGCCCTTCCTCCATGTGGCATTACTACCAATACCAGGTATCCAAGTACCAGCTCACTTGCCAGAGGATACTGCCATAAACCTGTCTGAAACCAAAGATAACGCCTGGCACAGGCTCTTAGATCTGTGGATTTGATACGGAACCATCTTTCCCTCTTAATCCTCTTCACTTTAAAGGGATTAAGAGATGCAACACCAAAACCCGCCACATCTTATTGCAAAATTATAGAATGGTTTGGGTTGGAAGGGACCTTAAAGCTCATCTCGTTCCAATCCCCTGCCCTGGGCAGGGACACCTCCCACTAGACCAGGTTGCTCAAAGCCCCGTCCAACCTGGCCTCAGAGATCGATGTCCAGAGACAATGTCTGGAGTGGTGGCAAGAATGGCAACTGGCCAAGCGCGTGGGTTCCCATCACCACCAAGAGCATTTGTCTCCCACTGACCACCATCCTCCAGTCCATCTCTAAAACCCCTCTAAGCTAAAGGCTTCTCACCTTTCCCATGTGACGTTTCTATTGTCCACGTGCAGTTCAAGTTATTGGGATAAAAATCAGGGAAGCCTGGGGATAAGATGGTACCACTGGAACCACGAATGTAACCTCCACATAGAGCTGAAAAAAGAAAAGAAAAAAGAAAGAATTAAAGAATTCAAACCCTATCCTCAGCTGGAAGAATATCAGTTCTGAATGTCAAAACAAAGCCCGACCCATCAAAATCAAACAAAACACACAGATCAAATGTCATGGCGAACCTCACAATTGCTGCTTTGCTTTTGCAGTGGATCTGCAAATTAAGTGCTTGCCACCTCCTGCAGATGTTCTCTTCTGCACTCCTTACCCTCACAGCTGGGCAGTGGCCGGCTCCACTGGAAGTTCGGCTCACACTCCAGGGCTTCGCTGTCACTCAGGGTGTAGCCTGAATCGCAGCTGAACGTCACCAGTGCTCCCACGTAGAAATCATTGCCGTGGCGCTGGCCGTTTACCGGGATCCCGGGATCCAAGCAGTGGTCTGACTGGAGCTTCACAGCTGTGGCAAACAAACCCACTCGTGTCAGACCCCTCGGTGGCTGCAGAGCCTGCTGCAAGGGGCAGCGATTAGCCTGCGGGAAAGTCCAACTCCCTCTATGAGCTCCTTTGAAGTCCTACTGATTATCCCCAAAGTAAGAGGATGAAATGGACTGAGGAACTCAACTCTGCCTCCTAAAGTCAATAATATTCTGTAGATGCTAAAATAAAAAACCCTATGAACAACCAAGATGGTCGAGAAGCAGAAACTGCTGCTTCACTTGCAGCAGCTTCGCACTCTCCAATCACTGTCACTGCGCTAACTGCCTGGCAAGGGGAGAACCGAGTCCTGCGGGCTCTGATTGAGTCCATTGTGCTGCTGGAGAGCGCGTAATTACATGAATAACTTGCACTTACTTTCATATCGGATCTGAAAGCCTATGTCAGAGTGGCTTTTGTCAGTGGTGAAGAGGAGGTAGAGGTAGTTGCTGGTGCTGATGAGGAACTGGGGCACCTGAGTCCCATCATAGACACCTATCAATGGGGAAGAGTAGGACCGGCCATCTCGCACTTCCAGGGTGTCATAATTCACCTCCGTCTTAAATCTGAAAGGGACACAAGAACACATCTGTCAAAAACCAGCACAGCTAATTTTTCGTTATTGCAGTGCTGAATGTGCTGTAATGACTAGAGGGCAGCACGGGCCATGGGGCACCACGCGGGTCCGTTTCCGCTGCCCGACCTTCGGCTGGCTGAGCGTCTTCCTGAGAACACGTCATTCCCCTCCTCCGCGTATTGGTTACTTTCTGATCCTTCACCTGCTTCATCTGCGACACCCTGTGCTGCGTGAACAACCACCTCTCAGACATCCAGCGCCAGGTTCAAGAAAGCGTCGCCCTCCTCACAGCCCGAAATCCAGGGCAAGTCAGGAGACTCGGCACTCCCGAGGGCCCGATCCTCACTGCTGCTTCTCCCTGGCAGGCTGAGCACGGGCGAGCTCAGCCTCCGAAAACATGTCCTACGTGTGCCTAAAATAGCACTGCAAATTAGCAGGAGTTAGTCAAGAGAAGGGAAAAATCACTATTTTCCACCTTTTCTTCTTGAATGCTAGGTGAATTTTAATGTCTTGCCCGGAGTTAATAAAAAAAACATAAAAATAAAAAGAGAGAAAGAGAGAACCTGACTGCCAAACACAACACTGAGCAGTTCGCTCCCTTTTTCTCTGGGGGTGGCTGAAACTCAACACTGCTGGAACCACCAAAGGGGGAAAAAAAACCCCAATGGAAACAGGAAACATTTGAGAAGTCACTGGTGAGCACCTGTCAAACGTGATCTTGATGGGGTAGCCCGGCTGGGCCTCTATGACCCACGCGCAGCTCAGGGAGTCCTTGTAGAAGCCAGGCCAGCCGGGGGACAGGATGGTTCCGCTGGGTGACGTCAGGTGGCCCCCGCAGGGCGCTGGGGACAAGGAAAATGACACAATTCAGGTGAAGAGCCTCACAGCAGCTGTGGCACGATCGGACGTGCCCCTCCCCGCCAGGCGGGACTGTCCCGCCGTGCAATAGCTTTCATGCATTATTGTTTCTCATGTGTTAAAAATAACCAGACCCAAATTAAATAACAACACCAGCTGGTAAGAAACTGCCTTCCTAGCTTAAACTGAAGATGCGGCAGCCTGCTACTATACCTGCGGGAGTCAGTAGCCTGACCTTGTGCAGTGGCTCCAAGGGGACAGGGTATAATAATGATTATTAGATACAAACCCAGAGAAAACTGCAAGGTCAGTTTGCATTTCAGTAGCTGCAGGTGCCAGAAAATCTTTCATATCTGTGGTAATTGAGTCATGTCTTTTCTTCCACAAGGGACATCACAAGACGACGGCGTTTATGCCACATTGTGCTCTCTTGTGCCATCAGCAGAAGCCGAAGGCATATTACTACGCTTTCTGGAAAAAGGGCACCGGATGCGATGGACCAGAGGTACAAAATCCTACAGCCCTGAGTAACTGCAACGTATTGTCCTCCAAAAAAATCAAATGGGATGGAAAAGTGTGTCTGTTCCTGCGAGCCTGTGTTCCCCCTGCTCAGCACTTTGCAGGGTTCACCACCCGGATGGTTTTTCTTCACGTCCCGCTGAGTCAAGTCACCGGTGCTGGTCACGCGTGTCGTGCACAGCACTGTGACAACACTACCGTCCTTCGGGAGCTCCCAGGGGCAGAGCAAGCCTGTCATCCCACCGGAGTCGCGGCCCGTGGAGCCCTGCGGACCAAGGGGACCCTGCGCCTGCAGAGCAGCCGCTGAAGCACCAGCCCAGGGCCAGCCGCCACGCGAGCTCTGCGCAAGGGCCACGGAACGTTATACTCGATGTCACCTCCAACACCTCTGTACGCCCGGGCCTCAAAGCTCCGCTGCTGAGCTGAAGGATGCCAGGTGAGAATCAACTGATCTCAACCGCATCTGAACCAATTATTTCTGAACAAGAGGCTCCTTTCTGCCCCAAAGCTATATCTTTTCCCGCCAGGACTTCTATCCATCTTTCAACTCCTTTTTTTCAACTCCCATTAATTTTTTCAAGCGCTAAAAAGTACTTCAGATCTATATACTTCCTCCTTGTTTAAAAAGACTAATTAAAATGTACACTTAACTGAGTGCATACTGAAGGGTGAGTCAAAGAAATCACCACTGTGATCACAGAGAAAAAAGCACAAGTTAATGGCATAAGGTTATCAAAGCTTCCAAATATAAAAGTTGATTAAAGGTGTATTATTTAATGTATACTTCTATTCTACACTTTGACATACATAAACTTAACGGTTCATGCTTTTGAAAGTAATGGAAACCCTGAATCAAACCTATAGACATTTTATTGTCAGCTGCTTGCAAAAGAAAAAGTACACAAGAATATAAAAAAAATCCAGCTTCTTGTTACAGAAAAGTTACTGAACACAACTGATACCTTCTTCTTTCAGTCTGAAAGACAATGGACTAGATTGTGCGATTTCTACTGCTCATCCACTTGAACAATGCATGATCAATTACTGACATTATTTCTCAATACTACAGTACTATTTCTCACTAGCACAGTACTTGTTATTCAGATCGCTGTAAACAGCAGTGCAGGGCATCGCTGCCCTGAGAGGGAGGGCACAGGAAGACTTTTCACTTCTAACGAGCTTTCTTCACTTCTCTTTTCCATTGCAGAAGCTTTAAAGGACTAGGAAAAAGCTTTGCAATCTGTATTAAAGCCTTTACTTCAACCAATCTCCCCCATTTCTAGGTTGGCTATCATAGCTGTTGTGGCAAAGAGATGTAAACGCAAAATTTCTGGCTCTCAACTTCCAGACTCCATTCAAGGGGGACGACGCACCGCACTGATGGAGACACCGAAGGTATGTGTGCGTCTACAAATGTCTGCAGCAATGTGTTCACTTTTCAGAGTGAAAATCCGTACCTTTTGCTTCTTTCGTTATAAAACTATTATATATTTCACACCTATCAAAAATCAGGACAGAAAAAATATTGCCGTGTATCGTATCTTCCATTCTCTGTTCTTCAAGTCCCTTCGTGACAGAGTAGCAGGGAAGCTTTTAGTCACCCGTAAATCAAAGCCTTGTTATTGTTATTAGGAAAACACCTGTTGTAACAAGAGCTGAGCTAATCAAAATAATCCCCATCATTTATTTCACAAAAAGTTAGAGAACAAACTGAGTTTGGTGCTCGGTGACTACTGGACCGGCACTCCCCACTAAGCAAACTCTGCTGTGCCGACACCACCTCCCAGACCTATGCAACATCTTGGCCTTAACCAAGAGCTGAGGGTTAGAACTAAAGTCCAACAGTCCTTCAGCTCTCAACAACAACCGCCTCTGCCTACATGATGGCAAAAGGCCTCCCACAAGGCCAGCACTGTGTCCCTTCGCTGTGGGTTATCTGACCAGGACCACGATAGACAAAATTATCATCCTTTTCTCCCCAAACACCAGGGGAACCTTCTCCCTCCAGGGTGCACGTACAGACTAGTAGGAAAGAGGATAAAATTTACCTTCGCATCTGAGCACTGCGTTGTTCCAGACCACATTTCCTTCCTTCAAGATGCAGGTAATGGTTTCTGAGCCGTGGGTCCTAATGAAGCCCTCATCGCAAAGGAAGGACACCGAGCTGCCAAGCTGGAGGCTGTCACCAAACCGCTTCCCGTTGACAGGCACGCCGGGGTCAGGGCATTCGTTGTGCCTAAATGCTGAGAGGGAAAGGTAAGAGAACAGTGAGTGACTTGTTCTCCCACCTCTGTCCAATTCAAAAATAAGTAAGTTAGACCACAACCTTAGCAATTAGACGATAGTTTCAGGTCTTTCCTATGGAGACAACAGCACTTGACCTTGGCCCTGGACAGCGGACCTTCCTCACAGGGAAGACCAAAGAGCACAGACTTGAAGTTCACCCGCTATCATCCCAGCAAGGCTACTGTGCTCTGCACGGAGTCAGCCTGTGGCAGAAATCACGTCACCAGCTCGTCTCTGAACTGCTAAGGCACCCAAGTATGCGGCCCCACTGTTCGACTTCCCACCTAGTTGAAGCCACTTAAGTTTTTCTGTTCCGTCGCTACTGCAAATGTTCATTTGCAAACTCGGAGAGGAAGGATGAGATTAAAACCATTTGCATCCCAGAGGTGCTGAGACACAGGGGCCAGAAAAGAGCCCGTGGAACCGAATTATCTCCTCAGCAATCTTTGGCATCTGAAAACGCACAAATACTCAAAATAGAGAAAGATTTTTAAAAACTCTACTGCAGTGCGTGCATCTGCGTAGAGGGGACATAAGAGAAAACCCGAGAGCTTTAAGGCCCTGTGGTTAAAAGTAAGGGTGCTCCCAGCATGTCCTGCGATTGACTGCCATAGGGTCCCCGACCTTGCTTGTCACCGTTACCGCGATAAAACGCAGGACGCACAGCAATTACCTTCCCAGGTGTTGCAAAGCTGCGTATGGAATTGCACATGGAGAGCTCTGTTTAAAGGCCTGCCCTTTTCCAGCAGTTAAAAACTAGGCCAGCCAACCAATCAGAAAATAAGTCTGTAGCCTTAATTCCCCATTAAGTGCATAATTATGTACTATATCTTCACATGCCGGGAGGTGGTCTTCAGAGATGAGCAGCGTATGAAAGATTAAAGCCTCCAGATTAATTACACACACATGCTTTTAGGATCTTTAATGCACTTGACCAAATTCAGATGAGTTCTGGATTTCCTACAGAGCATCGTTACTCATATAACGTCTTGTTATATACACTGCTAAAGGGGAAAACACGGGCTGCATCTGTTCCTTGTGCTCCTGTACCTGTCCCTTGTAGCAATATGTTGTCTCCTCTCTCATACCTAAACCGAAGGAAAGCATGGCGAGGCGTCTCAGAAAGGCTCAGGAGCTCCCTTTCGCTAGTCCAAGCAGTCGGAAGACATTAATTCACACGTAGTTAAGAGTCATTTACAACAATAAAAAATTTGGCTTAAAAATGTCTTCATAGAGGGGACAGCTGCAACTCCCGACACGGGTATGTAACGTATCGGGGAGACATCCTGGAGGGCACCAGCAGTGCTTCTGGATGAGATGTCTCCCCGCTCGCAGGATCCAGGACTCAGTCCTGGGTATGTGACACTACCACACATCAGATACTTCATCTGATGAGCCTTCCACCTGCTGTAGTGCGGCAAATGATTCCTTAAGACCTCTGATTTTTATTTTTTTTTAAATAGAGGATTTGCAATCATAGCCAGAAAGGGTATTAATTTAGCTGTGCCACTAAAGGCTGTTATAACAAAGTCATTTATCAGTTCTGCTGAATAGGTTTAATAACGCTCTTTAGAAAATTATAGGACAATATGAGGATAAAATTACCATAGCGTTCATTTGAGGTTTGAAGACTGGACTTATGTGAAGCCAAATACATCCGTGAAAGCTTCAATGGTTTATATTATAAGACATTGCTACGTGTTTTCCTTTATCTTCAAAGTCTTGCATGCTTTTAGGTGTCAGCAAATGACGACAGCATTGACTGATGAACACAACCATCCGAGATCGAACAGCTCTGCCTCATCTGCATCAAGCTGTCCACAAAGCAGCGTCTCACCTCAGTGAGCAGAAGGGAGGCAGAGCGAGGGAGAGCAGAGAGCCCGTATCACACAGCAAGCTGCGGGCTGACGGGAGAACAGAAGCCCTGGCTGCTCTACGGACAGATAGATAATCCAGGGCCAAACCAGTTCTTTCACCACTGGACAACACTTAAAACTTCAGAGCCAGAAAGAACCTGTGTCATCAGCTCTAAGCTTAAACCCAATCCGCAATTATCCAGCTGCGAATCTCGAGTAATCCCCAATTTTCAGACTGACTCTGGATTTGCAATGGTTTTAGGGAGATCAAACTCTTGCCTGCCAGTCTCCAAAAAGAATTGGGAGCTTGAAATTAAAACCAGAAGGAAGGACTGGGCACTTACTGGTGAAGGTTATGTTGAAGCCTCTCTTCTCCATGGAGTGGTCGGTCTGGAACTCCAGCCTGGCTACGTGACCGCTGCTGGTCAGAGAGGAGGGGATCTGGTTCCCTGAGAAGGTCCCCAGCACTGGCGATTCAGCAGTCCCACCATCCTTCACCGCTAGGAAATCAAACTGGGGCTCCACATCAAAATCATTGAAAGCCAAGTGAATTCGGCTCTCGGGTTTAGCTATAATTAACCAAACACAGTGCAAGCTGCTTCCGTATTCTTCAGGGTAATTTGGTGACAGCACAATCCCAGATGGGGTGGTGAAGTTGAAAAAGCAGGAAACTGCAATAAGAAATCACCATCAATCACGCAGCACGGTACTCCTACAAGCTGCTCTGTCATGTTTCCCCCTCCCCCTTATCCCTCAAGCTGGGCGATTCCCGCAAATTCCCAACTGCTTTGCTTCTCAGAGACGGTTACAGAAAGGAAGGGCTCAGTGCTCCATTCACTGCTTAGACGTCAGTGATTTATTTGCATGGGGAAGAAGTGACTTCAAAGCAGTCTCCAAGTCCTGGTGGTGTTTGACTTCCAGCGTTCAGCCGAGCAGAGGGCTGCCCTGTGCTCAGCAGCGCACCCCTCACGCGTGCAGGCTCTCTGCCACGCACGGAGCAGCGCGGGTTTCTTTTAGAAAACCAAAGGAAAACATCACTCAGCCAGGCGAGGATCTGGTATTTTGCAGGTGAATTCTCCTGCACGTCCCTGGGAGGAGACCTACGCAAGAATCGAATGCATCACTCCAGCTAGTGCAAAATAAAACTCCCATTAAGCAAGTCAGCCTTAATAATGTCTTCTGTTGTGGCCACAACTCAGCACAACCTACAAAACCTGAGGTGAGGCATCAGCTGGGCTGGTACCCCACGCCGAGCTCCAGGCTCCTCTGGGGCTACCCCTGCCCACGCTTTTCAGGCTGGCGTGCTGGGAAGCTGCAGACGCGCTTCTGGGTGCAGCGCAGACTCTTCAAGAGTTGCCAAGAACTCCGCGCTTTTAGTTTACCTTTCTGTTTGCTAAATGCTGTTTCCCCCCGTGCTCCTCACCAGATGTAACTGCACCCGGGCAACGCCGCTGCATTTAGACAAACTCCCCACGTTCAGGCCATCCCCACCCTGAATTAAATATTTGTACGATAAAGCAATAAATTGTCAGCTCCTTTGAGAAGGAGCTGTGAGTCAATTTGCCTCGTTCTATCTCCTTGGGCGGCCGTTCACACCTCTGCCCAATGGGCACTGAAAAATGAAGGCTGTTGTTTGGTTTTGGTGGTGACTCTGCCGCAGCGGGCAGGGAACAGCTCAGGAACCCTCCCGAGCGCCGGGGGCTCGGGACAACTCCGAGCTGCCATCTCCAGCCCAGGAGCAGGGGTAGCTCCCCTTCCCGGTACAAATAAATCACTGACTTCTGCTGGGCCAGCATGTTACCAAAAAGAGGCAAGCTGGACTGCCGTTTCCCACGAAAATAATTAAAACAAGTCTTCAAATGAAGTCGAGGGGAAGAGCGCATATGAAAAAAATCCTTAACTCTCAAGGGTTTTCAATATATACTGTATTTCAGCTGAGAAGGTCCATTAATTTGAGAAAGCAAGGCTACTTTTTAAGTGGTACCTACCCAATATTTTTGATATTTTATGTATGTACGCTTTACTCATCTTTTTCCCCACCACCACCACTATCCATTACTTGGAACATACATCTTGCTAATTCCTGAGAAAGGACATCGCGCGGAGGATGAGACCGGTTTTAGTCTGGCATTTATACAATTATTTGGTTCAATGCTCACCCTCCCTCTGTTATTTTCCCTCTGTCTTCCTTCAACGCTTAATGGATTCGGATCAAATAAGACGGACGTTACCGTGACGTTATCAGGGCTAAGAGCTACACAATCTATTTCCTGCTCTCAGCAACAAAGAGAACAGATTAAAGAGAAAACAAACTGCAAAATATCCTCAGGATTTTGGCTCTTTACTAGATGCCGAAATATCAAGGGATGCTGTCAAATAATTCTGTCAGCAAAAGCTTGGTATAATCTGCCTGGGAATAGTTAGTGAAAACGAATGCACTCACACACAGGGAAGCATCCCAGCAGTAGGAACCCCTCCCAGCAGCTACATATCTCCTATAAATTTTTAAATCCAAAGTGGCAAATTAGCATTCATACAGGACCCACAGTATCCTGCAGCCAGCAACAGAGAGGTACCGTTGCTAGCGCAGCTATTAGGGCCCAGCGCTGGTGGCTCATTTCAGGAAATAACAACACAGAACTCGCTGACAAAAGAAAAGCAGTGAGGGGAGAATGTAGAATTAACCTTTGCTAGATAAAACAAAATGACAGGTTAAAAAGTAACAGATAAAAAACTCCCAAAGTCTCCACCTCAGGGAAGTAAATGACGATTTCAATTTTCCATAAAATAACAAGCGTGGGAGACGGCCAAGCTGCAGGACAAAGGCCACCGTCCCACGCAGCCACGGCCGTGGCAGGACACCAACGTGCGAACCCCCTCGGCGCAGCGGGGAGCCCGGCTTCGCCTCCCAGAGGGGCACGTCCCACCCAGGAGGGGACAACTGATGCAGAAGGGTCATTAACAAGATCACAGTGTCTGGGATGTGAAGATTTTCTTTCTCCTTTCAGGCAGGAGAGGTTTTTCTTCAGTGTGAAAGAAGGTTTTTGGTCTGGGGCTGCACTGGACAGAGCTGGCCCGGCATCCACGACAGCCTCTCTGCTTTGCTGGACACTCGGATAAAAGCAGGAGCTGTTTAACAGTATGTCACAGACAGCGAGCCGTGCCACCAGGGCGAAGATGACAGTGCCCCAGAAAGTCGGAAGACAGCTGAGCGCTACCTGTCTCGTGCTGTGTTGTGCCTCCGAGGCAGTCGGGAACAAAGTGGCCCTGAGGAGCGAGCAGTCATTCGGAACGGGACAGACGGACAGAGGTCAGCCCTGCTGCCTGCAGCCTGTCCGTCAGGATCACCGAGTTAAGAATAGCCGTGACACTGAGGCTTTGAGCTAAGAGATCAAAATTAATATTTATTACCCTTGTTCTTAAATGTTACGAGAGGACATTTCGTTATGTGCATAGCACAGCTTCAAATTTATAAGCCTATGCTGACCTTTGTCAATAATTATTATTACTGATCAAGTACTGCCAAAAGCAGTAAGAAAAATCCCTTTATTAAATACAGCAGAATAAATCACAGCAGAACTCAGCAGAAACAGAGTACCTATTAAGCCAGTGAGCCCCATGTCATTAACGAATGAGCACAAGGCATTTATTGAAGCCATCACAATATTATCAAGATTCTGCCTTCATTTAGAACAGTAAAAGAGTGAAGAAACAGCTCATTGCTTCTTGTCTTAGAAAGCCAAGTGGGACATGCAGCGGTGGCATGAGGGCAGTGCCCCACGGTCCCCGAGTGCGATGCTCACGGCTGAGCTGAACACAGAGGCCGCCGACAGCTCTTCACCAGCAGAGCAGCTCGTCCCTGCGCTTGCAGCCAGGAGCGATTTCTGCGTTTGTCTGGTCAGTCTAAGCACAACTCGCTTCTCTTTTCTTCTGCCTTCCAAAGATCCTGCCTCCTCACAGACGGGCTCGCTTCTCCCACGAGGTGTGCCTGCTGGCCCCGACATCCATCTCTGCCCATCCTGCATGGGGGAACCCAGGGCTGAGCCCGGCGAGAGGGCACACCTGCAACGCCTGGGAACAGGAAAGGCACCAGGTTCAGGGGCTGAAAACCAAGCAGGGAATCACTGCAATAATTTCAGTCTCCATGGAAACAATAAAAAAAAAAATCCTGACTTCTCTCTCAGCTTTTAGATATCATTCCCACAGACTCTGACCACTTGGGAGAGAGCTTGAAGACAGCAACGGATTTTCTGCCTTACCTTCCTATTTAAGAAGATCCCTCCTCCAGGCATAGCTTGTTGATGGACTGGAAAAATAGGACCTCAGGCGGAGCCTGGTTAATAACCGGCATGCCCCACTCGGGGAAGCATCCGTCCCGAATAGCTAACAGTGCTGGAAGCTCAGGGCACTGTTCAAGCTGCGAAGCAAAGTGCTTTACATTCTGTATTTCCCTCTTTCTGTATCCGCTGTTTCAATAAACACATCTGCATCACAATGTATTTTCCTTCTGAAAACCCTGAGGCACCAACAGGGCAAGTGGGAGGTGAGGGAAAGGAGTCTACAGCAAATATTAACTGGGAGAACTTTTTGTATTTCAGAGCAACAAACTCTTCAGCTTGCTCTGATGGAGTAGCTGTCACTGCCAGCGTGCGCCTGACCGGGGGCGGGAGAGGAGGTATGTTAAGAAGAATGAAAAATAGGCAGGTTTTGGGTACCAGATCTTGAGGAAAACATCATCACTGAACTTAAAATAGACTGTATAGGAGCCTCTGTGCACGCAGAATAGCGCTACAATACCAAAAGAGGTTTCATTTCTGCGCACTCAAAACAGGAACAGTGATTGGGTTACTGGGAATAAGATAAGTTTCTTAAACTTACTGGAAGATGCTGATCCCCACTAGGACAGTGTTGGGCTGCTTGTCTGCCAGGGTTTCTGCAACCATCTGTTATTCAGGAGGAGCTCCAAGGCTTCTGCACAAAGGCAAGATCCTTCCCCGTGTGCCCCTGTTTATTTTAAGGGAACTCTCCCCCTCCCTCCAGTCTCTCTTGGGAATCGCTGGCGGTGTCCACAAGATGATAGAAGTTTAATTGTCACTTTTTGGCAAAAGCCCCAAACCAGTCTAGCGGTCTTGTTAGGTACCTTTCCCGTTCCACTCCTTCGTGGTTTAGCAGAGCATCCTTCCTCTGCTGCCGCGCTTGGAGCCGTCTGCCAACTGCTGCAACACATTCGTCTCCCGCAGGCTGGAAGCTGCAACAGGCAGGGGCCTGACTTGACTCCCCGCAGTCCCACAGTCTCGGCACACCGAGTGTGTGAAGGATGGCTGCTGTAACACCAGAAAGGGCAAGGCACCCCCGGAGCGTAACTGCAGTTGGGGTGACGGCAGCTGCACACCGGTGATTAAGTGCAGCACGAGGTGTGTGGGCAGATTCAGCCCCACGTGAAGCTCCGCTTGTGGGGAGCAACAGAAAGAGCCTTAAAGATAAACTTGCACACATCGACTCCACCTGCAAATTGGAAATGTCCCAATGCAGCTTTCTCAAACATCAACCCCACATGGAACGCACTGAAGTAAACTAAGGCAGGTAAAGGGAACCTCTCTGCAGACCAGACTGAAGATGGCAACATAACGTACACCACATTCCCGTTTTCTGGATAGAGACATAGGGGAAGGGGACAGAGACGACCTCCTCGCCTGATAAAACCAGTAAGTGTCACTTCAGATTCAGACTCACGCAAATAGAAGCAACCCATCATGCTGAGCAATTGCTGTCAGGAGTATGGACAGATGCCTTGGCACGGGACGGCTCGTTTATAGCAGCATGAAACCCTATCAGGGTAACAGTTGAACTGATTCAATCAGTAAAATAACAAGCATGGAGACAACCCAATAAACCGCATCCTCCTGATCAGCACTGAGAACGCAGCTGGGAGCGCCTCTGGTGAGCAGCACCACGCCGCGACGTGGCCTCACACCACCGCAAAGTCCTCCTCGCCGGCTCTCCCCGCGTGCGGGCGCTCTGCAGGAGGAACATCCCTGCCGCGGAGGCGAGAGCTGGCCACAGCTGCTGGATCACCACTGCAACCTCATCTCGCCCCTTCCAGCCTCATCACTGCAACCTTCCTGCTGAGCCAGGCTGACTGCACCAGTACCGCAATTCCCCAACCATTCGTTAGAAACCAAGATGATCACAGAGATGCTGGGAGGGCTGGAGCCGCTCTGCTGGGAGACAGGCTGGGAGAGTTGGCGGGGTTCAGCCTGGAGAAGGGAAGGCTCTGGGGAGACCTCAGAGCCCCTTCCAGTGCCTGAAGGGGCTCCAGGAGAGCTGGGGAGGGACTCTGGATCAGGGAGGGGAGCGACGGGATGAGGGGTGATGGTTTTAAGCTGAAAGAGAGGAGATCTACATTAGATATCAGGAAGAAATTCTCTCCTGTGCGGGCGGTGAGCCCCTGGCGCAGGTTGCCCCGAGAAGCTGTGGCTGCCCCATCCCTGGAGGTGTTCAAGGCCAGGTTGGACGGGGCTTGGAGCACCCTGGGCTGGGGGGAGGTGTCCCTGCCCAGGGCAGGGGGTGGAACGGGGTCATCTTCAAGGTCCCTTCCAACCCAAACCATTCTATGGTTCTAAGAGAACACACAGAGCAGCAGCTCAGAGCAGGAGACTGTTTCTTCCGGCTCTACAACTGCGAGACAGAACTCACCAACAAAGTAACACCAAGGGGAAAAGAGGCTCTAGTGTGACCCAGGTGGATGTCGGCTTTCCTTAGACATAGCCACCGAGGGACACTTCGCAACTCAATTGACAAGTGGCATGCTGGGCGATGTGCAGCTTATTTGAGACAACTCTCAAGGACGAGCAGAAGGGACCGGTGAAGCAGCCCTCATATATAAAAGGCACAGAAAGGGAAATGGAAAATTTTCATATAGGTTACACCAAAAGAAAAATGCCTGGGGACTTCATGGGGGACAATTACAACCTAATTCATTGTCATTAAGAAGGTGCTTAAGTGCACTGCTGCCCTGCACAGCACTTAGACACGTACGTCTACTTAAGCAAACATTTAAATCGCAGTGCTTTGATGAACTAGGGCTGCAATGCAGAACGAGGGCTTTGAGGGAAAGTGCCCTGCTTAAAATTAAGAAGGGAATGGTCTTACATGGCTGCAACCGTGAAACAAGGTTGTTAACAAAAGCTACAAATCCCCCATGTATATGGAGATCATGGTAATCCTGCCTTCATTTAATTTGCTTCCCTCACCGCAGAGAAAGACTGGATCTCAGCGGCTCAGGGGAAAGGTTGAAGATAAGGAGCATTTCGCCACCGATTTGCAGCTCTGAACCCAACTCGGATCAAGGGCAAGCAGAAGGTGTTAAGGGTCCTGAAGGACACACATCTGTTACACAAACGCAGACGCCAGCTGAGCCCGGGAAGCGGCCTCGGCAGGGAAGGAGCCCGGTTCTCGGCAGGATCTTGGCGGCACAAACGCAGGATGCGACCGGCTGCTGCTTTGTAGAGGTCGGAGTTGACATGTTTTGGTAGGTTAAGGTTAGCTACCCGTTCCCTTTCCCAGCCTGTCTGGCAGAAATAATTAAGTGTCTCTCTGCCATTATAGCGGGAAAATCGTATCAGGGTCCTTCATAAAAACACCAAACAAAATAAAAAAAAAAACACATGGCAAAACAGCTTGGAAATAAAAATTAATAGAATCCCTACGCTTCTTCCAAAATCCACTAAAAGCAACTGCATCTACAAGCAGTTAGCTTGAAAACGAAAACCTGTTTACAGCAGGAGGGAGAAACATTTTCTGAGTTTAACATAAACCGTTCCATCAGCACTGCAAAAAGTAAGAGGAATTAAGAATAAAAGCAATAATACAAAAAAGCAGATAATGGATCGGGTTTCACTGGAAGAATGAGAGCTTATGCTACCGTTCAGACGTCTAAAAAAAACTCCCTTTAATGAAAAAAAATCTCAATTCCTCTAAAAGAATTTTTTCTGGAATTTCCAGTTAAAGAATTATTGGACAATAAAGGATCATTCTAATAATCTTATCTGTCCACCCCCTTAATACAAACTATTAAACAATTCCTGTTTCCTACAGATCTCCAGAAAGCAGTTTCCAATGTCAATTTATAAATGTTCCAGTATGGAGAACCCATCACTGCCTTCAGCAGACTGCTCCAAGGGTTAACTACCCTCTCTCTTAAAAAGCTATTCTTTTTAAAAAGGCAAACTACGCTTTCATCACTGCTAACTTGAGACACACTTTTCTCCAAATTACTCTTCACAGAGAAGGCTCCACAGGTTGCTGTGAATAGTGGGCAGGAAAACAAGAAAAAAAAAGAAGGAAAGAGAAAGAAAATAATGACCAACTGACAATTTAATTTAGAGCTAAATGAAAAACTTGTCAAGTGATAGGAAATTACATGGTTCTGTTCAGTAGATTGCTGGGAAAACATCTACTGCACTTTGCATTTCCAGCCACTAGTCCTGCACATTTGTACCAGACTGCACACGAAAGGTTGGCCGCTCGCCCCAAAACTAATATTTGCACTCTTTCAAAGAGGAGCGAGGATTATCCAGCAGGTATAATAGGCCGATATGGGATTAAGAAAAAAAATAAAAATAAAAGGAGTAATTACCACTAAGGAGAAGAGAGACTTTATACTGCTATTAAGGAAAATCAGGCGTTCAAAAGACTGGAAAAATGCACATAACCATAATGCCTCTGAAGAGGACGACTGTGTTAGCGCCGTACACCCGCGTGGAAGGATGGGGGACCCGGGGCTGGGCCGACCTCCTACTGGAGCCAGCTCAAAGACGACTCTCAACAACGCGAAGGGTTTCGTTGGTGCTCAGTTTGGTCCGAGAGAGTCAACGCACCACTCGCAACACGGCAGCGCAGAGCTGCTGCTTCCCCGCGATCCTGAGCAAATCGGTGAGGAGAAATGGGCCGTGGCTGAGGTTTTCAAGTGAACAAGAAGGGAAGAAAGCATAACATCTGCTCCAAAGCCAGAGAAGAAAACACACAATTTAACATAATTTCAATTGGAAATGCTTGGGGAAATGCCTTCTGCTCTGTTTAGAGGAATATTATGCATGACTACTGCTGTAAGCAGGTCTGTAATACAAAGTTCATGATAACACAACAAAAAGAAAGTCACTGGAAACTAATGCAGATCCTAAAGCAAGAGCAGAGCAACACCAAGACCTCTATAAGGACTATCACATCAGTGGACGTGACGTGTCAGGAGGAATCCAGAAGTACTCTGAAACAGCCCAACTCCAACAACGGCCCCTCCACGTAAGCACACACAGGCATACACACATACACACACACGCACACGTGTTTAGCCCCAGCCTTTGCGGAGCTGCAGGCAAGCGCCGCCAAACAAAACCTCGTCCGTTCAGTGCCGAACCCTCCACCCTCGGGTTTGCTTGTTGCACTGCCATCAACATGTATGTACTGTTTTATTTCGTTGTATTTTGTTTACCTTTAGAATATGTGACGGGTCCAGAAAACTTGAAGTTTACAAGCCTGAGATCAATGAACTGAACTTGTATTGGAAAATAAGTTGTTTTCAGAAATGACTCTCCCAGAGCAACTGGCAGAGGATAGTTAAAACCAGGCAAAAACTTCTCCTTTATTCGGTGAGATGGTTACGAAGGACACCTATTGTCATGACGGTTTATGCCATAATCTATCACGGAAAATGACGGCACTGCTTGGCACATGTCAACCATTCAGCTAAAGGTGCAGGACTGAGAGCTCAGGAGCCGTAGGTCACAGGCACNGGAGGAGAAGGAGGGGGAGGGAAGGGAAGGGGAGCTGCTGGAGGGGAAGAGCAAAGAACCTTGCAAGACTTACTGAGCAGCTGCAGAAGCCCTCCGAGAGCACTATCCCCCTGCAAAGGGGACGTTAGCTCTTCCTTTCCTTAGCAAGGAAACATAAACCTTGTGAAACAAGTTTCGGTCATAGAAAAAGTTTAGTAGCAGGGCCTTCCACTGCAATGGTTCACATAAAATTCAAATAATTAGTTTTTCCCTACTATACACGAGTTATGTTTGAACAGTAATTCCAACCATATATTTGAAAGTTATGGCACTACTGAAACGCCAAACGTCTCCCCGACTACGGCCATCCAGACTTGCATCATCTTTCTCACTGCAGTAACTGAACAACTCACCGGCTTCCACTTACAGCCGTAATCATGGGCTGGTTCCCCATTCATAAACTTAATAATCTCCTCAGCCACAGGTAACTGTAGACTTCAGTTTGAATATTACATCCCTTATGAGTTCCTACCATCAGAGCACAGACCTCATCTAAACAGCACAATGGTTTTCCTTAGGTAACATTTATCCGCGTGACATCTCCCCTAAGCCCATTTTGCTGCCCTTCAAGACTTCAAGAAAACCGAACGCAGCTCTGTACGAAAGCAACGGCTCGGGTTATCCCGGGCTGCGAGGACTGCCTTAGCCTCTGACGGATACCACCATTTGGTGACTTTGAAAATGCAAGTGTCAGAGCGAGCAACAGTAATTGCAAAGCTGATTCGAGCGCTGCGAGGTGCTGCCGAACAGGGAGAGAGAGGCGTTCGGGATCCAGCCGTCACTGATGCCCACACCCCCACACTGCACAGAAGCGGACACCAAGCTCAGAGCAGACGGATGGATGTCGTGCTGCCCATCCAGGGCAGGTTCCCAGGCTCCAGTGTAGCTGTTTCAAGTATCTCAGCTCGTCAGAGATAATCTGAACATAAGCAGCAAGGCCAGGGACACCTTCCTTAGTGAGGGGTTTGCAGAAGACACGCACTAAGAAGTCTTGCAAAGTTTCTCAAGTGCCCTGTGTGCTCACCCTGGACGGTTAAGGGATGCAATGACAACAAAGAGGATGAAGACGGAAGGTCTGTTATCATGAAGGCACAGACAATCATGAATTAAGAACCCGTTGCAATAAGTAGATGCATTACTTAAATGGTTTGTGTTGCTTTGTCATCGAAGCCCCAGGAAATGAGTTCTCCACAATAAATTCTGTCTGCTCATAAATCATTTGCTCAGGACAGCAGGATGCACCACAGTGTGCTGTTTAATCTCCGTCTGCATTTGTCACGCATTTGCAGCCAGAATCAGAAGCACTGAATTGTTTGCATATTCCAACTAGCAGCACATAAATCAGGTTACCTTATTTTCCCACCTCATGCCCAATACATTTAATGGTCTCCCAACATTTACAGAGAGTTGTCACTAATCCCACTACAGATTTCATGCCAGGTTACACATTTTGTCATGTCACCTCTTCCGATTCATGCACACTAATATGATGTTGTCTAGAATAAAGGCAGGGGAGTAAAGGTGTAGAGAGTGCTATGAAATACTTTTTCCACTACCTACTTGCCATGTTGATTCATAAACATCCAAAGCTGGAGGGCCACAGAGAACAGAATACAATGGAATTATTTTCACTAAACGATTCATGCCTGTGCTATGCTTTGCATGGACTGCTGACTGGGGCTCGATTTGATGCCCCTGTTCAATATCTATCTACAAAAAAAATAATCCTACTTTACTGGAAGTCTCCTTTCTATACTACCATGATCCGATGCTCTCAGACTGGGCACAAACTGTGGGTTTAGTCTCACTGCAAACTGTCAGCAAGAACCTCAACTGACCCATCAGCTGTTCAAATCCATCTGAACTTCTGGAAAATGAAAAAAAAACCACCCAAACTTCTGACACTAAGCACAGAAACGGTCTAGCACTTCCCACTTCAAAGATAACCAGGAAAACTCCATTTTCCTCATCAGCACCTTTAGCTGATTTGCTTATATGAAAACCAAGTAGGGAGGGAGTCGTGGCATCCGGAAAAGGCAAAACTCACAAAGTAATTGCTTCCTTTCCCCAGACAGTCTCAAACGCTCAGAGCTTAAATTAGTCTCTGAAAAGAAAGGCACTTACTTGAAACTGGTTTCCCACATTCTCCCCTAAATTGCGGGCGTAGGGACAGTAACACCCCCGCTTCTCCCACAGCTCCTGAAGAACCCAGAGGCGGCTCTGCAGGAACAGCGTTTGCCCCCCGAGGTGGGTAATCTCTTTGGTACGGATCAAGTCCTGCCACTCTACAAATGAGCATTTTGTATTGGAGTATTTAACACCAACGGATCTATTTGGCTGCACAGTGAATACACAATTCTAAAAATTCACATTTCTGTTTTCTCTCTATCCTTTTTCCCCACACTTTTGTCCTCTGTCGCTCAACTGAATTTTCCTTTCCTGTTCTTTTGCTCGGTTCAGCCTCACTGCCTTAAGACCACAGTATCTGTTCAAAGGAACAGACTTCGTAGAGATGAGACAAAAAGAAGAGTTTGCTTGTCACCAGTTGGGGGAAATATAGATACTTTTTTTGAGTTTTGGTCATGTCCAAATACAACATTGTTTCTGAGTGAAGGTTCCATCAATAGAACAAAGCAGATTGCCCAACGCATCTTCAAAGGACAGCGAGACCATTAAAACCCAGGGCGGACTGCGCATGTAACTCCCATGTATGTCTGAAAATTTTATCCTCAGTCACTACTGAGGGCAAAATATCTGACTTCTGCTGAGAACTCACACAACAAATTAAAAATTGAGGTCCAGCAGCAGGGAGCCTGAATATTGTCAGATAATGAAGGAAAATTAAACAGCCCAAAATAGAATCAGGTTTTAAATTATTGTTTTTCTTGCGTCCATGCCTCCTGTGTCGGACACCAGAGCCCTGCTGTCTCTCCAGGACGGGTCTGAATCAGAGCGCCGGGTGGGCAGAGGGGTAGAGTGGGGAGCACACGCGAGCCCGAGGCTCCACCTGCCCCCCGCTCCCACCGCACGTCCCCTCTGGGCTGAGCGAAGGACCAAACCGAGCTCTCCCCACGCCTTCAGGGAAAGGACGCTACAGCTCGGTGCCATCTCTGCCACCACGAGAAGTGGCCCTGTCCCGGGTACCGAGCACGGAGCACAAACATAACTGTTTACGTGACCACCTCACCACACCACGAAGAGATTTTAGAGCCGTCTCCTCACTGACTTACAAACACAAACTGGTTTCTGAGCAGACCACTGGCTACTCTTTTGGCAGGTAATTGTTTTCTGTCCCTTCAACTCAAAGGCAGGCTGGCACTCAAACTTCAAACTGTCCCCGTGGCGAAACGTGGATCCTTCTCTCCTGCCGTAGGCCGGGATCCCGGGATCGCCGCAGCTCCCTTGGTCAATCTCTGAAAGAAAGAAAAGAGAAGTTGCACGGGGGGAAGGCGCTGACGCCGAGCTGGCGTGGTGCCCGCCGTACAGCTGCACCGCGTGCTGCTTGCCAGCGCTCCGGCATTCCCGAGGGAGCGCCGGTCCCCTCCGCACCGCCTCACATGGGAGGGGGGTGAGCAGTTGTGCTGAATGCAGCCGAGACCTGTCATTAACACACGAGTTTTCCCACTGTCACTGGAAGGCCCCAACCACCTCTCCCAACGCTTCCTCACCCTTAAATTAACCACAGCTAAACGGGGCTTTGAGCAACCTGGTCTAGCGGGAGGTAGCCGGGGCAGCGGGTTGGAACCAGATGCGCATTAAGGTCCCCCCCAACCCAAACCATTCTACGGTTCTATGAACCCCATGAAAATACAGCGATCCTCCAGGAGATCCTACTCTGCACCCGCGTCCAGGACTTCTTCTGAAGCAGAGACCGTGTGCCACTCAGTGGGACCAGCCCTTCACCTCCTTTGGCAAGGAGGACGCAGCTGGGACGGGTCTGCTGGATTGTGATGTCTACTGTCTCTCCCTCCCTTCCTGCCCCCACTTCCATTCCTCCGTGTGGTCCCGAAGCAGACAGCTGACACCTTAGTGCATGGAAACACACAGTTAATCTCTTGCTGCACGTGTATTTTGACTTCAAGTAAATCACGGACACAATTTTCTGTTATCTTCTGCTCTGTACAATTTCATTTCAGCGGGGCCCCTGCTCTGTATCACTATTAGCTACAAAACTTCTTTCCTTTACAGCCTCCTTAGTGCTCCCACATTATTTATCTGCTTCACATTCATCCCGTCTTCCACGTTCTCTAGTTTTTATCCCCATCATCTATGATCAGCCTCGCTGTCTTTTCTACCCGTTTTCAATTTCTTACACCAAATTGGAAACTTCTTTTATGACACTTCCTTTACAGAGGAAAATCACATAATCTGAGATTTGCATTACTCCATCTAATATTCCAATTTGCTTTGAATAACAACAAGCACCTCATTATTATTCTGACTTCAGGCAACTTAGATACAGGTGTATGTTGAATAGAAGTCACAACAAGGCACCAACTTCTGCTACTGCTGTATGCGTCTTGAACTAAAAAGTCATTGCCACGTAATGAAGCATCCCAAAAATAATTTAGCATAAATTAATATTAATATTAAAGTTTTCATGAAATAGGTTTCTTTTTTTTGCCTCTCAGTGAAAACGGTTTGCTGGGATTTACATTATTTTCCCACAGACTTTAAAAATCCAGATGTTTAAGATTCATACTTGCATATAAGGGACAAAACATAAAACTGGATATTGACGCAGCACTGAACTGTACATTGCTCTCCAAAAAAAAAAAAAAAAAAGAGGAAACGAATAGTGCAAATCATGAAAAGAAAATTCAGCTTTAGAACTCAAGAAATCGTAACAAGATCAAAGGGTAGCATGCATATTTTAAACACGTATCATTGTGTCCTGACAGAGACATGGGAAACTGGTAACGCTTTTTGCTACAAGTCAACAGCCTTTAAAAATTAATTTCTGATATTCCTTTCCTTCCCACACCCTGAAGTCGTGAAACACAGCACCAGCAAACACCACTGATGGCAAGGGGTCCTGCGGGGCGCCTTTCACCCCGCGTCTCCAGCTCCCACTGTCATTCGCTGCCCGGGGGCAGGGGAACGCTCCCACGCGAATGCGCTGGGGCCGCTCTGCCGGTACGCGGTCAGTGAGATGGACACGAACATACGTCACTCCCGCCACCGCCCACCGCGCCGCACACCGTGTGAAGGGGCAGGGCGAGCCAGGCGGTCACCTCCCAGCCCACTCCGTACCCTGCTGGGGCCGTGGGGAGCAGAATCATCGAATCGCCTCGGTTGGAAGGGATCTTGAAGATCATCAGGTCCAACCATCAACCTAACACTGCCAAGCCCACCGCTAACCCACGTCCCTCAGCACCACGTCTGCCCGGCTTTTAAATACCTCCAGGGATGGCGACTCCACCACGTCCCTGGGCAGCCTGGTCCAGCACTTCTCAGGCTGCTCCTCCACAGAGAAGCAACAAAACTCTTTAACACATTGCACATGCAACATATTCCTGCCCACACCTGACTCCAGCGAGGGAGCCCTGTCCTCCTAAAGCCCACGGGAGTTTTGCCATTCGGTTCCTCGCCGACCTGAAGAGCTGTCCCCTGCATGGATCCGTGGCTCTGGAGGGACGGTGGCCACAGGAACCCCACCAAGGGCTGCAGACACACGCGCTAGGCAGCTCCAGATACTGCGGAAGCCAAAGGGAGCTACAGGCGTTCAGCATATTCATTGCCTTTGTGAAACGGGGACACGCTCAGGCCATCAGATACTCAGAAAAAACGCAGCCAAGCAAAGAAAAATGCCTCCCTTCGACCCTCTGCTGAGCAAGAATAAAGGTAACAGAGATGCTCCGAATGGTCTCCTCCCTCCCAGGGCTCCCCCCTCACTTGCCAGCTCCTGTAGTCCTTTTCTGTCACACCACGTGAACCCAGCTGGAACGCCTCTACAGACAAAGTGAAATCACCGGTTTAAGAATGGGAGAGAAATGAAGAAACGGAGCTCACATTTTCCACCACGCACATGATCTCCTTGTCAGCAGCACGCAAACAAAGCTAGCACATTTGATTACATTAGAGAGGTCAAAAAATTGAATTTCTGTCCTGAGAAAATCCCCTGGGTTCCTACATTTCTTTTCCTACATAGTAAAATTCATGAAATATTTAGCAGGGCAGAAATTCCAAAAATGAGTGATTCAGAAATATCAAAACATGTTACTTCAATAAGATTGAAACATTTCTCCTGATGAATGTTTAAGTAAAAATCACTTCCACATTAGAATAATAAAAGTCAAAACTAAACAAGAACATCTAAATCAAGTGTTTTGACATTATTTAAATGAAACAAGTTGAAATGAATCTTTCAAAACTTCTCCATCAAATATTATATCATGCAGAGAAGATTTTGACAAAACAGCATTTTCTAACAGAAAACGTTTCACCAGAAATTCTTCATCAGCTATTTATGCTATTTGTCTTCTGGTGGTGGGTGGGGAAAGCGGGTCCCTTTGCTCAGCGCAGCGGAGGCAGCCGACACTTCCAGAGTGACTAATGAGAGCAGAACCTCAGCCTGCGTGGGCACCGAGCTGGTTCGGGGAGCGCCAAGGCCCCGTCTCTGCTCCTCTACCCAGGAACACCGCGGGCACCCACAATTTAGGCTGCTCTCTTCCTGGGGTTCCGTGGGAATTTCTGCTCCTGCCTGACTCAGCTCTGGAGGAAAACGAGGATTTGGGAGCTGCAAGCAAGCACTGCACTAGCAAAACTGCAGTTTCTGGAAAAAAATATCCACAAGACGTGGGATTTGTGAGCACTGAGAGGCGACACCTGACAAAATCACGCAAATGTTACCCTTAGTCCGAAAAGACCCTCAAGAAGAGAACCTCACACACGTTATTTTGTACATATGTTAACTTTGTTTAAAACTAATGAAAGCCGATAGTGTTCGGTGAGTATCTGAAGGAACCAGGACGGGGGAGTTTCTACTGCCCAGTTCTTTTGTTGATTCCAACAATGAGGAAAAAAGGAGAGGAAACAAGAAAGCCCTTTCTTTCTGCATGTCTCTGCCACGTCCCTCCCATCTAAACCCCCGTGGCAGGGCAAATGCAGAAAGGGAATCTCGCAGGCTCATTAGAGCCCTGTGCCGTAACGTCAAACCACTCCCACTAAGGTTTCTACGAGACTTAAATACATGACATGACCCTGAGAGCAGCTCAGGTCACCACATCATAAGCTAAAAGCCTTCCCGTCTGTTGGTTCAGCAGTATTTCGGCGCTAGCGTTTTACGACATGAGTCAATACATTTAATGGAAAAGCAGAGTAGGAAAGATATAAACACTAAGTTTTCTGACAGACTTCCGCCATCAACAATATTGGGGGGTTGGATAATGTAGAACTTAAATAAATAAAAATACACGTACTCAATGAGAACTACCTGCACGTTATCTGGGCTTCTCGGGGAAACCGGAGAGTATTTCGCTAGGCAAAAATCAAAGGCAGTGCTGCACGCCAGGGCACCGCCTCCGCTTGCAAAGCTAACCCTGAGCAGCAGCACTAGTTTCAGATAGGGGTGTTTCTTCCCCAGGTCTCCCAGGGTCAGGCAACTTAAGACGTTATTGCTTGTTCTCAATTTGGCATATATACACGTGTACGAACGCCTTTGCATGCAGCCTTCACGCAGGCATCTATATAGAGAGTTCGGTATTTATATAAAACAGGTATGTAAAACCAGCTGTGGAAAGCCAGCCAGCGCTCCCACCGAACACCCTGGGCAGCACCAGCTTCATTAAATCCAGAAAGGTCAGTAGAGGAAATCTTCAGGCTCCAGCTCTGCGGAGCTCCTAAGCCTCTTAGCACCACGGGGCTAAATTTCAGCTCTGAAGCTAAGCTCTCCGGAGCCAAACACTTACTCAGCGTTTCAACAACTATAAATATTGTGTAATCAGCCCCTGCCGCAGCGTGCTGGTAGTTCGGAACATAGACCTTTGTCAGCTCTACCCAAACTAACCCAATTCCAACAGAAATCCAAACTAGATTAGTGTGTCTATAAAATCTAGTTTTAATTTTAAATTATTACTTTATATTAAAAATATATAAATAAGACTAAATTAAAATCTGGCTTTTCTATTTTCTCATGTTTTAATATTTCTGTCTCTTACCACAGAATTTTATACTACTGATTTACTTTTATACTATTGCTTGTAATAACCTCAAGCTCATCAGTAACAGAAAGACATTTTTCCCCACCCCTCCCCGGCGAGGAGGATCAAGCATCTTCAGTCCACTGACGTGGAACGTAACTGTAGGAGGACTCTGGATGAGATCAGGGGAGTCGGAATCCTCTTCAACAAACCCTAAATTTCTGAAGAACTTTTGAAAATGTTACCTGAAGGAATTACTTATTCCCAACTGTTACAAGGGGATTTTTCCAAGAACCGTTTGGATGGCTGCGGAAGGCACCAGGCTGCTCTAAGGGGAAGGTATTCTCAGCAGTCAGCTGAGATTGAAGGAAAGAAGGGAGAAGATAAGACCCAGGACCCCAGGAGGCTGCAAACCCTCTCACAAGTCAAGCACTAAATTGCAGCATCAATCAGCTCGCTATAGTTGTGAGAAAGAAAAGACATTTCCAGCAAAGTGGAGCTTAATACAAATTTCTTCTGACAAGCGCTGGAAGTCCAAAAACATTGTTCACTATTATGAGAGAATGTCTGTTTAAAAGGATAAAAGTGGCTGCAGTTGAGACATTGGAGATTTAGAAGTAATCTTCATGAACATTAATGAGGCAGATCCTCAGCTGGTAAAGACTGACACAGCTTAATTGAAAATCAATGCTGTCACACTGATTTACACCCACTGAGAATTTGCTCCAAATGCATCCAGTCTTGCAGTGCAGATTTGGAAAAACCTGAACCCAGACACCTTGTGGTTCCTGTGCTCTTCCTGCTGCAAATCTGCTTTCTCTTTACTCACAAGTGAGGCGAAAGGACCTGGTTGGCTCCCCCTTCTCAGGAACCCTATATTAAAACTCCGATGGCATATTGCCCTCCTCAGCACGTTCCTTCCAATGGGTCCTTCAATCTGTGCACCGATAAACCTCTCAGGTGTAACTGTTTCAGAACTAGCAACAGGCTTTATGATCGCATTACACTTCAAATGTACACTGAAACTTACAAATTTTAGGATAGACAGCTATTTAAACATACTCTATAAGCAATATTCTGCCCTTTTATTAGGTAGATTTTTGGTCTTGACTTTATATAGCTCCATTAGCTGTAATTTTCCTCCCACAATTAGGAAGAAGTGTGGCCATAAAACTGGTACTGAAACTTGTTAGTAAGTTGCATATAATTTCATAATGTATTTGGCAAGTGCTAATTGCCTCTTACTTAAATGTCTCTTGCTTTGTAACTCAAAGCATTTGCAAAAACTAAAAGAGTTTTATGGACCTGGCTGACTGCAGGTTAGCTTGACCTCAGGACAGCGCCAGCGCGGACCTCAGGCAGGGAGTGTATTTCTTTGTTCATGCACAAATCCATTTTCCAAGGTCAAGATGCTGCTGTACAAAACCTGCAAAGATGCCTAGAAAAAGAGAAAAGATCTGAACGACAGGCAGAGCGCAGCCTCTACTTCCAGTGCACGCAAAGGACAGACAGTCCCCAGAGAAGGGTCCCTCCTTGAAAGCTCATCAGGGGACAGCAGAGCCAGAACTCTCCCTCTCTTGTCTTCTCGAGGAGGTTATGGACATAGAAGAGTACAGCAAAACAGGCAGCACCTGAGCAGGTCAAGCTGATGAGTAGGGAAGGGAGAAGCACATTTGACTTTGGAAGGTCCGTACAAGAGGACTCCAAAGCATGAATGATAACGGTGATGCCCACCCCCACTGGGGAGGTCGCAGGGGGCAAGAGCAGCTCAGCCTTGCTATAGATCAAGCTACCAGTAACATCGAAGCAAGCCAGGAGGAGGAAACAGTCACGCTCCTTACAGATCCAAAGTTCACAGAAGATGAACAACAGAGTAAGGAAGTCCCTATATCATGTGCTTTGCAACTTTATGTGCTGTGCTATAGGGTAAATGTAAGATTTATCAAGAGACTGAAAGAATACGTCCACATTGCCCTCTGGATGAGATTAACAAACCAGACAGGATCTCAAAGCAGAGCAGGCGAGTGCTTTCACCCATCCCCAGCGGGCAGGTAGGGGTGCAGGGCACGCTCCGCCAGCCGGCCAAGAATCAACCCCAGACAAACACGGCCAGAGACAGACATCACAGCTACCACAGAGAGCAAGCGTTGAGGCTGGTGCAGTCGCAGCCAGTAAGACTGCAATAGTACCACTGAGATGCTCCCTAGACGATCAGGCTGGATCTGCCTTTTCCTTCTTTCAATTCCATTATCTCTTGTCTATGTCTCTCTGTGACTTTTCTGCTGACCTGGTCCTGCAACCCTGGCAATATTCCAGCATCCCGACCCAGTTCCCCCTTCCAGGTACTGCTCAGCCAGCCTGGACACGCCGGCGTTTAGTCCGGCCAGGTTTTCTGGTAGGTCAGGTCCCTGCAGGCTCCCAACCGCTGCCACTTCAGCATCACTCAGCAGCACTGCTACGGGCAGGTCCCGGCCTGAACGCAGTATGACACTTCCCCGAAACATGGTCAGTCCCAGGGAAACACTTTTACAAATGAATGAACTCTAATGTATGTTTAGGGTCCTTGAGAGAAACAGATGTAAATGGGACTGCTGATGCCAGGGGAAGCTGCTGGTACTCAGACGCTTCAGGAGCGGCTCCCGTGTCTGGTTAAAGACGTGTGTGCCCGCTTTTAGACATCGGAGCCAAAAGATACCAGCCATCCCTGGCATCGGCAGGCCACAGAGAAAACCAAAAGGCATTCAAGTGCCCTGAAAAGAGATTCAGGATGACACCACCACCAAAAAGCAGCCGACATCTCAGCGGAAGTGTCCCTGTGTGTCTGCAGCACGGGAACAAGCTCCCCCTCCACAGGCAGGAGACGATCAGACGGAGGAAGGAGAGCGCGTTCTCCAGCGCAGTGCTCGCAGAGGAGGGGAGGGACCCTAGCCGCTCCCACCGAACAAGGAGGCACAAGATGGAGATTTCTGGAAAAATCTAAAGACAACTCAAACCAGGAATCTAAGAAAAGCTTCAGCTAGAATCACGAGTCACTTACATGAGTTAGAAGGAATACTTTTCCAGCACACTGTCTCTAACTTTGCAAATACCTATGACAACAGTAACCACAGAAGCTTATGGCAGAGTTCAGCATTCACATCTTAATGCATTTCATGAGTTTCTTTTGAAAAATCCCAGTGTTAACTTTTACTTCATTTGTAATACTCCAGAGCAGTCAAAGTTTAAAGCCATTGATACCAGTAATCTCCTGGAACCACCGATGACTGATCTCATTTTCTCCCGCAGACACAGTCTGTTGCCATCAGCTGAAACACACCAACCCTCTTCCAACAAAGCAGATGACATGGCAATGAAACATTACCCACCCAGTCTGCTTTCCTGGAAAAGATATCATGAAAGCTGTTCTCATTGGAGCAAAGCTTCAGTTTTAGAAAAATCTGCAGAGCTTCAGTATATTTAGAGAAGCTTCTTTCTTTTCTCCCAAACAAGTGTACCCATCTCATCCCTGATCCTTTTAAAACAGGTAAATTCTGAGAGAGACGCTTGGATTACCTTCATACGTTGCTTTGAATCCCAGCAAGTTGCTGACACTGTCTGTCTGAAAGAGGAGCCACATCTGGTGGTGCGTGCTAACGATGAGATCAGGGACTGTGGTGCCAGTCAGGCTGTAAAAATAAATAAGGACAAGTAAATAGCCTGTACGTCTCCCCAAACTTATCTTCCCCACCAAAATAAAGGCCACATATATCTCTACAGAAGCAGAAAATAATGAGCAACACCAATACAATTAAGAATAACCCCAAAACAAAACACTGTCCGCAAACCCGACAGGTTTTCAAGACTGATGAGCCTCTTGTTACGTTTCTGCACACTACCTAAACAGGGAGTCTTTTACTATAGTTGCGGTCCTGCAAGTTATTATTACCACCACTATAATAATTACAATTTAGTACCGTTATCACAATGTATTATCCAGCATCAATAGTAAACATTTCCTTTCTCACTAAAGCAAAACATAAGCAAACAAACAAAATTCCCAGAACTTATACCAGTGACTGAATCCTCCTAATTGCCTTTAGAGGTATTTTCTACTATTGCAGAAATTTATTTTCAACACATTCTCTGCTACATTTCTATCCTGAGAGAGACGCTTCCACAGGGATCTCAAAAAACCCCTGGAAGACAAGGCACAAGCCTCAAATCTGCGGAACGTCCTGTGAGCCCTATAAAAGTGCTCCTAAACCAGGCAGCACGGGCTGATCGGGATGTTGCCGACCCTTCAAGGATGCTCCTAGGAGAGCTGAGGAGCTTTAGAAAAATGTCACTAATATATCCGTATTAATGAGCCACGTGCGCTCATTCAGCCCTTGGGATTAATCACCTCGTTGTGGTTCAACACAGCTTTAGAGCTTTATCCCCCACCCACACGAGCCCCAGCGTTGGCACTTACGCACGCACAAATGCCCGCTTTGAGCCAGGCTCCTTCCCTTCCCTCCGCTGCTGACAACAGCGTAACAGAGCGTGGGAAGGGATCATTACTACAGGAGTATGAGTGCTATGTTGTCTGTCTTAGTGGCGGTGTTTAATGTTGTTATTATACTATTTCTGCTAAGGTATCAGCTGTGATAAATTTATAAATTACCTTAAGTGCAGCTACTGCAGATGGATAGGTGGGTTTTTTCTGTAGGGTTTGCTTAAATCTAAATACATACATATGTATAGGTATGGCTTCTGCCGGGCGCCGTTCTCGAGTACAATAGCAGCACCTGAAAGACTTCTTGATAAAACTGATCCCTGGGCTCTCAAGGCAGAATTATTGCAAACCAATACTGCAGGGGAAGGAACCCGACAGCTGTGTGCTGATAGCATCCTGTGAATAAATGTAACTTGCAACCTCCAGGCATAATTGTTGCAATTCCCAGTTTCCTGGGTAATCGGAGACAGTACGGCTGATCTGCCAATTACCGTTTGTTTAGAGTGAAGCCAAATGACTGCTTGAAGGGTCATTCTACTTTGCTTGACATTCTCGACACTGGCTACCTGCGGAGTTGCCAGATTCTTTCCAACAGCCTTACAGGTATCCAACATAAACGGGACCAACCTCGCCATACGCAACTCTCCTCCCCAGCCCATGGACGTTCACCAGTCCCGTACACGCCAGGGACTACTCTAACGCCTGACGCCACTCACTGCCCAGGCTTTGGCTGTGGAATCTGCAGCGTGTTCTTCCCAAAATCACATTCATGTCTCCTGAGCCCACTAAAGCTCTCCCAGTTCTGCCCCCACCTTTGCTCTATTATTGCTTTGACCCGCATCAGAAATTTTATTGATCCCGGGGTGCTGATAAATTAAGAAGTAATCTTGTTTTAATGACTGTTTTGCATCCAGAGAGTTTGATGGGGAGTGCAGAAGAAGTGCTATTGTTGATTCTTCTCAAGTTATTTAAGCAGCAGACAGGCAGGAATGAGGAACACACCAAGAGAAAAATCTTCAGAACAAGGCGCTTCGAAGGTTTTTGCGTGCTTTCCCATTCCACTCTAACAAGCTGAATGATTGATTTGGGTGCTTGTTACTTTAGGGAATAAAATCCTCTCTGCAAGTCAGAAAGCTCAGCCTAACAATCTGTTATGTTCTCTGAGATGCATTTTACAGGGACGAGAGTGAGACTGGAAACAAATGGTCCTTCATACCTCAGTTTGGGATAACGTCTGCTGCTATGCAAGTTGAGTCAAACCTATTTCTTGATTTGAAAGGCTGCAGGACTGAGTTCCTCTTGAATAGACGAGAATAAATGAAGAGTAAGAAAATTGGAACTCGTATGTTTGACAGGGTTAGGTTTGTGCGTGTTGATTCCTCCAAAACCACTACAGCTTGTACCCAGTGGATATCCAACCTGATACAGGAATCCGGCTGACGGTAGGTAAGAGGGCAGCAACTGCTGAGAAAAGTTGTCCATGGACTTTCAACCACATTCATTACAAATGGGAGTATTTCTGTGGTCTTCACACCTCTTTCACATTTCATTAGTTTTCAACTTATCTTCCCAGATTAAAAAAAAAAATAAATAAATCCCCCTGTTACGATTAGCATCAGCAATTTAATGGGAAGTTCTCCTGCACGGGGAGAAGATACCAGACGCTACACCTTGTGCGGACAGAGTCAGATATTCCAAATTTGCATTAGCAAGGTGTTGAGTAGCTAATACAGAGGGAAAAAAAAACATGGAATGATTAAAATCAAATCTAGGAAAATCTTCATGGGCTTTAGGCAAACAAAAAGGGATGAAATGAGAAATCATTTCAGCAAGTTATTACAAACTACTCCCCTGGCAGTAATTTGTACATTTTGACCAATCAGCTGTGAAATGCTCTGTGACACTTTAATTACAAACGCTTTTGCAATAATCAGACTCTACATTTATATACATCGCAGGTTAGAGTTCCTGACCTAAGTATCACAGTGTTCATGTTCTGAAACGAAACGTATAGTAAAATGAACCTCAGAGAAACAGAGATTTCGAAAAGACAAGCAAACATTAAGATAAGTGAAAATGGAGTGGGAGGCTGATTCATGGCGAAAAAACAAGCGAAGAGGAGGAATTAAAAAACACAATATGAAATACTCTCTTTCCAGTGGGAAAGAGCACAACAGCTTTGCCAGAGTAGCTTTTGGAGAGTTGTTTGCTCTTACACATTTTTGATTAGGTAGAAAAGAAGGGAGTCTTTCCAGTTAAGACACTCAAGCTGGATGCTGGTGGCCCTGGTTCCAACACCTTGTTCATCACTTCAAATCGTCCTTCCAAAAGTCACAGTGACTTTTCGCTCTTCTGCTCCAGTACCTGACCTTGCAAGCACCCTCAAGACACTTGAGACTTTAACAAAGACCACTGGCTTGCATCTTCACTCACAAGAGGCAGACGACACCCCGACACGGCAAGGCGGCAGGCGGTCAGAAGCGGTCAGGACCTGAGCACAGTCATGGGGCACATCTGAGCTCTACAGTAATGACAAAATACCTGTAGGTGCCCAAAGGTGACCCGGAGTCAGGGAGATCAGGCAAGCAGCACACCTTTGCATTAGCACAGCGCTACGCGTGACCCACGATTTGCTCTGCTTTCAGACTCTCCCACTATTCGCGCGCTGTGGTGCGGCTGTACCGGGTCACGCCGTGCTTGCGGTACTGAACTGCATTGCTCAGGACAGACATGCCGAGAACGAGACAGATTTCCCGGAGTACTCGGATGTACAGCACCCTGAGGTCTCCAGCAGTTTTTAGATTTTTGGATTTCCATAAAGCTACACAGTATTTTACTTTAATGACTCAGAGAAGCTATAGCAGAATCATTGCTTCTTCAGTGAAGTGGATTTGAATGACACACAATTATCACAATTACGTTTGAACGACAGACCTTGATTTCTCACTGATCCTTCAGAAAAGGAACAGAGAGACTTTACTGGAGAAAGGACAAGCATAAACCATCAATGTCAGCAGGTTAATGAGAATAAACAGCCTTCTGAGAGATGATCAAAGCTCACTCTTTCAATGGTGGCATTTTCTAGAGGCTATTGTAAAAGATCCTGACGTACCCCTATGCTACACAGGGATCCACTTCCACTACCACCACTTCCTTAGCACTGCGCAGATTCAGAATGGAGAACACTGTGTACATTCAACAAAAATTCAGAGAGACATGAAAGTTTAAAGGGGGAAAACCCCTCTCTGTGGTGTGCACACTGACTGCCACCCTCCATCAAAACCCTGAGGTCCCAGCACACACTTTCCTCAGAGCAGCCAAGAGCTCTCCCCAACCTCAAAACTGCCTAAGAAAATAGCAGACACCAGAAATTGTTGCTTACGTGCTGTAAAATGCAAAGGTCCGGGAAAACTGTTGCTTTTGATCTACTAACCCACACGTTCCTTTGTATCATTCCAATCAACACACTCCTTCCAACTGAAACCAAAATTGTCTCCAGTGATTAAGCACCGAGTACGAGATGGCAAATGCCAATACAAAGCCCATTTCCCTTTTATTCCCTGCATTAGCTGCACTATAACATAAAGCACTTAGTCTTCAAATCTTCTAAGAACAACAGACTGACAACACAGCAATTCTTTATTCTAAAAACTGGCAGCATCGGAGATTCCATCTTTTCCTTCAGCATGGCTGGACTGGCCCTGTACTGATCTGATGGCCTTTCTTCATCATTAAAATTTAAAAAACCCCAACAAACAGAAAAAACAAACAAACAAAAAAAAAAACCAAAAAAGCCCTCAAAAAAACCCACAAAAAAGCGCCACAAAAAAAACACCCACAAAAAAAACCCAAACCCAAACCAAAAGCCAACCCCAAACAACCAAAACCCCACCAAAAACATATTTAGACAGTAAACATCGACATAGGAAGGCCTGGAAGGAAAGTAGGACTATCTGCAATGTTTCCTCTACTGAATGAACCTCCATAGAACATCGCATCTGCAAGCTAAAGGGTATAAATTGAGGGGGACCAATTCTCAGCCTCGAAGAAGTACGTCTCATCATCTACACAAGCACACACCCGGTGCGAAATGCTCAGGATGCCACTCAAAAATAATGGATTTACAGCCACTTTGCACTGTTAAAACTGACTGTACATGAAGGACAGCACAGGAGAGCGAGATCCAAACAGTCCTCCATTTCTGCCCGATTTGTATGTACTCTCACATCCAAACTTGAATCCCGTTCCCTCAGCTCCCTGGACAGCCTCAGCCTCCCTGGAAGGGGTGCGACAAGGCAGCGCGAGAGAAGCCAACCAAAGGGGTAAGAGCCCTTCCATTGGCTGAAGCCGAAGAGAACGGGATGAGGGAAGAACACGCCAAGAACAGTAAGGTTCACCAAAACCGAGAAGCAGCGTATAAACGACCCCGTGAGGCAGAGCAAGCAGACCGGGACTCCTTCATCCAAACCCATCAGCTGCATCTCGTCAGGCAAAACTCAGGTGGGGATTTCTCACCGGGACAAAGGACATGCTACTTACACGTAAAGCACAGTTTTCTGGTCTCCGACTTGTCCTCCATCACCCACTGTCAGAGTGTCATATCCTCTTTCTAGTTCAAATTCTTCAAAGGTGAGTTTGATAACCTGGCAAAGATGCAGCGTGTTAATACGAATCAACTGCCAAGGCAGCCAGCAGATCCCCTTGTCTTGTTTATTTATCTGTTTGTCTATCAAGAAGCAAGTTATAAGAGCATTAATATCTTCAGGACATCACCAAAGGTGACCATCCTCACTTTTTATAACACTGTAGCACTTCCAGACACATTGAGCTCTTACTGAAATTACCTCTCAGATTTTTCTGCTTTATCTATTGATTTTCTAGATGACTTTATTGATAGAGATACATGTGTTGGGATTTCGGCATGCTTTCTTTCCACCAGATACTGCTACTATTTCTCTCCTAAACCTGAGAATATGGTGATGGATTTGAATGTGCATATAAGCAGTGTGTTTGTTACATACAGTGCAAGTGGAGAGTCTTTCTTTTCCTCTGTGCTGCTCAAAGTTCCCCCGGTTTTCAGAAGCTTCTGTCAGACCAGGACAGATTTTACATTAATTACTCCAGGAGTAGCTCAAGGAAATTGTCTCAAGCTGTCTGCAAACACAATCACCACAATATCTGCCCACAACTGTTTGTTTCCTCTCCTGCTCTACCCAACCTTCCACCCCCTTCTGATTTATGTAGCCTCTACATATCCTTTAGGAGCAGAGGGCCCACGGAAGGCGAGAGGTTGGTGGTCCAAGTCTCTCGGCTGCTTTTGTAATCTATTATTCTCAAATAACTGAAAATTACAATGTGACTTAGGGGACACAGGTCTTAATCCAGCCTCAGAGAGCACAAACAAACAGAAAAGGAAGAGAGCTTAATTTACAGGAGTGCTTTATACCCACAACGCCAGAAGCAATCAGTGGGAACTTGGTTTCTTGGAGCTTTTTAACTGACGGGATTCAGGAAAGCACATAAACACGTGAATGCATCCAGACCTTTGTACGTGTGCCTGTAAATATACTAAGTTTCCTAACTTTTAACAAACGGAATTACTACATTTAGTTTCATACTACTTTTTGTTCCCACAGCACAGCAGTTATCAAAAGCAATTAACGAGGACCCACATGTGTGCCAAGGACCAGAGACGGGTGATGCCGCCCCACACCGCTGGGCTTGGGCCGAGGGAGCAAGGCACAGGAGGACGGAAACCTCTGTCTCGTCACTTCTCGCCCATTATAAAAGCAGCACCTCCTGCAAACACTTGAGCATGTGTGCAATCACAGGGGGATAAAAGCCCCAAAGTTAAAACCAGAAGTTGCGTTTGGTCTCTTCAAGGCTCGTACGGGCTCTCTAGGAAGCTGCCAAGGTTCCTCTGCCCAAAGCCGCTCAGCTATGAACTTCAACCTCTTGAGAAAACACTGGTTAGTCAGATGTTGAATAGCTTAAGTGTTCTTTAAAAAATAACAGGTATATATATAGTTCAGACTGAACTGTCATGTGTCATGTCATATCTCCTGCATATAACTGCAATTAATACTTTCCAAATGCATAGAAAAGCAAATTAGCTATTTTAGCCATGACATTCTGAAAATAGGGTGTTACCCCAAAGCCCCTGGAACGTGGAACAGGAGCCTGTGTGATACTTCACAGAAGTTTGGAACCATTAATTTTAGTAGTAGTACCAAAATATTAACCTGTGCAGATTATTATTAAACCATGTAATGATGGAATAATGTAATTAATACAAAGAACACAGTGCTGTAAAATGGCACACATCATTAGTTAAATCAGTCATTCAAGGAAACTGCCTTCTAAGGAGTCTGACCCTAATTAAATAACTAATTACATTCTAGTATACTGAAGACTGTAACCTTGTGGCACAGGAACAGGATGCTGAATACAATATTTATTTATCCATTTTCCTATTTTCTTTTTTGGTCTGAAAGCTGACAATTATTTCATGATTCATTAAACAACAAGAGACCTACCAGCACACACAAATACACGGATGACACAAAACCTCAATTTTAAGCTACTGAAGTGACAGGAAGCAATTAGCAAAGTCAAGAAAATAGGCTGGAATATGACACCTGATTCCAAGGCTTCGTACTGCAAAGTGATTTGAAGTGCAGTCACATTCATAGGAAAAAACACAGTAATTCTCCCTATGGAGAGCAGCACCTCTTGCAGTTACACGCAAATGCTTTACGAGCACGTATTACTCATTTCCCCCCTTCTCGCCAGCCTCAAGCACCTATCTTCATTCGGGGTGAATCATCCCCTGGAGGGGCTCATCTCTCTCCACCGATGACAGGAGAAGCTTGGGCAGAGCTTTATTTGGCTAGTTAGACTCCAGGTGAGAATTACCCCAGGAGAAATATCAACCAGTAACATCCATTATATGTCAAGAAGGTTCAGAAATAGTTTTGATGCAAATTCACCAATTATCTTATGCATTTCTCAGTTCCCAAGTGATTTCTTTTTCCACTGTGGTTGAAATTAATTCCCATGGCACTGGGGACCAGCAGAAAACCTACATACCCTGAACATCCCCCAAACAGGTTTGATGTCACCCTCTGTATAGGAAATAATTCCAAGTTGTCAACTGACGAGCACTATGCCCTTAATACTGTTTATGTAGGTTTCTGAGCAAACTTCGAGGGGATTATGTAGCTCAGTGAATCTGGCTCACAGTTCTTTTCCAAATATAGAACAGATGACTTGCAAATGAGTTCTAAATTCAGCTCGGTGGTTTTCCCATCGCTCATATTAAAAGCTTCATATAACAGGACCTGATCCAAAGACCACTCAAGTCAATAAAAAGATTACCACTGACTTCAGCAAGCTTCAGCTCGGGCCCATAATGCTTTTTATCTTCAAGGTATTTTATCGGCATTTTAATTAATTCACCTTCAATCCTTGCCTCGCCCGTGCTGGGGAACACACAGTGATGACCGTCCCCCTCTGCGCACAAAGCCACGCGTGCCAGGGAGGTGAATTCGCCAGCTTAGCAATAACAAGACAAGAGGGAACGGGCACAGACTCGAGCATAGGAAGTTCCACCTCAACCTTAGGAGGGACTTCTTCACTTTGAGGGTGGCAGAGCACCGGCACAGGCTGCCCAGAGAGGTGGGGGAGTCTCCCACTCTGGAACCATTACAAACCTGCCTGGATGCCGTCCTGTGCCACTGCTGGAGGTGCCCCTGCTCTGGCAGGGGGTGGCACTGGGGGAGCTCCAGAGGGCCCTCCCAACCCTCACCAGTCTGGGATTCTGTGATGTCTCTGACATGGGCCCCGCTTTACGTCAGCGAGAGTTTTATGGGTGCTTTTCAGAGGCAGCGCTACAGGACTCACTCGGTAGGAACACCAGTGACCGAGCTGGCATTACAACTCACACACCAGCAGCTCCCAGTGCCATACTGGGTTACGCACATGTGTGCGGCTGCATTAGCCATGGCAGCCAACCTCGGGAGCTGTTTGCTGGACAAAAGAAACCGCCTGTGCTGGTCAATCTACTTGCCTTTTTGCACTTTCACCAGTCAGGTATGGTCCTGTCTGCACAACTGTGGCTTCTGGAGCCTTAAACAGCAGAAAAACACTAAGGGCGATTGGTTTGCTTCCATTGTTTCCCATCATCCTGAGGAGTGCCAGAAGGACGCCCGGGCTGCGGGCCCTGCAGGGACTGTTCTGCCATCCCCACGCAGGCACGCGTCCGGCTGCAGCTCCGGAGAGAGGCTCAGTCCATCCTTAGTTGCGTTGTGCTACACCTCTTTACAGTATATGATGCTGCAGCTCACAGAGCACAAAGTGCAGTTTCTTCAGTGCTATTGAATCTCTGCTCCAAGTTGGTAAGTGTTGAAATTAATGGATTTTACCAATTTCAACCCTGTTTATGATTTACGAAAGCTGAGGATCAGGACTTGCAGATGCTGTTTTCTAATCAACAGTTCATTATTATACAGGTTTAAAAGCCGAGGAAGAAACTAACCAGGGAAAGAGGAGAAACTATTCCTAAGTAGAAGTTCCCAAGGACAGTAAGCTTTTGAAAAATGCGACAATCTGCCCAAGAAGCTCCCAAAAGGAGAAGCTTGTCCTGTCGCACTGCTGAAGGAAAAGCGGGAAAAGTTTGTGCACGAGGCTGGCAAAAAAGCAAACGGGCAGAACTGAAGATTAGACTCTGAATATTCAAGGTGAAAGCAATGTGACAAAGGGTCAATAAAACAGTGGTCATGGCCCATAAGCATCTCTTGACAATTGATAGCCATCTCCTCCTTAACAATTTGCACCGAAAAACCCAAATGGAAGCGTTAACCTGCACAACACCCAGGGCACGTCTACGTCTGGCGCGCCACAGCTTCTTTCCAAACTCAGAGGGCTATTTTATATACACAAAACCTGGATTTTGCTGATCCTTGAAAGGCAAAGATGCACAAAAATAAAGATAGGTGTAATACACATACCACAGGCTAAGACGCAACGTGCACCCACGGGTCTGCAGGCCAAAGGCTGAAGAACACAGCTGACACTTGAGCACTAATCACTGCTGTTACATGTGGTCTGTTCTCCACTTGCACATTACCCTGATGAAGGAGAACCTCCTGGGTCTGATTAACCAGTAAATCACTCCTAATAAATCAGCGCTGAAAAATATCCTGATTCCACACTCCAGTTTCCCAGAATTTGGGTCATTACCACGCTCCTGTGCAGCCAAACCAAGACATCCGCTGGATGAAATGACCAGCTAATGACAGCCCTTTAAATACAAACTCATTCTGAAATTGGAACACGGGAATACTCCTCGTTAAAATCCTGACCCACCAGTGATCTGCACTTATTAAAGACCTGAACAGAGGTCAGTGGGGAGAGAGAAGCAGAACCCAGCAGGCTCTTCAGCCGGCCCCAGCTCTGGCTGTCCGGACAGGGCTCCAGAGGGAGGAGAAGCGCCAGAGGTGAGAACACAAGATGCCATCCCACCGGCGGCAGCGAGCAGGCTACAACTGCCGATGGTTGCCAGCATTTCTATAGACCGCAACAATTCCTAGCAAAAGATGAGATCCTGGGATACTGACGTGTTTGTGAAATGCCTTCCTTGGATCGGTGGCAAGAGGCAGAGTGCCAAAACACAGGACTGTCCAGAAGCAAGGACCATAATCGACAGAATAAGCGTATGAGCTCAGTGACTTGGCATGCAAGATTTGCTCATGAGCTAATGGAGATGATGTTAATAGGAACCCAGATACTAAAAAGAATGAAACTTGTCATCTTCTGAGAGCAGAAGATGGTGAATAACACCTCAGACAGTGTATTTTGAGCTACACACCAAAGTAATTTTTGTTCTTATGTTCCCATACAGACCTGAGGAGAGTTTGCAGGGCTGGAAAAAAGCTGCGAGGCACTGAACATTGCCCTCCCTGAGCCAGTGGAAAATGGAAAGGATTTGATCTTCCAGAGGCCAAGGCAGTCAAGCCTTGCTCTCTACATGAGCAGTGACAACAGACTTGAATCACACACGCAGACCAGTGGGGACAACAAATCTCCCCCAACCTCCCCTCTTCCAAACCTCAGTGAACACCAAAAGGACTTGTTTATAAATTTACAATGCTGCACACAACAGCAGTAGATAGAACCATACCTCCCTCCTCACCTGCCCTCTGCCCTTTGGGGGCTGGAACCCCCGTGGGTTAGGGGCCAGCCACCAGCCAAAAGGAAGTGAAAAATCAGCATTCCTGGCACAGCCCTCCTGCCCCGACTGAGAGCTGGCTTAATGAGATGCTTTGCTAAGCTGTTTGGCATTTCACCACCATTCACGCCACGATATCAAAGAGGTTTCGATTAAAAATAATTACATTCACTTTTAATTACATCCTTTAACAAAATGAATTTTCAGCAGAGAGAGAATGTGATGTGTTGCGGTCTTTAAAGACAGTTGAGAACCACGTGGAAGAAGTCTGCGGGGGAGGGGGGAACAACATCAGAAACAGAAACCAAATGGCTAAATATCAGAGAGCAGTCCTGCTCTGAAGAAGCACGGCTGTACAGCATTTCAGCTAAGGCACTGAGGCAATGACATGGAGACGCATCTCCGAGACCTACCTTGGCTGGGTTGAGCGCGGTGATGACCCACACACAGTAGGCGTTGTTATCGTACTGTACAGGGTAGTTGGGAGAGGTTATCACACCACTGGGACCACGAAGGTACGTATCGCACATCCTAGCTGCGAAAAGGAAAACAAGATGGGCGTGGGAGTGAGGTCTCTCAGCTTTGGGATGTATACGGTGCTCTTTGTTTACAGAGGAGAGGGACGTAGAGATGCACGCAGTGTGGAAGTGGGGGAGAATTAAAAATTGCTGCTGTGTTTTTTTCATTAGCCAAAAGATTCATTTTTTTCCATATAACATCACAGATGAAGGACTTACTGGTGATGAATAGATGAGTGGGGTGTTTCCAAGGGCTATCAAACAGACGGCCCGCCAGACCAACCAACCACCACCCAGTCTCTAGCACTCCAACTGATTTTATTTATTTACTATATTAAAGCCCTCACTCATATACTTTCATGTCCACGACAATGAAAGCAACTACACGGAAGATGCCGGGTAAAACACAGCTCCATTTTAAGGTCCCCAGAAAGCCGTCTTTTATTCTTTGCAGCCTCAAAAAAAACCCACTGCACAGCAAGTATTTATTAGGTGAAGGCCGATTTCATTCTGGTATGACTGTGGACTCAGAACCAAGATGGCAACTTCGTATCTTAAAAACATCTTAGGTAAAGTAGAAACTGCTTAAGCAGGGAAATTTTTGTCTGTGGTATTCCTTTGATGTAATATTTAAGCAAAAAGCGTGAAGAACAGCATCCTGGTTTTGTAACTGCCTCTGCTGCTGTGATGGATCCTCAAAATTAATCTCTCTCAAATCTCGAAGGAGCCATATTTGCACGTGTGGCATCCGCAAGGCTCTTTTTTCCCCCCAAATAGCAGTAAAGCACAGAAAATGATCTCCTGGCCAAACTTGTTAGACTGCACAGGTGGTCATAAGGGAACATGAGGAACGCTGAGAAGCAGCTGAGGGCATCTATCCATGATGCTCAAACCATGTTCCTCCTGCCCTCTCATATTTGACCCCATCCTGGAGTGCGTTACACGTGTCCCATCCTACCTTACAGAAAAAGAGTAAATCCCTTTGCTCTCATTTTTAAAGTGGGCAAGAGCAAAAAGGGATTAAGGGAGTCTCCCAGGGCCCAGAGGGAACCTGCTGCACACGGGGAAGCTGAAAAAACAGCTCCCAGCAGTCTCCCAGCAGTGGCAAGAGGTTTGATCACCGGGTATTAGAAACTGGTACAGTCCAGGGGGTTAAAAGCTCAATACCCAATAACAAGATAGAACAAGCAGAAAAAAAATTGAAAACTTTTTAAAAAGAAGAAAAAAAAACAACCTAAAAGTTAGCAGTTAAAAAAAATTTAAGTTGATTCATAGAATCATAATAATGCAGGCAAATCCTTTCTTATCTCTTGCAAAAGGACACCATAAATTTCCTTTATAGTGTCACATATTTATGCCAAATATCCTCTTACACTGATTCAATTTATTCTAGGCTTGTTTCAAGAATTTGATGGGATTCCAAAGCCTTGAAAAAAACTGCAGATGAAATTAAAGAAAAAAGAACTGAAAAAAATACCAATTTATGACTTTAAGAGCTTTAGAGGGATTTAATTAAAAATATTACAAGTTGTTCATTATTAGCATTACAAATATCACAATTATGCATGCCACTTTTTAGAGACAGAGAGGGAATGGAAACAAAATGGCCAAGGGCAAAATGGGCATTAGGTTTTTTTCCCCGCTGAAAGAAAACTCCATTCACTGACGGCTCGTGGCTGGGCCACAGGATAAGCGGGCTCCTGCTCGCTAGGATCACAGTCTAAGTAACCCCACGCTGCTGCCTACTAGCAGCAAGTTCCATTTCGCAGAATCTCCCTCCATCTTAGCTTTTCCAGAGTTTGTTTCAGGCTTTCACCTTTTCCCCCCTCTCTTCCCTATCCCATAAAAAGAAATACCTGGAAGAACATATCTGGAGAACAGAAGGGGACAGAAGGCATCGCGAAGAGATGAGGACGTAGTACACAAGTACGAAGGATACAAATATAATCCACATGGTGCAGAGCTAATAACTTAGGAAGGCCCATAGTTAATGGAAAAAGCTTTATTAGCTCCATTATGTGACACAAACAGGACTTGTGTCTTTTTAGTCTGGAGAAAAGAAGACTGAGGGGGGATCTTATCAATACTTATCAATACTGAAAGGGCGGGTGCCAGGGGGACGGGAACAGTCCTTTTCCAGTGGTGCCCAGTGACAGGACAAGAGGGAACGGGAACAAACTTGAACATCGGAAGTTCCATCTTAACATGAGGAGGGACTTCATTCCTGTGCGGGTGGCAGAGCACCGGCACAGGCTGCCCAGAGAGGGGGGGGGAGTCTCCCACTCTGGAGCCATTCCAAACCCGCCTGGACGCCGTCCTGTGCCACTGCTGGAGGTGCCCCTGCTCTGGCAGGGGGTGGCACTGGGGGAGCTCCAGAGGGCCCTTCCCACCCTGACCAGTCTGGGATTCCAGGATTCTGTTTTTCTTAAAACCTGAATTTCTGGAATAAAAAAAACCTGCATAAGAATCAAGCAAAGGTTTCTTTCTCAGGCTTGTGCTGAAAAGACTGGAAAATTTGAACCCTTATTACTCCCTCTCGCTCAGCCAGAACACAAGAGTCGCCGTGAGGAAAGAATAAAGATCCTATTGACTTGTGGCCACGAAGCTGGTGAGACCAAACTCCCATTTCCAAGAGCACAAACGTGCTCAGGGCAGCGCTGAACACACGGCAGCAGAGCTGTGTCTTCCTAACGGGGCGGGAGCCTCGCGGGGCGCTCGTAGCCGTGCCCCATGCCCAAGGCAGGGACCGGCGAACAGGGCTGTACCGCGGGCCACGCGCCAGGCTGAGGTTAAAACCAGCGGAGGGACCCTAACCAAGCGAGGAATGAAGGGGTGATGCATGAAGGGGACATTAAGATGGGTTCTCTCATTAGTCCTAATAACTCCATGAAATTCGTTTGTCTTCTCACCTCTGCACACTGGCCTGTGGTCACTCCATGCCACAATTATGTCGCTCACTCTCTTACAGGTGATGCTTTTGGACCCTTGTAAATCGTAGCCCTCGTTACAGGTGAACTGGATGCTGGAGCCTAACCTAGCAGACAGAACAAAGGGTGACGTTAGCAACTGAGACACACGTTTGTCACTTGCTTTTAACTACCCCTGTGATTCTCCAAATCGTGAACAGAGAGAGTTCCCGGGCCCTCCAGGCAACAGCGGGAAGGAATGGGGGGTAAAGCTGCTGCCTCGTGCCTTTGCTTGTGCCGGGCGCTGTTTGCCTGAGGTGGTGACAGTCCAAGAACAGGTTTGAGTCTTTCAATGTAACTTCAGTGGGGATTTTATTCAGTGCGGGAGCACGGACTCAGCCCCAAGGGATGACACGCTCAGCATTCTTATAAAGAAAAAAAAAATTACCAAACTTTACCTACTACTGAAAGATTTCTTCTTTATTCTACCACTTTGGATTCAGATCCTTTGCTGGTTTAAGCCAATGCTGCCTTATTCACTGAAGCAACACAACGTCGGTTCACAGCAGCTGAGAATTTATCCTATGGCATTTAGGGACTACTGGGAATTCCCTTTCCTCCACCCTCACCCCTCTGATCCATCTTCTGGATTTCAGGAGAATTTGATAGACTCAGGTTAAACGGAAAGCCGCTTTTAGTGAACAAAACAGCCATCGACAGCAAAATAAGATTAAATATTGATCCACTACTGCTAACAGCAGGCCAATTCATTCCTGCACACTTTAAATGAAGGCTACCAACTACAAGGGAATAACAGCATTGTTTTAAACTTTATAAGAAAATAATTATCTAGCACCACATATACTTATTGACAAAGAACTGTACCAGCACTTTGGGAAGTCACCTCAAATTCACGAGGGGCAGGGCCATGCTGTGACTTAAGGCAATTTGAGAAGCGATTCTTTTTGCTGTTTAAGACAGTTCTTTCTGCACTTAACTGGAGGGGGGAATGACAACCACCATTGATTACACAAGCCTGGCTAAACGCCCGTATTGTGGAAAGAGAAATACTCTGAGAGATCATGCCAGATCCTCGTCTGGGACACCATCTCCCAGACCCGCACGTGCACATTTACAGACATTGTTCTCCTACATCACCAGTCTCAGCAAGCGTTTCAGACATAATGCGTTTAGAGGTGTGCAGATGGTCTCTAAAAGCAGACTACGGAATGCCAAGGAGCACACACAATGGGTACAGACAGCAGCTTTGCAGCATGCATAAACACACACGTAAAAGGTTCTTACCTAAAATCGTTGCCTATTCTTTTCCCTCTCTCTGGAATCCCAGGGTCTGGACACATATTATGTCCCTGGGACACACCAACCTGAGTTACTACAAAGCAAAAACAGCACATACAGAGACAGAATAGCAAGAGAAACATTCTTTCATCAACTGTCTTGGTGGATGTGAAGAGAAAAATGGCAATTGGTAGCTTGAAAACCTGAACATGTTCCATTTTGTTTAGAGAAAAACAACTTTTGAAACAAGTGTAACTGGAATCATTTCAGCTCAGTTTATACACCAAAGTGTTTTCTAGGAAATGCCAGCTAGGGACGCAGCTTTCCCTCCGTTCCACTACAGAAGTACCTCTGAAATGAGTTTTTTCATTCTGCAAAATTACACCAATTAAACAGCCCATTTCCGAAGCCTGTGATTAAAATGGCCACCCGTGACAGGCCAAGGTGACAGCTACCGCCCCGCCAAACCCGTCTGAGGGGAGCCAGGGAAAGAAAACAACCCAATGGAAAGGTGTATGATACTGGGGGGAAAACCAAGCACAGAACTAAAGGGAGAAAGGAGAGGGAAATGCAAGTCTAGCATTGTAAAGCAAGTCATTTAGTCTGAATATGAAAAACTGTATGGAGAAACCTTAATGTCACTGCCAACAAACACGGAATCTATGAAGTGGTGATCAGCACTGAATAAACACCTTCAAACTTCTCTCTCTCCCCATTTCCACCTTCCCCCTCCAGCCTGTCACAGGGCACAAACGAGCCCTCAAGCGTTGACTTTGGGTGGGTATAACCTGGGTGGCTCCTGACAAGGATGAGACGAGATCTGGCAATATATTGATTTTGATTTTGAATAGCAGCAACTACCAAAATGCATGATAATATGGGACAAAGGGGTGATTTTGTCACAGACCTGTAAACGTTTATGTGACTCAGTTTTCGTGTATCACTAAGGGAAGGATGCAAAGAAAACGCAACACTTCTTGGCAATGATGCTGAAGCAGCAAAGCATGAATCTTACGTGAGCATGGCTCCGTTCTACCTCCGCCTATTGCTAGATTAAAGGAAAAAATCTCAATTATACTTCAAAACATACTGTGTTAGCACAGTGCCCCGAAGACCACTGCCAAATGGACGACGGTGTGATAAAGTGTGTTTCTCACACCAGACGTGTTGGCTCAACCATTTGAGATCTGCACGGCACCGAACATGGTGAAAGATACGGAGGTGCGTTCACGTAACTCTTGACAGGGGAAGATAAGCACATGGAGTGTCTACACAAACACCGACTGCACAGCATGAACGCACAAAAAGGCAAGACCATCAAACACAGTAATTACTGATTGGGTAATTGCACCTTGCGTAGTCAGGCACTACAGCTGGAAGGCATAACACTGTTCCTAAACGGAGGGAAGGATCACCCTGCTCCCACTTTCACCCCAGCATCTACACCTAACTGCTGGCTGAAAACATCACTGCTTCCCACCTCCCCCGCAACTCTGCGCACCAACAGCTCATCCCATCCCCTTCAGTTTGGAAGGGCCTTCTTCTCTCCTGGCTTCCCTTTGCAGCCCTCCGTGGGAGCCACCCCCTGACCCAGAGGGCCCTGCTGTCCTCCTCCAGCACAGCCGCCGCACAGGGCCCAGCGTTTGGGCATGACGCTTTGGTGCTCCACAGTCTGCTCCATGCATTTGAGGGCAAAAGAGGAAGCGAGATATGGCTTTACGAGGAACCAGACTCTCCTGAGAGATTGCTTTCCCTCTTTTGCATATTCATAACCTCATGTTAAGCTCCAGCACGTGGACAAGCAGAGACACCAGCAAAAAAGACAGAAGCATGAAAACGGCACACGGTCTCTTTTGATGGTCTCGTTTTGTAGCGACAAAGCTTTGCTGCCGCCTTTCAAAGATTCTGATGATTCTGATCATACACCAGAGTCAGAAGGAAGGGAGCCCCTGCCCAGAGCAGGGATTAATCTCCAGTATTTTCAGCAGCCGTGCCCTGATAACTGAAGTAGCCATGAGAAAACCCTGCTCCAAGAGTGGGTATCTCCAGCAGGTCTCAGGCACAAGATAATTTGGTGATCCTTCTGCAAATGAAACCACCAGCTTCTGAGAGCCCTTCTGCTAGTGCTTCAAACGACATGCTGCTTCTGAGAACTGAAAGGCCGGCTGAACAAAGCGCGTAGGTGACACTGTCTTCCTTAGGGTCTCTTAAATCACTACTACCTACATGAACGTGCTGACTGCGCATACAGATAACTCCAAACAAAGTAAAATTAATGCTTCAGATAGAGTGTACAAACTAGGGTTGTATGTCACAAGTCCATATGGTATTTAAGGGAAAGTGCTAAGATTTCTCATCTTACTTCTATACCTTTTCCAGAGCAGAACCACAGTAAAGGAGATATGCCTATAACGTACACGCACAAACACAGCTTCTACAGGTATGTCTGCATTCCAACACCTGCACGCTCCTCCTCGCAGAGCAGATCACCAGATTGCCTTTCCACATCAAATCCTTTCTCCTGTGGTCAAAAGACTATGCAGACATCATCTCTGATGGCCACTTTAGTTACTCTGCACTGGTACCGCATCCATTTGTTATGTCCTGTATCAGATGGCAGTGAACCTGGAAGCCTCCAATTCAACACTTGGGGAGGCAGCAAGGCTACGGGTGACCAGCAAAACCCACCAGCACCAGCGGGCAGGGCGTCAGTTATCCATCACATTCCTGAAGACTAAAACCAGTTCTTCTGTTGTTAGCTAGCATGTTATTAATGTCTATATAACACGTGTAGATAAACCCAAGAACGGATTAGATAAAGCAGAGCAAGGGGGAAAGGAAAGGTATCTCCTCCACATCACGACAGTTGGGACATTTTACTTGCAAATGTTAAGGAGAGCAAAAGAAAAGGAGAAGATGGATTAGATGGGCACTTACAGAAACTTTTGTTCTTCTATCTGTTGTTTTAAACACACACACATGACCATAACTAAGCCAAAGGTTATAAACCATATTTTTTATGCTGAGAACTTGCTGTCAGTACTCTGTTCATCTTCCTGAAGGTTTGACTCTCATCTACACCAGGGCTGTACCACTCCAAAATGAATCCTTCAAGGTTACCAGGAAAACAATAGCTCTTAGAAATTGTGATGAACTGTTCAATTTCTACATTATAGGCTCAAGGATTCTCTCCCCCAAACCATGGAACTAGTTTTCCACCCCTTCATTCCCCTCCTGATTTTTTCAACAATTTCCTTCTTATCATGTATTCAGTAACAGCCGGTTCTGATTGCTTTGTTTGCTACAGTCATTTACTCCATCTGTTAAAAGAACTGAGAACCTTCTTCAGTTCTCTGTATCTCCCCATGTTAATAAAGAATGTTCACTGACAGATTCCCAAGGGACATTTTTTTATTGAATTTAGGAATGTGAAATATGAACTACAGAATAAAGCAGCATCTAAAAAGGTTTTACAAAGACTTTTTCTCAGCATGAGAAATACAGTGCAAGCGAGTTCTTCTACCGGCACCAGGGTGGGGGGGAAGGATTGTAGCAGTAATTAGTTGTTTTATAAATGTTGATCTTTATGGTCACGCTAAGGCTTGCAGTTACTCTCCATGCAACTGTCTGGTCAAGTTAATGGGTTACAAAATTCAGTCCTAAAAGGAGGGGAACCGACCTACTGAGAGTGTGCTCACGCCAGTGAAGTGTTCAGCACCCAAAGGTTACGCACTTCCCGAACCTCAGTGACACAGACATTAGATACTCACGTGTCTCGCAACGGGCAAGTGTGGAAAGGGTACAGACGTGGGCCGTGAGGCCTCGACACCGGAGAAGACTACTTCCAGCTGGAAAGTTTTCCCTTGGGGAGTTCTGAACCCCCATTTCATCTCTTGTTGCTATCTCAGAATAGTTCAGAAGTATGTGAGTTCAAAAACATTCACAGACTTTTAGATTTTGAAGACCATTGACAGAGACTGCGCTTGCAACATGCCCTACTTAAACCATGCACAGCTCCCTCCAAAGCCGTGTTTCCCGGTGCTGGGAGCGCCAGGCTCCTCCGCTGCTCCAGGCGCGCTCTGTGCTGCCACGGGACCACGGGGACCCCCCAGCACACCGTCCTACCTCCCCGGCTGAGGCAGAAAGCAGGCTGGCCGCACTGCTGAACATCTAGAAGCTTCCATACACTTGGCTGAGACCTAAAACTGCTCAACAACTCCCAAATGGCTTTGCATTTGTACATTTGAAATAGATTTTGACAAATCTGAACATACACAGAACTCACACTACTTCATACAATCCCTTCCAGTAATATCCAGCAGTGCATTTCCAGCTATGCCTCACTCAAAGGACAGAAAAGCAACTTCAATGCTGTTTTGTAAAAGCAAAGTACCTTGTTTTTTCCCCAGTCTGTGACCTGGAATATACACATTTACATACTGCATGCAGTAAAAGAAATAATCTCCTAAATGCAATCTAAAATGTAAAACTATTTTTTGTATCTTATTCTCCAGAGCTGTATTATTTTTCCTCTAAAAATGATTAAAGCAAGATGTCCAAATAATTTTAGGATGGTGAACAGTACAAGGCACTTGATTTCCATTTCAAATGAACACGTTTGACTGCAGCCCAACACGCCTAGCGCCTCCCCCCCAATTCCGTATTTTTATATACTCTTTTTTCTGCAATAGCTCCAACAGCTGCTCTGTGACTATGCTTTGCCTCCATTCAGACATCGAAACCCGCAGGCTTTAACCTGCCCGGGTGGGATCTGGCAGCCACCCACAGCGTCCGCCCAGCGAACCAGAAACTCTCTGGAAGACGCGGAGGGTACCAGCACGTAGCTGCAACCCGCCTTACGCGGCCACGGACTCTTCGAGGGAGAACTTTAGGACAGATACAAAGAGGACTAGAAAACATCGCTGGTGAGAAAGTCTTTGAGAATAAAGCATGGCGTAGCTCTAGCTATTACTAAGAGACATAGAAATTTCTCAACTTCTGATATTCGAGCCGGATGAGGTAAGAGCAACTCTAGCGAACTTCACAGATCTTTAACCAGCCTGCCCCACCTGTATAACTATCTCTGATGCATACACAGACCCATAAACTCAGGAAAGTTTGAGAGAAGAAGGGGCATGGCTAGCCATTCAAGTCAAAAAAGCAAGGGAAAAAAGAAGATAACATTTTGGGCTCCGTTTTCTGAAAATGAACCATTTTCTGGAGACATCTTCTCTGGAATCAGCATTTCTGAAGTTGAAAATTTACCGTAAGAGAAGTGTGACAGCAGAAGGCTGCGGAAGATAGAGGTTAATCTGGGTTTACAATCCAGACCTTGCTGAGAGCGGAGCACGGGGAAGGAGCTGCCGGCACAAGGGCTGTGGCAAGCACCGTGCTGGGACCGGAAAGGAATTTGGGCCACAGAACTATCCCCATCTACATTATTATAGCTTAATAGCTTTCAGGCTTAGCTGCCTTCCTACGCTCTGTTTTGCCTTATCAAATATGACAAGATTAGCACTACACAAGATGCTGAATTGACAGCTTTGAAGACTGGAGCCTGCTCTCCGTGGGGTGAGGATAAACTGGGCAGAGGCAACAAGAACTTCCTACACTTTTATCCTCAAAAGTGGAGCACGACTGGGACAGAGCAGGATATGCTAGAAAGGAAAGTTGAGCTGCTGCCTCTTACTCAGCCTTCAGTGCCTTTCCCCGGAGCCCCCGGCAGGGAAAGTGCTGACGACGCTCGTTAGCGACATTCGTTAGCAACAGGTGAAACTGCTACAGGGAAGCAGCCTCTCATTCCCAGGAAGGAGAAATCCTATATCCTATATATTCTCAATACCAGAATATTTATATACAGTAAACTAATGGCTCCAAACCAGGCTAACGTCTCGCACTGGGTGAAGACGCCCTTCCCCACGTCCCCCAACAGCCAAGACAGCAGATACCCCACTCCACACACCCTTCTGCCTGCAGGACTCACGCAACCAAAGCCAGCGGTGTTTTCCCACAAAATTTCATCCTTAGGTAAGTGAACTGAAATGTCTACTACAATTAAATTCTTCTTGGAAGGAATATATCATAGGACCAGGAACATCTTGCATACAGTAATTTTTCTTAAAACTGAATTAATTTTCTCTAAACACGCCCCACCATTTTCTGCTCTGGAGATTTTGGGCGATTTACAGCCTGCTATTTAGTTACCTTGTTGGGCCCTGCTCCTGTAAAACTGGAGATTATAAAACACTCTCATGTGGGCCTAGAATTGAGCCACTTTCATTTCAGACAGACAGCGAGTGATGTTTTAAATTCAGTTCATCCATTTTTCTTAAGTGAATTTTGCATCTGAAATTCAGGTGAGTGCAACGTCCAAACGGTACCTCTTCGATGGGTATAATGCACTGTTCCACAAAACGAGCAATTATATCCTCTCCTCTAAAAACTATTTTAAGAAACACTACATTCTGCTCCTACCTGAATTTATATAAAATATAAACTGGAGTTAATTTGGATCCCTCTGGTTTAATCCCCTAAAGAGCCCAGCTGTCTGCCCAGAGTCATATGCATAAAGAAACTAAGAGTCTTGCTTCTGACTTGAGAAGAACCCAAAGTAAAGATGAATGGATCTAATCCAGTTGCTTATTGCCAGAGGAAAACACGCCAGTGACAAAGTGACATTCTGAGCACGCCTCTAACATATCCACCGCCAGATACACTGAAAGTGAGTAACTAATAGGGAGACCATAAAAATCAGTATTATAAACTCTCGCACAGCAGCAGTATGATTTTTCTGCAGGGACGATTAAATAAAACGCAAAGAGAAAGAGAGAGAGAGACTGCTATTGCCTCTGTAGATTTTCCAATAAGTCTTTTTTGCTGTGGTTCCTTATCCCTACTCCTAATTTTACAACAGTAACATTAATTCAGTTTTCAAAATTGATTGGTTTGACACGTTCTCCACTAAAAGACGCCAGGAGTGGTGAGCCCCAGCCTCGCACTGAGCAGGAAGCATACAGTATATATTAAATGCGCGCACACCGATCCCCTCCGTTGCCGCCGTAACGAGTTAGTATATGCTTGTGAATAGAGCACTGGAAGGAAGTGATGCAGTAATGCAGAGGGAAGAGAGGGAAAAAGCATTAAAACTTTTAAGAGGGACGAAGTTTTAGAGATTACTGGAAAGTCAAATGAAATGCTCAAGGAGATCGTTATACAAGGAGAGCATAAGGAGCAGCCAAAAAACTTACACACTGATGTCTTCTGGTTGTTGTCCTTGCTGGGCATCAGCTTCACCCCTCTGGACTTCAGTTCGATTTGCTTTTTGACTACAGAGAGAGATTTAAAACAAAGCAAAGGAAAGGAGAAGATTTAGCTAAGCATTAGGGCTTGATTAAAAAGAAAATGAAGCAACAGTTGTACAGCACCCACACGGCAGGACACCCTGTGATCTTCCCTCACAGCTCTGACAACTTATCCTGACCCGTAAAACCGTCGGGGCCCCCTTTTCGTTTACCCTGTCAGGTCTGGACGAGTGTCGTTGGGATCTGAGCCAGGCTGACCCAACTGGAATATCAAGACTGGGCACACAACCCCCATCCCTCTGTAACCACGCCATTTTGCTTAACATACTAAAAATGGGAAACAGACAAAAGGGAAGCTCTGAGAAACTTCAGGGATCCTGAGGGTAAAATGCTGAGTTAGTTTTGCCTGATTTTACTGATGCAGTTATTCCATGAATACATTATACAACAAAGCCATTCTCTGCTTCTGTGGGAATACAGCACTCAAATGAACACCCCACAACCTAGAAACTGTATGTGATCTGCATATAGCAGACTCAAAAAGGCAGGAAAATAGCAGAAAAACAGGGACATTAAAACCATATTATTGGCAAAGAGACTTATAAATTTACAGACCCACAAGCACATCAATTAAAATCCGCACGGTCACTACCAGAGCTCCTGTTGTGACCGTTCACCTCCCCGCTCTGAACCTCACCCAGAACATGAGAAAACGTACGAGGGCAGCAACAAGATTCCAGTCCATCCATCCATCCCCCGCCAAGACAGCCCCATCCTTCTCCGCAATATGAAAATTCCCCACGTAACTCAGCAGCTATTTGTTTTTATAATCTGGACTTGGCCGTTCCTGAGGTCCTCTCTGCCCGAGAGGGTTTTGCACAGAACCTACACTGACAAACGCGTCCGGATACCGGCAGAGAGAGACATCGGTCTCCTGCAGCACGCACACCGGTGTTTTTGACTAACGCACCGCAGAATTTTTACTGGCATATGTTAAGTTAATGTGGTTCAAGAATAACTTCACATCAGGACGCGTGATGTCCAAATCACTTCATAGGATCCTTTTTCTGACGAGCCAGTCCTCATCTATGGAGAAAAACAGTCTATCTTCCACTTCAAACTGTTCTGTTCTTGTTCTTTATCTTGTCATACTTTCATCCCTAAATTAGCACATTTCTAAGACAAAGTTGTCAAGAAAAATTACCGATATAACTAACAACTTTTTTTTTTTTTTTTTTAAATCGTGCTTTTCTGGCTTAAAAAAAAAAATCTGTTTATAACATCTGTTTGCAGGAGCTCCAGACAGGGAGATGTCAGGCATTATTCCTTGAAGCTTGCCTAAGGTAGTGCTTTTCTGAGCTAGACGCTAGCTTGGAGCTTTTTGTGCATCGTTTGGTTACAGCTTTTTGCTTTCTTTTTAAATAAATCAGTTATAACTTCACACTGAGGTCCACATAAGCTTAAAAAATATTAATGAAAGAAAAGCTTATATTGTTCATGTCTCTCGTATTAGTACCTTTAATCTGTTGGAGGGGTTTTGCCTTATTTTTTTTCTAAGAGGAGAAAAAAAATTAACAGTATGCCACTTTCAAAGCACATGTAATACAAACCTATTTCTTTTTTACTGTAATCCACCTGCAAATGCAGTGGGAGAAAAGCAGCAGGTCTCAGAACGCCCCGAAGAGCCACACATTCCTCCAGGTCACAGGGTGGTAATTCTGGGATATCTGTCGTCTGACCTCAAGGTCTTTAACAAACGCGCTGTGCCAAGGGACCAAAGAAAGGACACGGAGCTACAGAGGGTAGAATTTCTGGGCAAGTCTGGGACCTATTTCTGCCTCAACTAGAACAGTGACAGCTTTAGGACACAGGTGAGAAAGGAAAAGCTGTTCTGAAGGCCACGGGATCGGGAGGTGCCCCACGTGCCCTACTGCCTGCGCAGCCCCCGCAGCGCTGCCCCGGCTCCGGGTGGCAAAACACCACGTGGGGAGTGGGACGAGTTTCCAGGATCCCTCTTATAGACACCCCATGGCCTCCTCCCAGTATAACAGAGGGGTCACGGCCACCATGATGTTCTGCGCAAAGCCCCCGGCACCCTTTTGCTCAGCGCAGCGGGAGCAGCATCAGCCCTGCACCCACCAAAGTGCTGTTCCCGTGGGGGAAGCAAATTTCCTGCTGCCCAGGTAGGCTGCCTGGCTCTCGCAGCTGCCCGGTCCCATCCCGCACAGCACTGCCCAGAGGGCTCCATCCCCACGGACAGCATGGCAGCGGCGCTGGCTGGGCTCTGGCCAGGCTCCGGACGAGGCTGCAGTGCGGCAATCGCACTGTCAGCGGGACGAAGCGCCGAGGAGTCCTGTTCTGCTGACCCTCCACAACGCTGCAGCTAATGAGACTCTGGCACCTTCCAAGCAAGCACAGGGATAACCTCATAGTCGCAGCCAATATTCCCTCCCAGTCAATAAAATACAGTCGAGCCCGACTATCTCAGGGTAAATTTGAGCTACTGCAGGAGGTACAATGGCTCATGACTTTGCAGTATCTAATTCATCGCTCTGTAAAGTGCTTTGGGGCACCACCAGTAAGAGAACAGCTTTATAAAAATAATTTCCATTTTTATATTCTCCACAACTTCCCTTGCAAGTTACTTTACCCAATTACCAGTGAGTGTTTCTCCTAGCCACACACAGAACAGCACAGGTCTGTTGATTTCTGCGTGATAAAGTGAGCCTGTAGCCCTAAAGGACCAGCAAAGCTCTCCCCATCACCGCCGCCGCACACACTCAGCATCCAGGTGGATGCCGTAGAGAGGACGACGCATCCCTGGGAGGGTCAACCGCTGAACTGCAGCAACTGGTACCCATTCCTCAGGGCTGCTGAACACCCCAACATCCAGCCAAATGCAACAGGGACAGAGAGTTTGGGGAATTTTTACCAGGACACAGTTAATAACAAAGGTTCCCTCACGTTCATTCCCGCCTTCCAGAACCCTGCTAACACACAGAGCCCCACAATAAATTTGGGACTAACAGAAAGCCTGGCTCCAAAACACCCATCCGTCATGAGAACAAGCGGCAGAAACCAGACATTCATTACGAAGTACCAATCCTGAAATAGAGAGACTAAACTGCATTACGCATGAAGGATATACTCCCCTAATTGCATCGTGTCTCTTTCAACAATAATTGATAAAGAGAGATCAGTATATACTATCCTCTTAATCCTTCATTTTGTTTGTGACATGGAGACATAATGATGAAAGTCAAGCTTTGCAAATCACTCAGTTTAGATTAGAACAAGTCAGAATACAACATCACTTGCTTTTTATAAGAATAAATAAATAAGAACAACTCTCCTACTCTATGCCCTCAAAAATCCAGTATATAAAAATCCATTTTGTTTATAAATTTCAATGTGGAACAGTCTACAAAGGACTGTGTCAGGATAACTGGATGAACAGAAAATTCCTCTGTTTTTTGGAGGTTTTTGCTGCTCTCACGTATCTGATAGATCTAATGGAATACTCGGTGTCCTGTCAAATTTGAAAGATGACATTACAAAGCTTTTCTAGCAAGCAGGCAGTCCGGGGTGTTTCTTTTAAACCGTTTCATGTTCCTCTAAACGAGAATTTAAGGAGACATTTATTTATTTTTAATTTGGAAAATAGCACTTCAGCAAAAATCTATTCCATGAAGCCCTGTTCCCCTTGCTGGGGGACTGCTATTAAGTACAGACTTGCCTGAATCTCTTTTCCTCCTGCCGGGCTGTTTTAGCATCATCTGAGATACCCCGGCAGGTTGCTTACAGGGATTCTACTCGGAGTTGCAGGTGAAAAGAAACAGATTCCCTCAAACCCAACCATTTTGAAACTCCGGTATGCTTGCCCAGCCAAACGAGGCTCTCGCCTCACTGGTGCCCTCCTCCAGCAAGCCGAAGTTCCGGCTTTTCGGGAACCGGAGCTGGACAAGCGCCGGTTCCCCCATCCCAGGACTGCCCGGGCGGCTCGGCAGGCTGCACCGCGTGAGCTGCAACCCCTTTGCAGCCCAAAGCTGTGATCCAAGACGCAGATTGGCGTATCTGCCAAAAATTAAGCATAAGTACTTCTAGATATGTATACATCCTTAAAAGCCATCTATGGGGCACAGTATGTGCAATAGAGAGTTCCTCAGCCCATTACTGAAGGCGCCGGGTCTGCCGGTACCTGCGCTGTGCCACGGGCTGAAATTCACCCACATTTCTCTTTCTGCCTGAGGGTGGAGGACAGAAGGGGAAGGGAACGGGACTGAGAGATCAGTAAAAGATGCAATTATGTGTTGGTAACAATCAGCTAAAAAGCAATTTGGGATCCAACTTATGTAATAGAATATGTAGAGAGACGGACTGCACCAGCCAGAGCGTTATTTAAACCTGTTTAGCACCATGCCAAGTTCAGGAGCGTTTCCATTACCTCGCCCCAACGCTGACGGCGGCGATGATGGGGAATACGCGGCTTCTGGCCCCCGCGCTGTCACCTGTCCTAAGACACTTCTAGGTTATTCTCTTACCACCTGCAGGTACATGGCACCTTTTTGGGAAATAAGGCAGAAGGAGCGGGAGGAAGATAAGAAGACTGATGCACTGATTCCTCTACCGTCCCTTTTATTTGCCTTTACAGGGTGTGGGGGGAAAAGTATTTGCAAGAATGCAAGATTCACCTTACACAAAAGGGAAAAGGAAAGGTAAAAATACTTTAACTCTCCCTGGAAGGGAACGAATTTACTGTATTCAACATAAAGAAAACCTGTATACGGGCTGATTATATCTAACCTTGGTTTTACATTCAAGAAGTTTTTTCAAGCTAGGGCACGGATTAGAAAGAGCTGAAATGGAGCACACAAAGAAGACGTTCTGCTAAAACCAGGTATCAATGTTAAATGAGCTGTAAGAGAAATTACTTTCTTATAGATTATCAGCAAAGCCAGACACTGTCTCAGAGAACACAGAATGATAATAAATGATGTATGTACACGTCTTCAGGAAACAGACAACAAGTTAGAGTCAACATCACCCCCTCTTGGACAACCCTGGGGTCTGTTTCCATCTCTACTGCTGAAACACACATTTCAGTTGCTCTGCTTTATAGGGCATTACATATCCTATTTTGTATTTACTTATTTATCCACATTAAAATATTTATGTTCAAACAAGGTTATGTTCTTCTGAAAAGGGTTCTGCTGAGTTTTTTGACATCGGATTGGCATCTATAACGTTCTACGGACACAGATTCCATTGACCACAAGCATCTTGCCTTTATCCCTGCAGTTTTTTGTTTCTTGTTTTGTTTTTCTTTAAGTATTGAAATCTTTCCTAACAGACGGAAAGAACCTGACAAACTCCACAAAAGACAGCAAGTGCATGAAGAATGAGCGTCAGGTTCCCTTTGCCAGCTAGACAGAGGTCCTGCTTCAATGCCATTTCAAGAGCACAGATTTAAGTTCATCTTTTAAACACTCAATACACAAAAGCACAGTTCGTTATATCTAACAAAACAGTTTCTAAGCAGTGTGCTAGATTAGAACCCCCTGACATTTATCTAATCAGAGGAAATTATAACATTAATCTTTACTTTTCTATTTAAGAAAAAAGGATGATTCAGACAGGTGTTTTAATAGAAAGCAGCAATCATGAATGCAAAGGAAAATGTCATATCAAAAGCTATCGGCTGCATGCAGTCGATTGTGTCATACAGAAAAAACAAAGGGTTTTTTTCTTATAGTTTAAAGTAATTTATATGTTAAAGGAAAGCAGCTAAAGTTAAATAACAGTGGTGATTTATACAGCAAAGCCCATGTTGAGGAAACGATAACATTGCTAAGGCTCAATAAACAGAGAACAAACAAACACAGTAAGTTTGCAGATTTATCAAAGGAAAATCCTTTGTTCCTGTTGGTCTAAGGCTACGGAACTTTCTCTCAAAGTCCTCTTTCTTCCTTTTGAGGAAAGCTGAACTGCACTGACACCAACCTCTGGAGGGTGGACGAGGAACCGGATGGCATTCCTGCTCCTTCCCGGCTTTGTTCTGACCCTCCCTGACCCTTCCTCCAGAGCCGGCTGCCTGAAGCAACGCAACTTAGACGGCCCTTCCAACCTAGACAATTCTATGATCCCACACCACTGCACCCAAAGTCCTGCCAGGTCCTCAGAGAGAACGGTGCTGACAGCTCTAAGGGATCCGCTCAAACCCACCTGGTTTGGGGACCATTCGGTCCCCAACAGGAGGCGCTGAACAGCAGGTAGCCACGGCTGCCTGCAAACCTCAGAACACAACAGGATCTGTTCTCCACTTGACTCCTGTGCCAAAGCATTTCCTCTCCCTCAACAGCATCCCAAGATCCCAACCCTGAAACCCCTCCTCTAGGGATGGCCAGGAAACACACGACAGTTTACACCTCATCAGAAAGGGGCTCAGTGTCTCTGTGGCACTGCCCTTCGCCTGGTGGCACCCTGAGATACGTCTGTCTCGCCATATCCCACCCAGCGCCTTCTGCAAAACTGCAGGTAAAGGAACATCTGCTTCTACTACCACGGCACACCGTGCACGTGGATCTTCCCGTAGCTCACAAGTGTTTGTACTCCCAACAGTTGCCAACAGCCGCTCTCCACACGACGATGCCTGGATACCCAGCTGGAAAATTAACATTAACAGGGTACAGAAGGATCACGCGGCAAGTTAATTGTATATTCCTAGAAAAAAGAAGTCTGGCTAAACACGCACTGTGAATGGTGAGCCCGGGCAGTGAGCGTTTACCTTGATACTGGGCACTGAACCCCTTCTGCCTGTGGTTCCCGTCTGATGTGAAGTGAAGCCGCAGCCAGTTTTTACTGCTGATAACCGGGGCAGGCAAATTCATTCCAGTAAACCTGCAAGAAACCAACCAATAACATCCAAATGTTATTATGACTGTGAATTACACCCCAAATACCTGTTCTTCCAGGCAATCCTCCTCCTACCATGAACGTAGGAAACAAGTACACTGAAAGCAAGTGCCCCACACACCCCACGGGGGTTCCTACGCTCCTTCGCTTGTCTTCCCACCTGATGGTTACACATTTGTCATTCCAGAGGTTTCCATTCCTTCCTTCCAAGGTGAAGGATACGCGGGGCTGAGCTGGGTACTGACAGCATCCGTGGAACCAGACAAATGGAAGGGGTGCACCTGGAGAGCCTACAGGCTCCAGTCTCCTCCTGCACCACAGGCAGTGAGGGGAGGGTACAGGACAGCTCTCAGCTAGAGGAGCTCTCCATGCGCCCCCGGAGTTACAGAGCCTCCCAGCTCTGTCACCTTCTGTATCTTACTGCTATCGCACAGAAATGACATGAACTCATCTCAGGAGACACGCTACACCTGAGGCACACAAGATGAGCT
>VZSZ01003099.1:287240-426046 GCA_013398815.1 Ibidorhyncha struthersii | reverse complement strand
TTGCAAAAAAAAAAAAAAAAAAAAAAATGCACTTATTTTAACTGAGAAAGGATTGCAAGAATGATTTTCTTTTACTGGAAATAGCCAGCAAGAAGCCATGATTTATGATCCATCCCAGCCTGGAGAAGATTACAGCCATCAAACATGCGGTGGAAAGCTCCACAGCCCATCAGTAGTCCTTCAGCAACTGTTCTCTTCATACCTCTTTATACCTTTTTTTTTTTTTTTTTAAGTATTATGCTGTTTGCTTTACTAAACTCCAAGTCATCATTTTTGGCTGAGTTGTCACATGCCAAGTCTTAGTCTGGAACTGTGTTTACCTAAGGCACAGCACCCTTGAAGTGAGGTATATAATGGTAACATTAACCATGGTAAGGAGAACAACACTGCCATGACAAAAGCTATTATGGAAGCCTATTATTGTTAATGAAAGGCCATTTAATTTTTTAATCATAGACTGTCACTTACTTAAAAATTATTGGCATTCCAATACCTATACTTTTTGAGACGAAGGCAGAAGAATCCTGGAAATCTATTCCATTCAAAAGGATACTTCAGATTTTATTACTACCCATTTTCAACAGCAGAACCGATAGCCTAGAAAATATTTCAAAAGTCCTTCACTCAACTAACACCTCCAAAGGCGAACGTACCTTTCCTAAGGCAAACAGTAGGGAGTCAGCATGATACTTGGCAGCGTATTTATTAACGGTAGATGAACTACAATGTAATCCTGCTCTACTTGTTAATGAAATAGTGGGGATGATTATGCTGCATAACTAATGCATCTCTGCCACCTACAGTACAGACCTTAAGCCTTGTATTATCTTGTGGCTGAATTCTGCAGAATTATGGAGCATGACTGAAAACATTCTTTATAAAAGTGTTTAAGATTGTCCTTGATCATTTCTCTATTGATTATTTTCATCTCAGTTTTGCAGACCCTTTCGAAATACAAGGCACTATAAAGAAGTATTCTACGTGGCGTTCTGCCATCCTTGGATAACTCAAAGACAGCTGAACCAATTTAATTTGAAAGTTTTTCAAATAACTAAGTTCAGACAAACACGTTTTGGGCTGAGATCAAACATGGGATGCCTAAAACCAATTCTGAGAAAGGTACTATGGCTGGTTGTTATGACAACGTGTTTAAACTTAATACTCTTACCCCCAAAGGCTATTTTATTATTCATTCTGAATCAATAGTCAAGCTTCTCATAAATAATCTTTAGGTATGCAGAGCCAAATTTTACTTTCATAACTGTGGAGAGCCAAGTAATTCAATTGCCTGATATAAGAACTAGAGAACAATAAAATTAACCAGCCTGAATGAGAGAGAATTTCACTCTCCTGTCCCCCCATCCCTTTTGTTTTGTTTTGGTTTTTTTTATACACATATCCTTTTGAGAAGTGGATTCAGTAGCCTGCAGACTAGTAATCTATTTACACATACACTTTGGTTTAGGTAGGTGAATAGTTCACTATTAACTTCCAAGGATCCCACGTACATGACGTGCTAGAATTCTACCAGCTGAGTGAATTAAGACTTTGAAAATCAATTAGAAAAATTAATGGATTGCACTTCTTGCTACCTTTGCAATAGCATAAATAATTACTAAAGGCAAAAGCAAGAGTAGAGAAAAATAATCAATTATAACCATAGTGCTTTGCACCCACTTTGCACTGCTGTAAAGAAATACGGAAGATTTAGGGTGAAGGAAAATGGTTCTCTGAATTTCCTGCATGGAAATTTTCAACAGCACCATATGTCATTTGCTTAAGACATTGACAGCTTTTTGAAAGGACTAAATCAGCCAAGAAATCACTATCAGGTCCTCATTTCCATATACACCACAGCTCAAACTCTCAGCACACAAAAAGACTGTATTCTCCAGGGCTCCAGTCTAACAGACTCCCTTCTTCCCCTTTTATCTTCCCATCCCTTTCACTTCTGAAGTGAAGCAGCTCATCGTTAATGTCAGGTTGCAGCGTTTGGAGCGATTTTAGATCCCAGGTCCTGCAGGTCATCACCATCCAACTCAGGTTTTGCTGTGAAGCAACAGCTGAGACGCACCAACAAGGAGTGCAGAGAGGAAGAAGCCGCTTTCCTTTTCCCACCGCCCCGGCTGAACGGAGAGGCCGCCGCAGCGGAGCATCTCCACCGACTGCCGGCAATGTCACCGAAACCCCTGCGACAAGCACGTGGAAACCCACCACGGGGAGGCCGGGGTTTGGGTTTGATTCCAGTTAAATGGGGCCTCCTTAATAGCATTAGTTCACAAAAATAAAGGCCGTACTTTTTCACCAGCTTAATTGTTTGCAGAGAGAGACGTTCAGGGTCTGTACCTGCACTGCGCCCCGCGCGCCCTCCCACACCCCAAAGAGGGAAATCTCTATGTGACACAAAAGGAGGATTTACTCGGTGAACGGCAGTGTTCCTCCCAGCCCCGCGGCAGTTGTAGACCTCCATGTGTGGAGCATCTGATGGAGGGGAAAAAAAACCCCACAACCGTCCTTTCTTCAGTGCGGAAGGTGGGAACGTGGTAGAAGGCGCACGCTTTAACGCCAAAGCTGCACCTTCTCCCGTCTCACAGGGTCCAGCCAGCAGGCAGGCCGCCTCGCACAACCCGAAAACGAGCATCCCGGTCTTCCAATTCCTCTTCCCCAGCTGCCACCACCCAGTCTGCAGGTGGACAACTGCAGGACGAAGGGCTCATTCCCACCGAAATGCATATTGCCCGGCCCCAGGCTGGATGGGTCAGGGGCAGAAACGTTCTGATGGATAAGAAATAACATGGCTAGAGCTACGCATTTAATGGAAAACATCGTGCCCACCTGCAGTTAACCACTAGCTTTTCGGTATAAGGCTCCCACAGGTTTAAAATAATCATAAGGAAGCATTAATGGTTAATTGATAATGGAATATTTAATTACAGATAAACACAGTTGGACTGAAGCAGCTGCATGGTCTCTGAATGCAAATACCGCGGCTGCTGCTGCGGAATCTCAAATGAAATGGGAAGGATGCTCAGCAGGCAAGAGTCAACAGCAATCACGAAAACCAGAGAAACACCCCAAGTCTCCTGCAGGAGCTCCCGCCGAGTTGTCTGCGCACGGGGATAACGCCAGGCAGCCCCAATTAGCACCGCTACACCTGCGGGCAGACTGACGGCAGCCTCAGACAAAGCGGGAGATGATAAAGGCTGCGACAAGCTCCGGGAGAGGATGCTGACTGCGCTGTGACACATCGTACACAATGTTTGTACCGCCAACTTCTCAAGGTCACATTATTTTTCCTTTATAAACCCACCGCTGCCTTGCTGTCTTCAAGAAAAAGGAGGAGCTACATTACAGAGACTTAGAAATACACAGAGCTAATTAAAAGAAGCTGAAACTCCCTTCTGCATTCCCCAGCATACTTTTGTACTACATTATGTGCCCTGAATTTTCAACACCTACCATTAGCCCAATAAATGATTGCATTTCTAATAGTCCAGTGAGTCATGTAAATAAAAGTCCTTCCATTTTGGACCTCTGCCACTGTGTTTTTCAGTATTCCAGACTTTTCTTTCTTTTTTTCNTTTTTTTTAAGTCTATTAGCAATTTGCAAAACTTTTCAAGCCTCTGTATGTCCATTTCCCCCCTCCTCCCCTTTCTTACCACCACCACCAGGAGATATGAATCACTTGGTTAAATATTCAGCTTCCTGACTATGGCAACGTGGTAACTGAAATCCAAGGCTTTGGAATGACTAAGTAGCACTGTAAGAACTGTTTTTAAAGTAAAATCAATAATCATTACTCACTGATGGGAATTTGGTACCCATTTTATATTAAGCCTCTTTTTAATCCTGGAGTCACTTGGAGAAAGAGAGGAACTGAGCTTCCACCCAAAAATTTCATTTCCCCAGCTCTGCCTTTTTGGGCCCGGAGGTGACCAGGGAGGACGCTGTGGCCACAAGGGGGGGGGGGCAAGAAACAGGGTCTTTCCTCTGTCCCCCTGGGCTGGGGACTCAGAGGTGCGAGAACAGCCGTTCTCTGAACGCCGCTTCACCCATGGCTTCACGCGGAGTCCCACAAGGACCATGTTTTTGGACACTTAACTGGTGCTGTACGCACAAGACGTCCTTGAAAGCAAAAGTTACCATTTGAATCCCATCGAACACTTTGCATGGGAAAGAACCTGTTAAGATGATGCCGAATAGTTCAGGCACTGTAAGATACTGAATAAATCTGACCAAGTTTCAAGTGTCTTCAACACCGATGTCAACCACCCAACACTCAGAAAATACAGGAACTCTTGTAATTGCTTGAAGAGCATTTAACAGCCTCAGAAAAACCCAGTGACAGTAAGGATTTAAAAATGTTTTTCTTGATGTCTAAGCCTGACTTATCTTCTCCTGCGATTTAAGCTCATCCTATACACAGTGCACAGAGAACAGATTTTAGCTTTTTTACATCGCGGTCCTTTGTGATCCAGAGACATGAAACCTCCGTTCCCAGCAGCAGCGCGGGGAGCTCTGGGGACAGCGGGCTCCTGGCTCCCCACGGCCACCTCCGCGGGACAATGCTCCACAGCGGGCAGAGCGGGCGCCCACCCCGCTCCCACGCCGACAGACGGCTTTGGATGCGAAAGCCAGTTCAACCTTAGCTCTTCTCTGAACCAAGAGAAGATTCTGTGGCTGAATGAGGTCAGTGGAACAGTTTATCTACATACATTTGTGATCAGGATGCAAGTCCCAGCTGGTCGTTATATCAGAGAGGAGTACCTTAGGAGAGGTCCAGCACACAGAGGAGATAAGAATACATGTGACTGCAAGTTTTAAAAGAGCTGGAAAGAAATAGGAGCACGCCAGGTGCTTTTCGCTGTTTCCAAGCAGATTAATCTGCTGTGAAGGTTTCCTTCCACGGTACCAGTTTATTTGCCTTTCTGACCATCTTAACTTGCAGAAAAATGAACAAACCCACCCAAGAAACCAAAACCCCACAGATACTGAGCTGTAACTCCCAAAGCGCTCCGTGACCAGTTGTTTCCCCTCCCAGCAGGTCGCTGCGAGTCCGTTATTTCTGCGCAACCACAAAGACCTGCAGCATTGCAGAATTTCACTCTGAATCCTCACCCTGTCCCCAGCTCCCCCCCACCCCAAACGCTATCTGCAGGTTTTAGATGGCCCGTGAAAAATGCATCTCTTAAGCAACTGATTTTATCCCAAATGCTTTCCAATATTGTTTTTAACCAGAGCATTAAGGCATTTTTTTTTTCTTAAGTGAAATTGAAAGCTCCGCGTTAAACGCAGCTCTTCCAATTCCTTTATTGCATTACACAGAAAGGTTAATGGTATCAAAACTCCTTTTTCGAGCAAAAGCAGTGAAGTGTGGTTTTCTCAACTAAACTATTTTCTTTATTTCTTTTCTTGCTCTTGCATTTCACATTGGATTCAGGCATTAAATATTTATACCATTCACTCAGCCATGCCTCCCTTGGCACAATTAGTATTACTGTACATGGATGGCACTGATTAATCTGCATTCACGCACCATTATCTATTTACAATCCCAATTCCTGCTTTAATTTGGTTCCACATGGAGAGAAAGAGAGGAAAAAAAAAAATCAATAAAATGTCAGAAAGTGAGCTAGAAGCACTAGAATAGTGGAAGGAGATATTTGCAGAGAGAAGATCCAATTTTAACCACCCTGAAATTTGATTAGCATGAATTTGACCACAGCACTTCTTAAAGAACCCAAATACAATGAGCAATTCATTGTGTGGATGTTACACAAACCGACTGCAGGAGAGCGTAGAGTCGAAGGTCACAACTAAAGGTAAGAACTTCTCTTGAAATCGCATTATGCCAAGTGCGTTACTTTGAGATAATGGATTTAAGCATGAACTTGAAGGTAGACATGTGCCCCAGCACTGTCCAGAATCAGGATGTAGTCAAACATCACCTTCAGTGAGCCCAAACAGATAAAAGACAAAGGAACATCACTGGGGTTGCTTTTTTTTAAAAAAACCCTACTCTTATAGTGGTTTATCTGTTAACGGGGAGCAAGCTGAGCCGCTGAGAGGTGGTCACCCTTCCAAGGTCGCACCAGCACTAACCCAGAACAGGGAGTTGCGCTCTGAGCTTTCAAGATTCAGAAAAAAAATACTTTTCTGAAAAGACATGTAATAACTGGCACCTCTGAGACCTTCTTGGGTCTCTGACTCAGCAATGGCTTGTGTCAGACACCAGCGATACACGACTGGGGGGGGGGCTGAATTCAGTCTGACAGTCTCCACGTCTCCCCTTTCAGGAGTACAGACAATCCCAAACCTCTGCATTTCACAGATACCTGGAATTAACTGATGCCTCCGACTGCTGAGGATCCCATCCACGCATGGCTGAGACACACCTTGTGGAAGGGCAGCAATCAGAGATGTGACCTTGGGAGCTGCCAGCCCGCGTGCGGCATACGCTGTGTACCCTCCATGTGTCCATACATATTCAGCATCCACGTACACACCTTTCACTTGGCTAACCGCAAATCCAACAGCAATGCTGCAGCACTTCCCCTTGCACAAGGACTATCTTGAATTTGAATGCGTTGCGTTTTGCAACAGCTTCACAAATTTAGAATAAAGATTTTAACAGACTTTCTTTTACAGCAACTGGTCTTGGTTAGGGACCACGAATCCTGGATTTGTATGGGCATGTCCCAGCACAAGCACTTGCAAGAAAGCTGCAGCATCGTTCCGCTGTTCATGCTTTACCAAAAAGCACTGCGAGATCACCCTCTGCTCTGTGCTCCTCCAACACCGTGCCCCGGGCTCCTCGGTGCCCAGCAGCAGAGTACACGGCAACTCCTCATTTAACCTCTCTTTTTACATCGCCCTGGCACATGTGTGTCTAACTACAAACCTGCCAATAATCAATAACATCAGCCACTCCATGACAGACCCTGGCTCCTCCTCGAGTCTCTAATGTTCAGGACGAACCTATCTGACCTTGCAGCTTCCCAGAGCTCAGCTTCACCCGTTCCTGCGGTGGCTGTGATTTAAGACTAACCCAAGAGGAGTGGAGGGAGCCCTTCAGCCGATGTAGGTGTCTGCAAGGAGGCGGCGGTGAGGTTTCAGCAGCATTTCCACGGCAGAATAAAGCAGTCGCAGAAAAGTTAATACCTGACAGCTGCAGCCAACAGATTTAAAAGGAAGAGTATGCGCTCCTGGAGCTTTTGCAGAACAAGACAAGAACATACACAAACCACTTAATCTTTGGGCTGTAGATGCTCAGTGTAATCAAGATCGCTCCGGGCACAGGACTGACACCAGCCCGAGCCCCGGCACCCTGTGCAGCTCTGCACACCAGCCTTGACAGAGGCTTCCCTTTCCTCACAGTCTTTATTACAGCAAAATATTCTGACTGTTCAGAGATTAATTTTCCTTCCAGTACAACTAGAGGACATATTGCAGAAGCTCTTCATATCTCTGCGTATTATTATTCACTTCACCTGTATTTTTAACTTTTCATCCAAACCTCTACTCAAATTATCATGAGAGCTGTACCATTAATTCTGAACATCTTATTTCAGCATGTCTACTCTCTTAAACAAAGTATACTTAAGCACCTCTAGACCTCATTTTTGGTCGCAAGAGACATCCCATCACAATGGACTTTTACAAGGAAAATGAATAATTAGATCAAGCTATTGTTCCTCATTAACTGCTGCAGGGATGGAAAGAACGCACAGCCTGTTTCAGAAGCACAGCTACACAAGCCTAGAAGATGCTCAGAAAACGCCGGGAGAGATCAGGCCCCAGAGCACCCCACGCCTTCACAAGGGCCAGGCTGTCGGCATGGGAACCCCTGGGGACTCCTCGGTACGGAGCACCCTGTGGGAAAAAAACAACTGTCTGTAAACAATGAAAATGAACTTCTTGGACCAGTTGGGCTTGTGTCCCGTCATCTAATGAAGTACCTATCACCTCCAAGGCTTTAAAGTCCTTTCCACACTCAGCACGTTGTTAAGACCCACAGCGGGGCTCACGGGCCATCTTCACCCCAGGGACACACTTAAATAAGTTGTTTTCTGCAAGAGCAGCAATACTCTCCTCCTTTGCCAAAAGGAACGGAAATTTCCTTAAGAGGACAGGTTATTTTAGAAATGGAAGCATGGAACAATTCTCGGCATACTCAGACATACAACAACCCTACAAACTCCAGTGAACCCCGTGACGTCAGACCAGCTCGTGATTTTTGGAAATGACAGAACATGAGAGATCTGCTCAAAATCAATCAGGTCCAGGAAATGCCCCCATTACTGACTCAGGACTGCAGGACTGAGAGTGAAGGAATTCTTCCCATTTGAATTTCACCCCAGTCTGAGTTCCTGGATGCAGCGTAAGGGTCAGTCCCGCTCCCCAAATGCCCAGGGCACGGCAATTCCCACCTCAAGCCTGCCGCCGCCGCCTTGGTTTCTCAAGGGACCTACACCGATCTTTTAATGAAATAATTCAGCTTTAGCTCTCAGAGCAACAAATCCCTCCCAAAGCCTTCTCTGTTATAGTGATACTTGCCTTTGCTCCTTCCAGAAGCTGGCACTGGAAGGGAAATCTGATTAGTTTATCGCTCATAGCTTGTTTACTCTTTTTTTCCTTCTTTTTTTTGCATTCCATTGAAAGATGAAAGCGTTTCCATGCAGCGGCAAAACTTCAGTCATTAATATCAACTTTAATTACTGCCTGCTCCCGGATAAATTTGCTGGCTAAAACCAAATCGATACTTTTTTTGCAGGAACCTTTACACTGAAGATCTTAATCCTTCATTTTTTAAGTGACATTTCCCCAGCTCATCTTTAAAAGAGCGTAAACCAAATCCTTGGCTGATTCGAGCTGATGTAGCTCCATCAGAGACAAAGCCAAACTCATTTACACTGCACAGGGGATATGACAATCTAATTTGTCTGCCGTTTTCCTTAACCTATGAGATGTTTCAAAATTATTTCAGTCTCTCATTAGTCTGAATTCTCCTGCATCTCTATGCTAGATTAATTACGGTCACTTTAATGAAAGAAGCGATTCACTAGTCCACATGTATTTCTGAAACTGTCACAACAGAGCAATTCAACAGGTAAGATGGCCTCTGAGGAATTCTTATTAAATTTAGCAGTTATTTATGCACATACCCACCCACTACAGATAATTGCTTTCTTACCCTCTCTGTATATATTAAATGTATCACATACATATATAAACATATGCATATATATGCAAATGTTAGATACAGAAAAGCAAACGGCTCATCTTGCAGGCGAATACTTTGTTTTCGAGGCATCAATAGAATTTGGATTTTTCACTTTTAGAGTAAAATCCGCTTCAATCTGAAGGCACAACTTTACATGCCACTTGCTGCAGCAATGAGCAAAATGCTGATGGTGCATAAAGGTAACTGTAAAGCACTGGGGGTGGCCTTGAACAGAAACCTCCTCCTCAGGCTGCACCATAATGTTAGAGCTTCAACCGCAAAATGTTTCTGAGGTCACACATAAGGTTTAAACTTCAAAGCTGAAGATGTCTGGATAATTCTAAAATCTTTCAGAAGAGACACATCCAGCGATACAGTCTGGAAGAGGAGGGGATTCCTCTGTTCTGCCACGGGCTAAACGGAGGGGCAAAGCCCAGAACGCAGACTTTCTTCTGCACGTCGGGGCTGGGAGACCCACAGCCCGGAGGCACGACAAAGTCCCGCTCTCTTTGCTGCTGTGGACCCTCCAGGGATGGGGTCACCATCAGAAGCTATTAAGGAAAAAAGGCTCCTCCTGCTGCCCAGTGCCCCGTCAGTGCCCGGAACAGGACTGCCACAGGTACATCTGGTGGGATTCTTGCACATGGGAAAAGAAAGGCCCCCCCAAAGTAAAAGGGCCGTTAATGCAACCCACCCGCGCTGCACATCCATTGGGCAGAAGGCAGCCGACTGACCGAACAAGCGTTTCGCCGTGGCTCGGAAAAGCAAGACCGCAGGAGCACAGCCCCCGCAGCTGAGGGTCGGCGCTGAGCAAGGAGACCGTGCTGCAGGAACCAGTGCGGTTCATTACAAAGGACTTAACATAATACTTTTACTATGGAAATAGCATTTAGCTCCAGTCGTACAAAAAAAAAAAAGTAACAAACATGATTATATTTATTCTATTCAGGAGAAAACAAACACTAATTCAACACAACAGAAGAGCAGCTAATGCAATTGAAGCTTACTAATACTGCATTGCAAATCCCCCAAAGAAATCTGCTACAGCTTTATTACAATTTCCTCTAAACCCTTTCTGCCTCACTATCAGTGCTACAGAGATTGTTTTTCCTCAGTGCAGGCAGAGTTAGATGTGTTGATAAGAAGAGAGACTGTATTTATTCCTAGATAAATAACAACCATTTCCATCGCTGCACGCACAGATATACTCAGGTCTTTGTCAGTCTAACAATGCACTTAAGTTCCATTAAACTTGGACTCTCTGTTGACAGATTAGGCTGGAAAGCCATGGCACACGCTTTCACAACATCCAGCCCACAGAACTCTGCAGACTGAGACCAAGAAGTTGAAAGACGATTCGAATTTCAGCCTCCCACTCTCCCAGCACACCAACCACACACGTCGCTTCTTTTGGGAACCGGTGCACAGCCAGGTCACCTCACCTTCGTCCTTAAGTACACAAAATTCATTGAACCGATGCTTCCACTGCCTAACTTTACAATGTCACATGAATAATGGAAGACGCTAAGCTTAAGTGACAACTGGAGTTCAAACTGAAGCTCAACCACACTCGGACTAGACACAGAAGTTCATGACTGTCCCATTTTCTCCCATGGGCTCTGCCTTTACAGCCTGGCACTGCTTACGGCACGTTCCCCTTGCAGGTACGCTTCCCTTAAGCTATTAGCCAGGCACTCAAGAAGGAAAAAGGGACGTATCCAAGGCTGCTCTGATAACCTTTCAAGCTCTTGAAGGAACAGTATCTTTAGAACAGAGGTGGAAAGGCGGCAGTCACGTGCAAAAGACAGACGGTGGTGACCTCTCCGGAGTCCCAAAGGATGCTCACAGGGTTTACCACCTTGCTCAGGATTTTAGCCACAAGACACCGCTCAGACACTACAGTGAGCAGGTGGCAGCGGCTGCCACCAAACCAGCCCATGTGCCATCTCTAAAGACTACTTTCCTGTCTCTTTTTTTTTTTTTTGTAGTTTTTACAAAGGCTCTTTTCTACAGCGCAACAAAAAGTCACAGAAACTGGGAGAAAAAAAGGATTTGGAAACTGAAGTTTAGACTACTGACAGTTCCATGAAGACATGCTAAAATTACAGCAGTCACGGCTGTAGAAATTACAACAAAACACAAAGCAGCCTCAGGAGGAAGAAAGTAACTGGAAATTGCCAATTCTCTTATGCAAAATCTTATTTCCTAGTTTCACATTTAGCACAGCAATACGTGAACGGGACCACAATTTCTACACAGGACTGCAACTTAATGCTGGTAATAAATAACGGCACACAAAAGCACCAAATGCTGAAATACATCTTTACGGGCACAGTCCTTCTGCCTCCCTTTTAAAGATGAAGGGAACTGATGGGCTGTGTAACCAGGTGAGGTGGCAGAGCCCCCCGAGAAAGGTGTAAGCCAGGTCTAATGGCTGCTGCCTCCAGGCAAAGTCCGAACTAATCAAGTGATGGATGTCCCCCGGGCGTCAGCGCGGCCGCAGCAGCACCGTGCCCTGATCGTTTCCACCAGCTCCTCCAGAAGGGGACACTGATTGATGACAGCAGCACCATATATCTTAGGGAACAGTATGTCCTGTTCCCCCTCCCCATCAACTCCAAAGAGGCTGAAGGTTTTATTTATTTTTATTTTATTTTGATCATTTTGAAGTGTACGTGAACCTGGAATGAAGGCAACACCCCTTCCGGCCAAAAGTTGCAGCCTACATAAATTGCTGACGTGACGCTCAACTCCGCTACTGTGCGCTCTTGGCCCTGGCTCAGATCGTGGAAGAGTGGTTGCTGCCTTGTTAGAGAAAACATACAGAAAGATGGAAATGGATCCACCACTTCTTACATCAGACGACTACATTTACCATCTTTTTAGCAGACAGAATGATTTTGAACTATCACGGTCAAGACTGTTTTTACTCTGTAACTTCCAACTGCAGTAGGGTGACAGTAAGACCAGAATTTCTGCTGGAGAGGGCTTAGTGGAACCATCTGCTTATTTAATCTAGATATTAATTTAGCATGAAGTCCAAAATTGAAGAAAAGCTTTAAGCCAAATCCACAGAAGGCACTTTGTCCCTAAAGTCCAGCCTCAAACCTGCTCTAAATTCTTTAAGCAAGGGCCTTCTTGTGTCCTCTCCACAGAAAGCACCAAGCTCAGCAGCATCCTGAAACACAGCACAGCTCAGCCGTTCCTCCCAGTCAGCATCGCCACCCACCACCAGCCAAGCAGCCGCAACTCGAGAGCTGATGCTACACCATGGGCTCTGACTCAAAGTCTAACCTCAAGGTCTCTGCTGCAGTAATACCTAGAGCTTAGAAATAATTAGACAAATAATGCATTTTAAAGCACTGTTTCCATCAGCTGCAGTGGGATTTTGACCAGACCGTACATTTATGTTGCAAGCGTGTTTTACAAGAGACAAAACCAAGGTTTTATCACTGCTTATGCAGAGCTGGCCAAGAACAAGCTAGAGTCTGCTCCATCATGTCAATCAGCTGCACCTCATCGTTCTGAATAGCAGACCCAAACCTGTCCCTCATTCACACTCCGCACCACAGGGACACACACCAAGGCCAGAGAGCAGCAACAGCATCCTCAGCCTCCTTCAAAGTCGTGCACAACCCTCTTCTCTCCTGAACATCTCTTTGACAGTCATTCAACATGGTCACGTAGCAGCCTCCTCCATCGCTTCAAAATCACCATGACAGGTATGGAATAGTTTCGCGTTCTAACCTTCAACTCCGACCAAGAGAACGGAGTTTCCGTCCCTCTGTGGTGTAGCCACGCATGTTTATATAGTGACTGTGTCTGCCTTCATCATCTTTTACATTCATCTCCATGGCAATTTTCTTTTCCAGACCTTGTTAGCTGCCTTTCTGGGAATTTATTTCCAATCTTATATTTATTCAGAACTGGCATTCCCCTCCACATGCGACAGCTGCTGGAAAATTATATATATCCCATTAACAAACAATACAACAATGTCAGAAAAATCTGTCCTTAAAGCTCAAAGAGTTTTGCTGGAAATCGGGATTTTTTTTCTCCTTTTTTCAAACTAAACTCTCCAATTTCTAAACACAGACAGATTCTAGATATAAAGGGGAAAGGTGGTTCTGAAATTTTTTGTGAAAGGGACTTTGGTAAATGGATGAGGTAGACTCCAGGACATCTGCATATTGCTGCATCCCTCCCACCAAACCCTGGCACGTTTGCTCAACCCTTCATTCAGAAAGAACACGTGGAATCCTTTCCATTAAGGCAAAAAGCTACTTCCACTCCCTCTTTCCTAAGCATGCTCTTGTGCCAGAAGGAACAGGGGCAAGAGAGGAAGACAAGGTCAGTCAGGACCTAAACTTCCTTCTCACAACGAGCACCGCAGTACACACAAACCAAACTCTGCTGCCTCCTTTCTAATGGCAGCACTGAAGGTTTGTCCTTAGACATTAGCCTCCTGGAATAGCTTACTCAATCACAAAAATTACTTCTGTGTTGAACTTAAGCTGCCAAAACTTAAGCTTTAGAAATAATTAACTCTGTATCTGACGCTTGCGAGCACCCGTGCTCAGATAGGAAACTACCTAAAAGTACCTTCCTCTGAATACTAGGCAAAAAAAATTCAGGATAACAATGTCCTTGAAATAGGCAATACAAGGAGGTCAAGTGAAAGCAGGTCCATCAGCAGTAAACAGTATTTCCGAGCTCAATCCTACCATCTTCAACACAAAGTGCATGGCAGGCATGTCATGAGATGGGGTTGTTTTGGCATCTCAGCTAACAGATGCACAAGAGCAACTTCGCTGTAAAAGATGGAAAAAAACATGTGCTTGTTTTGCTGCATACGTAAGGCAGGAAGAGAACATCCAGAGAGGACTGTGTGCTGCGATGATTTTGTGTTATTTTCTGTCCTAAGTCTGGAAGGGATAAAGATATTCCACACTGCAGCCAATTTAAAACCACTAGAGCTAGAAAAGAAACAATTATCTTCATCTTCCTCCACCGTGCCCACTGCATCTTCCTCTGGACACCAGCATGGGCAGCGGGCTCTGCGATCCCCCCATCTCCCACTCCCGTCATGGAGAAAACTCCCGTATCAGGGAGATGGACAGAGTTGGCAGAGGACAGACCTGGACTATCCCAAGTCCCCCGAGCAAACCATTTAATTGTCTTCAAATCAAGGGCTTATCTGTTTAGTATTTAACAGAAATAAAACCTCATCTTAGCCAAACACCGTATCATAAGCCATCGCTGAACACAAGAACAAGTTACCCACCCCAGGGGCAGATGTGCTCTGCATTCCGTGCTCCGCTCTGTACCATCTCTGGGACCTGAGAGGAGATGCTCTCGCAGCCAGCCAAGGCTCTGGCTCACGGGGCCAGAGCTCAGTCAGCTTTTCAGCCACAAGCTCTCTGCAAAAATATGGCAAGTCATTTAATTTGAAAATTTAATGGAAAAATATTTCAGCAGCACTGTACCATTGTGAGGAGGCGGCCATGCAATGCTCTATCCACACAACTGCAACAAGAGCAGTCCACGGTTACGGCGAGAGCCACGGCCAACAGCAGCAGTGATGCGCGAGTGCGACGACATCCACGTGTCACTGCAGATACAGCATCAGCATCACCCACACACTGAAGGCAGCACATTCCACTAAATCCCCCTTTGTCTTATGGGAACCCCTCTTGCACCTTCCTATTAAAAGTGAAAATGCCTCCATCTCCAGTATAAACCATTAATATTTTATGCCTGCAAGGAGGCTGCAGGGGCAGCGGGAGAAAAAAAAAAAATCAAATTACTCTCCAAGGTCATTCAAGCAGACTCGGTAAATGAGGCCTCCCTGAAGATTCATAAAACTGAAATATCCATGTCCTGTATATTAAAACTTCAGAAAAAGAGAGAGAGAGAGATCAAATATTATTAAAGCTCTGAGCAAGAGCTATAAAAGGCAGGAAATCCAGTGTTAAGTCAAACACTGGATCAAATTCAAAAGGAGCAGAATGGAGGAGAAAGAAGATACAGATAAGGATTGTTTCCAACTGTGAACATGTTTACCTTATTAATTTCTGATACTCCTACCCTCTGATCAAGGTGCTTGGGATTGGGCAAAAATTAAACAAAAGCTAGGCACAGTTCCCAGAAATACGGCCTGGGAGCACTGCATCTTCCACAGACAGCCCATCCGTAAATCTCTCTATTTTACACAGAAGAGGTCAGTATATAATTACCTGCGGTACCGAAAGGGGAAGCGGCCAAGGTGACACAACAGGGCGATGGCCCACAGCCCAAGTCCCCGAGCCCTGACCTGGTGCTCTTTTCTCATGCACAATCTGCTTAAAAGTCTAGACGTGCCTGGGGTAAGGCCTTGTTCAGGAAAAATCCTACATACACACACCAATCTATTTGTTCTCATGTTTCCTGTATTTTATATAGTATATAAAAGGCTTCTGCCCCAAACTTCTTCTAGGTCCAGCACTGTATTTACCCAGAGACCACGGGCTGGAGAACAGACCCATTCAGCACATTAATGCTGAACATTTCAGGAGCTCCTCACAATCCACCAATGCCACCAACTGCATCAGTCCTTCCCGGTCATCTATGACCCAGCTCAACTCCAGACAGCGTCGGGCACGAAGGCATCCCTCAGCCCAGCTCCCTCGGCGTCCTCCTCCCTCCTCCGGCAAGTCCATCAATCCCGTCCTCACAAAACGCAAACCCTTCCCAGACCTCCCTCCTTCTCTTCAGAAGGGCAGCACTGTTATTTATTAGCAAAACCAAGCAACAAAAGACAGGCAACAAAAAGATTATCTGTGGCATCACTGAGAGGAATTGTTATGAGGGAGTAAAGATTCAGTAATGATTATGTTGAAGAAGCAGTCGTTCGTGCAGAGTGGTCCCCCCGGTAATTTCGACGGTGACTACAGCAGTATAACATATAGGGTTATTGCAGGGAAATCTCTCATAATGAAGCAGCTCCTTAACTTGGTTTGACATTGTCATTTTACACCACACTATTTAATGCGAGACCTGCAAAGTAATAAATACTTATTTTGCCAGGACATCAAAGCCCTGTGAGAGGTGCCAGCTACCAGCTAAAGCAACGCATCGTTAAATCAGATTCTCATTTTTGCACTGAATTCCACTTTGTCCTCTCTGCCCCTTTAGAAAGAAATGGAGTTACCTGCTTAAACCTCACCAGGAGGTTTGAGATTGCATCCACTGCTAAGCTAATGCTTCAGCTTTATTGTAATCCAGCGCAGAGACAAGGAAGACCCTTCAGCAACATTCAGTCAATGAAACCATGGAAGAAATAAGACTTTTTTTCCCCCTTTACTGACTAGCGCTTTCTTTCCCAAGCCAACATTAACAGCTTCAGCTCTTCCTGTCAAGAGAGACATTTTGAAAAGGTGCTTGCAATATCATGTATATTTACTTAGCAAGCAACTGAATAATTGGAGCAGAAGAGCATAAAACAAGCCTGTCCCTATCCTTTTTGGTGAATTATTTAAAAAAAATCCATTTTCAAGGGGCTGGTGTAACAAAATAGTTTGCTGTTGAGAGAATTCCTAGCATTCGATTCAAGTAAATAAATTATTGTTTCTGAGGATCAAGTGGCACATTCTCATCTGCAAAGTGAGGGCTCCTGTGTCTTTCTTAACATGCCAGCACATCCAATAGCTCAGTAGTAACTACTTCACAGATTCTCTTGGTGAAAGCTTTCAAAAAAGGCAAACAAACTCATTTTAAAATCCACCTGCCACTGTACTCCCGTCTTCAGTCAGTGAGCTGTTTACAGTTACGTTAATCAAGTTAGGTTAATCAAGTTATCAGTGATGCTCGCCGCCTCCTTAGACAGGAGACCACACCTCACCAGCTGGTGGGCTCCAGCCACAGAAAGAAAGGACTGAATGAGCCGTGGAACCAGTTTGTCCTTCAGAAACCCCTACACGTGGGTCTCCACTGGGCATCTGCCGATTCCACTTTATTTCCACTCTCTGCACACCACCTCTATGGACAAAGAGGGGCATTTGCTCTCAGGACCTGCCAACCTGCGGTCTTCACGTGCAGCACTTTCTTCTTAAGAAAGATCAAAGACCTTCTACTGCATTGCTCCTGCTAAAGACATAACGGTATCAGCTTAATCGAGAGGAAGAAAGGCCGGCATGTTATTGGTGCAGTATTAATCGCTCCCAAGTACTCAAAGCCATGAGCACGTTTTGAAGAAAAAGTCTTGATGGACTTTGGGGAACACCCACGACTAGACTGTTGTTGGTATCATTTTATCATGCAAGCCACAGCACTGTAAACCAATCTCAGCCCTTGAAAATTTAATGTTTGCTGAAGTCATTTTACTTGTTGAATCAGCTGCATTTAAGAAAACATTGCAAAATTACCATAAAAATCTCCATGATGTGAACAACTCCTATTACAATCCAGACAGTCCATCAGAACGGGCCCCACGGCGACAGACAGCAGCAATCGCAGTGACACAACCTGCCGTGTCCCCAGAGGACTTACACCTTCCACAGACAAAACACGAGAAGTAGGAAGGGAGTTGGCCAAGGTCACACAAATGGATTACGGCAAGCTGTGCGGCAGAAGTAAACCAATACATTTTTGAAGTCATTTAATGTATGGAATACACAGTACAGCTATACAACAGCCCTGTGAAAAGCATCCGATGTTTATAAAACACTTCGCTCAGTCAAAAGTTTGGAAGAGGGAGAGGATTTGTTATTTTAGGCTGTTTCATGCTGTCGGCTTAATATCAATGGAGTTTGCTTATGTCTGTTCTAGAGTTGGACAGAGAGAGTAACAGAGATTTAACTGGCATGAATCCCACGGCAGCCTCTGCCAGGAAGAGCTGCTATCCGTCTGGGAGAAAAGCCATTCTTCTTCCCAATGTTCTACAGCACCAGGACATAAAAGACTCAAAAAACTGTTTGGTGCATTTCTTACCGTACAGACTGTCTCAGGACTTAACAGGGTTAACAGAACGCCCACATGCACCTACACACAAGGAAAGAGGCTCCGGAGAGGAAGTCTCGCTTGGCATCCTGGGCGTAGGACACTCGCACGAAGAACATGGCTTTGTAGGGACTATGGGCACAACTCGGCTGCCAGAGCTGCTACAGACACACGCCACAGATGGAATCATCTGAAAGTTTGCCTGAGCACAACTAAGCATCGGGGGCAGGCAGGACACCCTGCGGGAAGGCAAAGACCAAACCTCTCCACCAAGATGCCTCCACACTCCTCACTTCCCATTTGCCTCTTCTTCCAGTACAGTCCTGTAACATACAGTACAGGAAAACTTCTTGAACGGTTAAGAGTTTCATAGGACACGTGTCAAGGTTGACTAAATGTTGCCTTATGTCTAAATTAATTATATCACTCATAATGATAATTGAAAATTATTAATCCTGGACAGACCTGACTGCCCCACAGCTCTTTAGTGTAATTCCATGGGGAAATCAATGTTCTCAGAGAAGCGAGGGGAAAAGGGTTGGATAGAGCGTGCATAGACCTCGCACTGCTACACAACACGGCACTGGCTGAAATGCAGAGAATTTCAACTTACTGTCCAGCACCAGTGTCTGTGGCATCTTCTCCTGACCGGGACCGGCCTGAGACACCGCCGGGACAACAGCCAGTGGTAGCTGGAAGGCCACAGTCTCTTCTCAGCATTTCATATTAATCACAGCTAGCAGAAATGCTCCTTTTTGGCAAGTGGCAGTGGGCTGAGGACTGGGGCTGGAAGGTAGCGAGGGTTCTGGCTGCTACTGCTGCACTGCACAAAGCCCTCCGTGACAGCAGTGCTTACCCTGGATTACAGCAAAAACAGTTCACGCAGAGCCCCCCGATGCCTGACCACCAATGGTGGGAGGCTGGAGGGAGGCAAGGGAAAGACGTGCAGTTGTCACCTTCCAGCGGGACTTGCCCAAATTTATACAGGAATTACCCCCAAACGCCACCCGAGCAGCTCGCGATCCCCCTGCAGGCACCCGCTGAAATCGCCACTTGGTGCAGTGAGATCAGGACATCGGGGAAGCCTTGAAAGATTCAGCTCACCCGATGCCCACATTTCCAAGCTGCTGCATAGACAAAACACATGCCGCCAGGCGCTCAAGGCAGCAATTCTTCCACATACTAAACCCCTCATTCTCTATTTTTAGTCATCCAGTTGTACATACACGCCCTCCCGTGCAGGTACCCCAAGGCAGTAATTTCACATGTACCTAGACATCACCGCGACAGATGAAAACATCAAAGACTGACAGGTTTGGTTTTGTTCCAAGTGATAATTTCTGTTCTTTTTCTAAAAGCAAGAATCCTAGATCTCCTTCCAGCACCCAAAGACTTCATCTGTACTCCTGAACCCTGCTGATGACGAGACCAATGCCCCAACCACGAAGGTATGTTCCGTTTACAGAAAGCCTCGCTCTGCCCTAGAAATCCACCCTTCACCACCGTGATCTTTTCCTTCTCCTCTCTAAACATCATGCCTGTTCCAAAACCTATCTATTCCAGGTCTTTCTCCTCTAGTCAGTTTTTCTTTTCTTAAAACAAAAATTGTATTATTTTCTGCAGCCCTGGACAACCGTCAGTGAAAGTACTAGCGAGAAGGCAGTTGTTTATAAACAAAGTAAATCTTGTTAATGCTGGGGGTGGGAACCAATATAAGAGAATAACTGGGGGAAAAAACGTTACAATTGTTCATTAGATGTACAAAGTTTGAGCAACTTCCTCTACCTGTTGAGATATATCAATCTTCATTATGATGACTCCATCAAAGTGCAGTTGAGTCATTTAATATTTACTGTATCATAGTTAAATTATTAACACGTACAACTGGGAATGGATTTTTACAGCCACAAGATTAAATTACACACCTTCACTTCATTCCCGGGGTGGACTTTCCCATGAAGGGAACTCTCTGGTAACAACAAATAATAGGTGCATTAAAACACGAATCAAGGCAGGGACGGCAGCAGCATTTCATCTGTTCTGCTGACAAATATTACCAAAATATAAAATCCAAACCACAGCGGGCACGAGAGGGAGGTGATCTCACTATCAAGGAAAAACAGGCAGCACGTTCAATCCAAACACAGCCGCTATCGAGAAATATTCCTGAGATCAGTACTCCTTGAACCTTTATCTTACCCACCAGCATCTTATCTGGGGATTCACAGCACTTCAGCTCTGCGGCATTTACATACAGCATTTAAACTAATTCCCCTAAAATAAACTGCTTATCAGTTCCACGATGTCCCTTTCCCCCACGAGACGGCTTTGCAGGCCGCCCTTTATTCCTCCCCCCATGCAGCCCATCAGCGCTGTATGGCACCGAAGAGAAGCTGCGTCCAGGTTAAACCAGTAAAACGCCCGTGACAAAGCGGAGGCGGTGAGAGCGCAGGGCGACCCGCCGGGAACCACGGGCAGCCACGAAATCAAGATGATAAAGTAAGCGATCAGCCCCGCACCTAGGCATGCCGCCTCACAAAATGATTTTATGTTGGCAACCCAGAGAGAGAACAGGGGACAGGCAATCTGGCAAGATGATGTCCTTGGTGATGCCATCCAGAGAATGCAGTAAAAATGAGTATCTTCCCATGAATTAACCCAGGGTAAAAAGGAGAAAAAGCTTCATAATACCTTCCTCTGGGTATCAGCCAAATGCACTTATTTGGGGGACATGAATTGGAGCGTTGCCAGAGATGTTTAATTCTCACTGAAGTCAACAAAGCACGGTCCATGTGACACCAGCCAGTCCGTCACGTGAAGCCGGTCCTGCATTTGAGCCACGGTCCGAGCGCAGATGCAGAGGTCAAAAAAAAATCAGGAGAGCCCTTGCTACCTTCTCCCCAGCACCCCGGGGTGGCCAATAACAATAAAAATGTGTCTACAGAGCTTTCAGCCTAAAACCCAATTCTCTAGGTGGTATCGTGCAGTTACTCTTTAATAGCCTTTTTTTATGGCATGGAAGAAAGAACTTAATATTGCAATTACTTCATTTAATACCATGTAATGGCTGAACAAGCTTGTCAGCTACCTGGAATGGAGAAAAGGCAAAGTATAGTATAATTGCATTAAAGTGGAAAACATGAGTAACTACTCATATTAAAAAGGATCAGAAATAAAAAGGCAACACAGTGTGAATTATAGAGAAAATAAATAGTTTATGACATGCAGCTGAAGATCTGGCATCTTTTAGCAGCATCTTGAGAGCCAATTCAGCATACGAGAACGCGTTCTCCTCCCAGTCACCTTTGCCTGCCACAGTCCGGGCAATAAAGGGGAAAAAGGAGAGGGGGGGAGCTGAAAGCATCCACTTCACGGGGCACGCAAGGGGCATAAATTGGGCTCATGCACAGAGTCGGCAGGTCGAGGACAAGGCACCTCAAGAGAGACGATTTTCCTGCGACGCAGGCGGAGGTGGGACAGTGCAGCATTGACGGGCACTGCGAGCGCAACACCGTTGGGCTGAAACCCCTCAGCCCTGGTTCAACAGCCTGTCTGCCCGGTGCTACGAGCCCAGACTGGTCTCCCAGTTCTATGGCAGGAAAAAGGAGACCCAAAGAAAAAATAATAATAAAGGCTGTTCTTTGAAAAAACACCTGCGATGACCCTCAGCCCCGCTGAAGGCAGACACACCAGCACATTGTTTCATGCACTCCCGAGGGTAAGCGCTCCTCACTCCAGCTTGCAAAAGCCAAAAATCACGTCTCCCAGACTCCGGAATTAGAGCGCGATGATGGCCGACCGACACTTTGAACAACTGGAGTGAAAGTGCTTTGCCTTAACAAGAGAAGGAAACAGCAAAAGTGGTAAGAATGTGTCTCTCGTTTGCTTTGCTGACTTCTGCACCCAAGGAAAAGCAGTGGTATTTGCCACCACAGAAATAGCTTATGCACCAATATTTTGCTAAAAGGACCCATGTGTGCATCTCAGCTAAAAAGGAGCTATTCTGATTAAAATTAAGTCTTTGACCTTAGCTTTATGCAACTGAGAATACCTGTATCTCTAACAAATGCAAAACATTCACCAAAATATCATCAGATTTTGAAAGGTAATATATTGCTTCTATTTACCTTATGACTTTTAAGATAATATTACCGTGTCGAGACCTTTTTCCACACTCACAAATCAGACTGTCTGAGAAAGACTCCGAGAGATGAAGCTTTTAAAAGCATCCCTCGATTCACGCTGTATAATTATGAACCAACAAAGAAAGACAGCGCTGAACCTTTTACTTTCTTCTGCTCTTACATAAACGGTGAGCTTTCAGACATTACACAACTTTTCTTCTCTCTACGTTCCTTACACAGATCCTCTGCACCTCAGCGCGTGTCTGATCTTTTCAGCTGAACTCTCAAATGTCAACATTCATTTACCTTATAATTAACATCATTATGAGCAGTGACATTTTTCTCATCTTCCTGCTTTTGTGTGTCTTGATAGTTTCTGTCAAGGGGCTGTTTCCACTTTCAGTTTTTTAAAGAAATAGTAAAAAAAAACGTTATTCCAAATTAACAGCTAATGTATATTGCAGAGACTGCTCCTGATGAGGCAGTAACTTTGAGCACTGCTGGAAGCACTCTGCCAATAGGTTTACCCTCACATTAATTGCAATTCATGTAGAGCCTTCTACTTTTGTTAATTTTCCTGTGTTGCCTTTTATGTTATTCCTTCCGGCATGAAATTTTCACCTACCATGGCAAATTGGAACCAATTTCATACCTTAATCAACACTCATTAACTAATAGGCAGAGAGGTAAGGTCTTAGATGAGCGAGTCATTTCAGCGGCCAAAACCTGTGAGGTTTTTTTGGTTTGCGTTGTTTTTAATGAAATGTCAAATACTAGAGAAACATTATCATGTGTTATACACAAGCTTTATGGATTCTACTTTTCAGTGGAAATCCAAACAGGTCCACAACAGAGATTTCCTTCTGCCAGGACGGATGGCAAAATTTTGTCTTCATCCTGAGGTGTCTGCGGTGCCAGGACTCATTTCTGACCACTGCACTGACGAGGTAACACCACTAAGCAGGCACCTCACTACAGCCGGAGGCCTTGATCAGGTCCAGTTAGGAAAATGGACCAAAAAGCCACTTTAATGAACAATTTCAGGGTGCCTTCATGTATAGCCATACGATGAAACAAATACCACCACCCCAAACAAACATTCTGCCGCCTCCTGAGCGATCTAAAAATCATTGTCTTGCACAAGGAGACATATCAAACACTCGGCACCGGTCCAAATGGGTTCATTCCCACATCTTTCATGAATTCTCTGAGAAACCTACGCACAAGCACGTAAGGAGACCTTGGAGATGCTCGTGGGAAGGAGGCAAAGTAGCTCCCACCAGAGACGATCTCAGCAGCCCCGCAAAGGGTGCGCAGCGCGGAGCAGGGGGCACTGAGAGGAGCTGCAAGCGCAAGAATCTCACTTCACATGCCAGCTGCACTCATGTGCTGAACGCGTGTGCTAAAACACCAGACTGAGGGAATTAGACTGAATTATTCCTTTCTGATGAGCAGAGTGAGCTAACAGAATACCTCAATGTCACTACAGGCACGACAACTGGACTTTGAAGGTAAGTAATACAATGCTATTTTAACGGCTTAAAAATCCCACCTACTTTGCAAGAACACACTTTAAACCAGCGGTAACGGTACTCACAACTGGAGTGCCACCCAACGGAGTTCCTCCTGCAAGAACGGCGCTGCCCGGCACCCCGGCCGCTCTCCAGCCACGCGGCATTACCACACAGAGCAAACGGTCAATCCCTGTCTCACAGAGATATGACAAACAAGAACAAGGACAGACAACTCCGACATCTTGCCTAGAATGAGATTAGCTTCTCCTTTAAAAATGCTCTAATTAAGCCTTCTGTTTTTTTCCAAGCTACACCACCCACTGTCGGTGCCCCTTCACGCACATCCACACCCCCTCTCCCCCAAAGCCGTTGACCCACCGGCGCTGCCAGGACAGAGTGTGGATGCCAACAGCAGCGCGGAAGGCAAGAACTGCCCATCAGGGACATATTGGCAAGGAAGCTTCCATGTCCCAGGGCCCAGAAAGAAGTTTATCCTGAAATAAACAGTCAGGTTGCTAACGGAGATAGAGCAGAGCTTTTTGGTAAATGCTGTCAAGTGAAATAAAGACTGGAAGTTCCTTGAGGCACAGGGTATCCCTCCTATCCTGCACTTGAGTTTCCCTCAACAAAACACAGCAAACTCAATGTACTCGCTGTGCTATCAGGAAGGGACAGTCATTTTTAAGTTATGGCTCCCTATAAACTCGTATCAGATAACTCTTTTTCTACTTTATTGTGATGTTCCTGACTTATCATATATGACAGCAGCGGAAGGCGGGTAGCAACAGCCTTGCAACTGTTCCTAGCTGTACTCTACTCCAGAAGCACCAAGACAAGCGTAAAATGTTTTCTGTAGCTGAAGGAGAACGCCGAGCTGTGGACAGCGAGATATGGCACGTGGCAGAGCAGCCGCCACGCGGCAGGAACATCGAGCTGTCACCTCCGATGGATACACCGCTTGCAGGACATCGAACTGGGAGCTGGAAGATGCCGAAACTGGTCATTATTAACAGCACATACCACATTTGTTTTCCCCCCAGATTTTTTTTTTTTAATCTGTATTTCAAATTTGATATATTAAATGCATTAACAGTTTCCAATTGACATGTTTTACGCACGTGAACTCTCTATGTGGGCTGTGGCTCTGTTTCAGGCACTTTTTATTGGCTCTCACTCCTCAGGTAACACTTCCAACTACTGACATTTATATAAAATAATATTTTAAACAAATTTTATTAAACTAATATGATCTTCAGGCTTAGAATTCTTTGTCCACATAACAGCACGGCCAAAAGCCTGCTTGTGTAAATACCCAGGTGCAGCAAGATACCCCAGGGTGGGACACGCACGGATGGCCAAGTTTCCTGGTGCTCAACAATCTTATTTAACCAACGCAAGGTGGAGCACAGGGAAGACATTCTTTGCTTTCCCAGGTGAACATTCCTCCAGATCGGAGGGATTTGCTGCAGATGGCTGTGAACCCACTGGCTCTGCACACCGAAGTGGAAGGAGAGTCCATGACGGAGACCCGGCAGAGCTTCACTGTCTCCTCCAGGCTGAGCAAGCGCACAGCCCTGAGTTCAAGGGTCTGCTCTGAAGGGTGATGCTACCTGTAGTTAGCCAACACCAACAAGTTTGATCTTTAATTAGACATAGCCAATAATGCAAACTCCTCAGCTCAAGTCAGGATGGAGCACAACCCTTAGACGTTGGCTGTCCAAAGAAACCAGACCTGTGTGAGGACCAAACAGCTCCCGGCGCCACTGCCAAACCCCCCAGCCGTGTCTCCCAGCGGCTGGGGGGTCGCAGTCATTAACCTCCTGGAAGTTTTTTCAAAAACACCTGTGCTGTGTAGCAGAGGGCAGATGTTCAAATATGCCACTGAGGAAAAGGTTTTGTCATTAGACCCCGGAGAGGAGATGAGCGGCCGCAGGAAAAGCTTTGCACAAACACTGTCTTCGACACGAGTACATCCAAAGTCAGGCTTTGCTGGGCTCTGCTGTCTACAAATGATTTGTTCTTAACAATTACTGTTCTGTCTGAAAAACCTCTAGTATAGAGGAAGTTACAGTAATAAAGTGACTTTATGATAGTATATTTGCCCGCAGAGGCCCCACGGAAGCGGCAGCGCACAAAAGCCAACCCCACCGCTCTGCGCTGGGAGGAGAGGGACAGGATCGATGGTTGTGTCCCTGCACCGGCACCGACCTGTGCTCATTCCAGCACTCGCAGTCCCCGGATTTGTCTGACCAGAGCTGGCCTATTTTGATGAATTATGTAGGTAATTCAGGGACATAAGCAAACATTCCACTGAGTCCAGATTAATGGCCTCAATTCAAAGTGAATTTTATAAATGACCTAAACCAAGTGGGACACACACCGTCTCATGTGCATTTTAACACAATGCACTCCTTAAGGCAATTTTACTGAATATCATCAATTCCACGTCTAAATGAAATTCCTGGGGAAGATCTGGAAAGAACACAGATAAATGAGGCTAAATAAACCAAATCAGGGAAAGAGCAAAAGAGTTTTATTTGTAGCTCCTGAACTCTGGGAATTGGGGAATCTGAAAAGTCTCTTAGGCTGAATTATTGAGATAATAAAGCACCTGCTGAAGAGACCTCTGAATGCTGTAATGAAATTATTTCATGGCCCCAGAATAATCACAAATGCAGGTTCTCTTTTGAGAGCAAAAGAAACAACGGAAGGGAAAGTGGGATAGATAAATGGAATGCAAATCACCTTCTCCGCTCATACAGAAAGCAAAAAAGAGCCGTGACATGAAAGAAGCAAGCCTTATGGTACTACAAACAGCCTGAGTTTGTTCCAATTTTATTTACTATTGTGGGGTCACTCAAAAACAACTGAGAGTAAACACAGAAGGGGAACAGACAGGCACAAAAGCACCTTGCATTGAAGTATTTTGCCTAGGCTTGATTTTGCCACAAGCTTCTGCATAGCCTGACAAGTCATCTCCCCCTAACTCTGACATAATTAAACAGCCCAGCAATTACAGAAGTCCTACTAGTTGCAACGGAATTATGCAATAAAAAAACTCATCTGTGTGTAATGCAGGGACAACTCCCTACTTCCAGTCTTCTGCTCCCCCATCTTTACCTTTCCGAAACGCAAGTTCTACAGAAGTAGGGTCTGTTTCATAATTTAACACTTACGCAATCTACTACATATGAATATTTAACGCTACTGGGAACTTCAATAAGTCATCTTGTACTTACAATGAGCGGTCAAAATTTCAATTTGTTTTATTCATACTCCTGTTCTTAGTCACAGGAATTCTGAAGGGGGCAGAAAAGCTAGCTGTTTCCCGGGAACAACTGACTTAACCTTTTAAAAACAAGCAAACAATACATGGGAAATTTCTTTCTTTTATTCCCACACAAACCTGCAGAACCTTATTACGTTTTCATTTACTAAAATGTAATTAATGAAGGCTTTTAAACCCTCAGAACCTTTCAAATTAATGAAAGGTCCACCCAAATAAATTAGACATGTAGTCCAAGAGCTGCAGATTTAAATTACAGTAGTTATCCTGACAGGAACCAAGAAACAGCTGTCACATACAATTATTTTTAGGGCTGCTACTAAACCATTTTCCCATTATGAGCTGCCACCTCTCAGCAGCTAACAGCAGCTTCACATTTTATCATGACAAAAAATTAGAGGCATCCAGTTATCTCCTTGGGTATTACACGCATTTGTAATATACTGTGCGTTAAATGGAGCTAAATCCCAGTGCCGGGGGAGGAACGCAATCCTCAGCCAGCAAAGAGCTGTTACATCACCTCAGCTATGACTTCATCCCAACCCTTTAGCCAACAGAGTTCCAGGAAGCAGATCTGGCCTTAACCGATTGGCTCGGGGAACTTCGTGTCATAATTGCCACAACGAAGTCATCCCCACCGCACACCCCAGTGCGCCGCAGCAGCCACCCAGCCGGCCGGCAGAGCCTCCTCCTCCTCCTCACCATCATGCCAGAAAAGTAGCTCCGTTCCAAGAGGGAGCAAGAACGGCCCAGCTCCCCCCCACCACGCACTCCAGCTCACCACGCCATGGCTCAGCCCACTCGTCAGCTCCAAGGGGGGAAGCGGGCCGCTCATCTGCTGGTCTACATCTCCATCAAGAAGGCCAAGGCCAACCACGAGCCTCCAACTAGCAGAGCGACTTCAAAGAAACGCCCAGAAATACGGGAAGCCGTGTCCAGGAATAAGAGAAAGAAGCACAAAGAGATGGCAAAGCACCACGAGACAAAGCACCCAAAGAAGAGAACATCGGGTCCTCCAAGGGGAGTGAGGAAAAGGCAGAGAAGGCAGCAGAGGAAGAGAGTTCATTTCACTATGGTGAAGCGGCCGCTACCTGCTTTCTTTCTCTTCATGGCCAAGCATCGTCCACAGCTTCAGAGATCAAATCCACACTGGACAGCGGTAGAAACTGTCAAAAAGTTAGGGAAAATATGGCACGAACAGCCAGAAAAAGACAAAGAAAGGTACAAAGAGCAGGCTGCACGGCTGAGGAGGAGAAAACAAAAGAGAAAAGCATAGGTCAGTGCATGGGCCAGGAACAGCCAAGAAAGGACCTCACAGCAGAAAAAAATCTAAGCAGCAGAAAGGAAGAAACGAAGACTTTGATGGTCTGGCTTTACTGGTAATGCTGTGACCCTATGCAAATTCATCACTTGTGCAACTGCAGCTCCCGGTGAAGTTTCAGTTCAGTCCATAAGCCTTAGCAAAATAACCGCAAACACTAGATAACCACCGTTTTTTAGACAGGGCAATAATTCAGAATTAATACATTGACTCCATATTGATGGCAACAGGAAGGCTTGTGCAGCCCAGAGATGGATGTTTCCTGCTTATCCACAAAGAAAAGAACAATGCGTCTTCTCTGCCTCCTCTCTCCTCCAAACCATGAGTTAAAACATGCTCCTTCTGCAAAGGAATTCTGGGCCTCTAACTCAGCAGGTCCTGGAGCATGAGACACAACAACTAATGCAGACTTGCCTCGGGGAAACACACGGCACTCCAGCGCTGCCAGGGCTCTTTAGCTGGTGACCTGCTTGGCCTGTGGGTCCTGTCCACAGCACATTCCGTACGTGCCTCGGAGGCAACAGGGTAGGTAGGACAGAGCATGCTGCCGACCTACATTCTTCCACAGCCCCACACCAACGAGCTTTGAAACCTCTGATCCACTTCAGCCAAGAGGAGGCTGTGGGAACCACAACGTTGCTCCCAGCTTGTGTGGGCAGCCTCATGCAAAGACCCACCAGTTGGCACCATGTCTGCACAGCTTCCGGTTAGGAAAGGTCATCTCCACAATCGGCATTTGGTCCCCAGCCAGGTTTGGAAGTGAAGAGGAGCAGCCACCAATTGTCTCCAGTGAACGTATTTGCCTTCTGGTGAGGTTCACTGGTAGTTTCCGGCACTGGTATAACAACTGCACAGAAGATGGGCCGGACAGCTGAGAGTTTGGTCTTGGACTCTCTTTGGGCAGATTATCAACTAACTTAATATACCTTAGTATACTAATATAGTACATTAATATATATAGCATTGTATCACTTGGAAACGCAGGGGTCCTCCTACACAACTGATCTAAACAATTAAATGGAAATAAGCTTGTTTGTATTGTTTTTGGAGGTTTTTTTCTTTCAATTTTCAACCTTTTGAACAGCTGCATAATTTGGAAGGGATGGCAGTTTCCGCTCTGAGGACAGGAATAATTAAGTTAACTCTCTGCGGGTCAGAGAGGAGAGGAAAGCCTTGGGAAGGTGCACAAACTCAGACCCCAAACCAGCACAGGTACCCGAACCTGCCGAAGGACTGGAGGACAGAGACCTACACCAGAGAGGCTTCTCCTCTTGCCCCAGGTTCCTAAAAAAAAGAGTCACAGCCCATTTCCACACAAGGGTCAGTGCCTATTTCTCTTCTTTAATCAACTCTGTCCCAAGTTCTTTCCTTTGGTTCAACTGAAGGGAAGCCTAAATTTGACCCAGACAACTAGGTGTGTTATGGAAAGGCTGATGGCCCATGCTATTTAGCAGCTGCAGCGAAATAACGAGCAATCCCTGCTTGGGAAGAGGTTATGTGGCTCACAGTGACAGCTGTGCACTGTGCATTGGGAGAGCAGGTCAGTGCTCTCCAGGCTCTCCTAAATCTTTGCTGCCAGCAGCTCATACAAGCCCAACGCTCCTCCAGCTTGTCTGCTCCACGAGCGCAGCCCCTGTCACTCTGCTCCCCGCTCATCCATTTTTAAAATTTCTCTTTTTTTTTTTTTTTTTTTTTTTTTTAAGGAAAAGATTAGCAGGAGAGAGCAGGGAAAGTGTTCATTCTTAAATGCTGCCTTGTGTGTGACGCTGCTGCTGTCTTTTCCCACAGCTATTTTTTTCTGAAGTTAAAGTTTCACTCCAGGCTGAGAAGTGCTGAGGTTTAACCAGCCTCCTCTCAACCCAACATGAGACTTCAAAACCAGCTCCTCTACCTAACATACCGCACAGACAAAATTAAACAGTGAAAGACTCAACGAAAGTGGAATACTCCAAATCGTTTCCACATGATGGGATCATGGCCTCAGCATAACACACCAGAGTACCATAGTCAAACATTGTCTTCTTTCCTTCTACGTACGCCAAGGGAAGCACTGCAGCTCAAAAAGTCACAAGCAAACTAGACTCCAAAGATGTGCTTGTCCCTTATTCCATGCACTGGATTTTCTTAGGGTCCTAGCACCATCTACTGCAATACCTGGAGACAGAGTCAGCGGTCAGCAGCTCTCACTGCCGAGAAACTGCAAAATCCAGGACGTGGCCCTGGTAAGCTATCAGTACAAACACTGGCAATATTAAGTAAAAATTAATACTCTGCTATGACTTGGTAGCAGAGTGTTTAAGTAAGCAGGGACAAGAAATACCACTTTAAAAGTCCTCATGACTGCTGGGCCGCTAACAGCTTGACAGTACCCATCAGTCAAAATCTATTCTAACTGCACTAGTGATGGCTACAGCAGACTGTACAGCTATTTTTGGCACATTACAAATAGGAAGTGATTAAAAAAGATGCATCAAAAAGGCCAAAGATATTACCCATCCAATTATACTTTTAAGGGAATCTTTGTCTTCCGTTCCTCAACTTGCATACTCCATAAACAACTGGCATTCAGACAAATCACGCTCTGCGAAGTTGGCACACAGGTTCCACTCAATTTAGCACATCACAGTCTGTTCATGAGTAATGTCTTCAAATACCTGCAGCACTGCCTCAAAACATACACTTCTTTGCAAACACACACTCCAGTAAACTCCCAGTACGGCTGTTTCTACCAGCCTCTTCAGCTGAAACGCAATCCGAGAGGCTGAAGGACAACTCCGACTGCCAGCTCGGAACAGACAATAAAATACCAGTTATCTGCAGGGGGAAATCTCTTCCTGAGAGGCAGCGGGGTGGCTGGGAAAGACTACACTTGAAGTTGGGAGAGTTTTTCACCTGCACCTGTTTTCCCACTAATAGCATATAGACAGACTATAGATAAAAAAAATTGTCAGAGCTAAACATTAACAATGAAAAATACCACTTTCGGACACGCCTTACAGTAGCAGCAATGAAGCTGTGGTCTTCCAAGAGCCTGTGGGCAACCAATGGAGAAAGGAGGAGTAAAGGATTAATATGGTTATTATGTGGGGAACACATCTTGGACACCAGAGGTAGGTTCATCTGCTTTCCACATCGCAGTGAGAGCATGCAACAAAACTCTGAAGCCTTCACTTTCAATATGGGAAGGATTTAGGCTCACTGCAAGCCCCTGCACACTTTCCATGCACCCAAAACTAATGTTAACGACATTATGACAAATCTAGTAGTATCATTTTTATCTTAACACTGCCCGTGTTGTCACTGCTAAGGGAAAGATGTATAAACAATACCTTGTAAATTCTGCAGGAGAAAGTTAGCAGAATTACGTTCCCTTTAAGTCAGCTAAATAGATTCACCTGGACAGAGGCTGGGCTTGCCTTCCTTACCATCTTGACAGGGGGACTTCAGAGGGGCTGAGAAGAGCCAGAAGTGTCAGATCTTTATCCAAAGCCTTCAGAAATCCGCTCCCCTGGGCTCCCACCAGGTGCACAAACACAAATCTGCCACCACTGCTATAGCAGCACTTGCACGCTTTGGATCCCAGATACATTACACACGCGGGTCACACTTCAGAGTCTGCATAAACAAGCAAACCCCAAAGCCACGTAATCCCCCGCCCCTATAAAAAAAAAAATAAAAAGCAATGTGAGCACAAAGGCCTAAAGTATCAGCAAGGAGATGAGGACGCTACGCTCATACCCCTATTGCCATCAAGAGAAGCGCATCTCTGTAGATACTGCCTCTTCCTGTTAACTGGGAACAACGGCACTTCATCCTACCGCCCTCATTTAGCCCCCGCTCTCCTTACACTAGCAATTTTCTTTTGTCTGTTTAGAAGACACAGTCCAAAAGCTCTCGTATTACAGCAACAGTAGTGGAAGCACCAGAGGATTTCTGGATAACCAGTTTCTCTACTAGACATTCTCTGCAGTAATGCTTCGACACCGTTGCCCTACCCGCCGTGTACCGCAACCCCGAGAAGTCACGGTCACAGAGGCTGACCGAGACACTGGGTGTACCACACAGGTTGGGACTAAAAGCAAAACTAAACTCAGAAACAAAACACTGCAATTCTTTCTCGACGTTGTAGTGAGGAGTTGGCCAAGTTGAAAGCACTTGTTTGGGAGTTGTGGTTTGTTTGTTTAGTGTAGCAGATACACCACTAAAAGTAAGGGATGCACGAGGCATCCCTGATGTATTTAACAGGTTATGGGCCTTATTCGCATTTCAGGGATTAAAGGAAATATTAAAAGAACGTAAGATTAACTGATTATAGCAAAACCCCACACCAACTACTGTGCGGTTTAGTAAGCCATTGGCTGCATTCATGTCCCCAGAGGGCGATAAGGAATATCACCCTCGGAAATCCCCCACAGCCCAACAGCCCCAGCCTGGGCAGCCTCCATCAGAGGGAGGCCCTCTCCTCCTCTGCCTCTCCTCCTCCCCACCTCTCTCCCAGCAGCTCATGCCCACCCAAAAGGTTTTTCGAGAACAATCCACGGCAGCTGGAGTCAGGAAAACCCAGTGGAGACCTCTGCCAAAACTCTGCCCAGGCAGGAACAGGTAAATTCTTTATGACTTCGGGATTTTGTGGGAAGGGCCCTGTGATGAGTTAATTGAGATGTTACAACTTAAACGCTCTTACAAAAATCAGAGACTGGAAGTGTTCTTTGCTCGTTAACTGGCTGGCAAAGAATCTTTTTGTTTCAAAGAATCAATAACTTGCTTTTCTTTACAGCTTGATGTTAATGTGACCAAAAAGACACCGCATTTCTCAGAAGCTAAAAAAGTAACCAGGACTGTGGTGGAGAGAGGAGCAGTTTGCTTCTTTTAAGCCCATCTTGCACCAGAACAGCCAGAGCATTACAGAGCCCACCCACCCGCACAGACCGGGACAGGCCGTGCATCCCACCGCCCTCGTTAAATGTGATTTAGATCCCAAATTACTGCGATGACAAACTCATCCTCTGCATGCCGGGACGCCGCTCGGCACAGCCAGGCCCAGTTTGAGGAACTCCCCTGTTCCCCTCTACCCAACAAGGGCGCGTAGGAGCGAGGACGCTGCCTACTGGCCGTGCAGCTCTCGGTGAGGGGGCATCTTCATTCCGTGTTTGAGGGAAGATAATGGAACAGGTCTTCAGGCAAGGGAAGCAGGAGACTTGCATGGTTGGGCAGGGAGCTTCTGAAAAAGCTCAAGTGGAAGAAGGAAGTTTACAGTATGCGGAAGAAGGAACTAACCGCTCGGGAGGAGTACAAGAATGCTGTCAGTGTATGCAGGGATGAAACGAGGCCGCCTTGGAATTGAACCTGGCGAGGGATGTCAAGGCCAATAGGAAAGGTTTCTTTAAGTATACAGAAGGCAAAAGGAAAACTAGGGAAAATGTGGGACCACTATTGAACGAGACAGGTGCCACGGTGCCAGATGATGCAGAGAAGGCGGAGCTGCTCAATGCTTTCTTTGCTTCTGTCTTCACTGCTTGGGCCAGCCCTCAGGAGTCCCAGACTTCACGGGTACCAGAGAAAGTCTGGAGGAAGGAAGGCTTTCCCTTGGTTGAAGAGGAACAAGTTAGAGAACAGTTAATAAACTGGATATCCACAAATCCATGGGACCTGATGGGATGCACCTGCGAGGGCTGAGGGAGCTGGCAGAAGTCATTGCTGGGCCACTCTCCATCATCTTTGAGAGGTCCTGGAGAACAGGTGAGGTGCCTGAGGACTCGAGGAAAGCCAGTGTCACTCCAGTCTTCAAAAAGGGCAAGAGGGATGACCCGGGAAACTACAGGCCGGTCAGCCTCACCTCCACCCCTGGAAAGATGAGGGAACAACTCGTTCTGGGCATCATCTCCAAGCACGTGGAGGAAAAGAAGGTTATCATAAGTAGTCAACATGGATTCACCAAGGAAGAATCACGTCTGACTAATCTGATAGCCTTCTGTGATGGCGTGAGTGAATGGGTGGAGGAGGGGAGGGCAGTGGATGTTGTCTACCTTGACTTGGGCAAGGCTTTCGACACTGTCTCCCACATCATCCTCACAGGCAAGCTTAGGAAGTGTGGGCTAGATGAATGGACAAGTGGGGTGGATTGAACAGTGGCTGGCAGATAGAGCTCAGAGGGTTGTGCTTGGTGGTGCAGAGTCGAGTTAGAGGTCAGTAATGAGTGGTGTTCCTCAGGGGTTGGTACTGGGTCCAGTCCTGTTCAATACATTCATCTATGACCTGGATGAAGGAATAGAGTGCACCATCAGCAAGTTTGCTGATGATACAAAACTGGGAGGGGTAGCTGACATGCCAGAAGGCTGTGCCGCCATTCAGCTTGACCTGGACCTGCATCTGGGGAGGAATAACCCCAGGCATCAGTACAGGTTGGGGGCTGACCTGCTGGAGAGCAGCTCTGTGGAAAGGCACCTGGGATGACCACGAGCCAGCAATGTGCCCTGGTGGCCAAGACGACCAGTGGCATCCTGGGGTGCATCAAGAGAAGCGTGGCCAGCAGGTGGAGGGAGGTCATCCTCCCCCTCTGCTCTGCCCTGGGGAGGCCACAGATGGAGCACCGTGTCCAGGTCTGGGCTCCCCGGTTCAAGAAGGACAGGGAACTGCTGGAGAGGGTCCAGCGGAGGCTACGGAGATGCTCAGGGACCGGAGCATCTCTCTGCTGAGGAGAGGCTGAGAGCCCCGGGGCTGTTCAGCCTGGGGAAGAGAAGGCTGAGAGGGGATCTCAGCAATGCTGATCGATATCGAAAGGGCGGGTGGCAAGCGTATGGGGCCAGACTCCTTCCAGTGGTGCCCAGCAACAGGACAAGGGGCAACGGGCACAAACTGGAACACGGGAAGGTCCATCTGCACATGAAGAAACACCGCAGTTCTCTAGGGGGGGTGACAATACACATAAAATACCACAGAATAGGAACATCAACAATATGGTTAAAATATTAATTAATATTTTCTACATGAAAAATAAAAATTTCATCAGGCTACCATTTAGATCACAACCACCAGTTAAGATAATATTAAATACCCCTAAGAAATTACTTGCTTTACCCTTTCATTGCAAAAAGTTTTATGCTTCCAAGAACATCAAATGACAAAAAAAGTTTTCTCTGTAGTTTAAATAAGTTAAATATATAGGTGTCTACTGGTGAATCTAGAGGAGACATTATCCACCAGGAACCAGCAGTCAAGCGTGAGCCACAGAGTCCCAGCAGCTGCTTGCAAAGCAGGACTGGACTGGGACAGGGACAGAAAAGCCGTCATCTCACAACTGCCTATTACTGTAGCTTAATTTATTTGAATGATGCACCACATTGGATGGATCATGAGGCTGGAGATGTTAATTCCTCTTCTGGGAACATGCACCTGAACACCACTCGGATCAGAGGATGCTGCGACATGTGCAGGAAGAGAACACCTGTCCCGGTTTGAGGTAAAACAGGACCAATTTTGTTCAGTAACTTTGCTTCTTAGCTGGGCCTCCTCTAACTGCTGAAATTAACAGCATATTGTGCAGACAATATTCACTCTCTCAGAGTGGTAAGACCCACATTTATAGCTGCTGCCCAGGCATGGTATGTGGAGAGGCTCTTGCTTACACTTATTGCTATAACCGCCAAGGCCAACCAGCTTGGTTATGTGCCCCGCTGGAGGGTCAGAAGTGGAAAAGCGCAGTGGGGTCCCACCTGTGGGGAGGAGGGGACAGGACAGAAGACCCAAACCTGACCAACAGGGTATTCCATCCCATCTGCATCATGCTCCGTATAAAAGCTGAGGGATCAAAGGGTCAGCTCTCTCTTCNATGCCCGACATCGTAGGAGGACTCTGTTCGTCTGCCTTTGGTCCCAATCCTGAATGCAGATCTGGAATCCAGTTCCCGTCCGTCACTGAGTCCAGCCTGGGACTGGCCCAGTGCCAGCTGGTGTTGTGATTGTCACCCTGGGAGCTCGATACGGTTTATGTATTTTTCATTATTTCCTTTTTATATTATTAATATTTCATTAAAGTAGTTTAGTTCCTTCTAAACTCATAAGTCTCTTTTTCCCTCCTCTGCCTCTCTCTTCGAAGAGGGGTAGAAGGGAGGCTCTGTCAGTCCCATCTGGGGTCCCCAACATCCCCAGTGGCCAATTTGGCCTAAACCACAACAGATTAATTGGCGACAAACGTAGGGCTTGTGCCGAGACGGGTGGCAGAGGGGCCAGCATTGTCGCAGTGGGGGGTGCGGCTGACGGCAGTGCTGGTGTCCCTGCAGGCACTGTGTTGGCTGGATCATGAGGCTAGAGACATTAACTCCTCTTCTGGGCACATGCACCTGAACACCACTCAGATCAGAGGATGCTGTGACACATGCAGGAAGAGAACACCACACAACCTCTTTGTGTCAGGAAGGCATTCGTTTTCAGGAGAGGGAGAGTCACTGGATGACCTCACTCCTTGAGAAATCAATGAAGAGTTCACCGCTTGAGTTAATCCTGATGCTGACTGAAACGCAGCCTAGCATCCAACACAGCTAAGACAAAACAAACATATTAATCTTTCCTCGCTGCACTGGAGAACAGCTTTATCAGATAGCAACAGCTCTGCGGGGGTCAGCACGGGCTGAGCATCAGAACACCGGGGTACGCCACAGGTTTGCCACAGGACCTTGGGCCAGTCTCCTCCCTTCTGTGACCGACACATGGAACACTGCTCAGTATGCTTTCTCGGGAAGATTAAGAGGCTGTAACACACCTGACCGAAGTTGCCAAGACAGCAGAACAAGAACTGTACAAGGGCAAAACCTCCCTTTCAAGAAGCCTGTGTGGATGACCTTAACACAACCTGAAGTTTTCCAACTACAAAAACTGGTGACTACTCAAAAGCACTGCCAGTATGTCAGAAGTGGGTTTTACTTTATTCCTTTTTATTTTTTTAAGCCTGCCTTCTGTGTGCTCTTCACTGCTATAACAGTTCCTCTTCCAGATTCTCAGAGGAGATCAATCCACACCTCTTCCGCTCAGTCTCCTCAACCGACATGATTGTGTGTCACCGGAGCCGATTGCCCCAACGCTTGCCTATCGTTCTGTATTGCCAAGTGTTTGATCTGATAGGAAAACCTGAAACGCACGATTCAGTCTGAAATTAAACAGACTATGACAGCCTTCAGAGAAAGGCAGCAGACAGCAAGAGTCTGCTTTCTGTTGAAAAAGGCAATCCACCGTTACACAACATTTAATGTGGGGCCAATACGGTTTTATACCTTCATTAGTGACTGGATGACGGCACAGCACACACACTCAGCGAGTCTGCAGACAACACAAAGCTCAAGGAGCGGCTGACGCGCCAGATGGGTGCGTTGCCATCCAGAGGAACCTCAGGAGGGTGGAGAAGTGGGCAGACAGAGGTATCACTAAGTCCAAAGAGCTCCAGGGCAGGAGCAGCTCCCGGCACTGGGACGGGGGGGACTCGCTGCCTGGGGAGCGGCTTCGCAGAGAGTGACTTGGGGGTCCCGGTGGAGAAGGCGAGCACGAGCCAGCAATGTCACCTTGCAGCACGCGGGGCAAGAACATGCTAGGCTGCAGCCAGGCCAGGATTTTGGAAGTCCCACCTGTTTTACAAGGACCTGAGTGTGTCCCTTGCAGGAGCTCAATCAACTTGAGCCAGGGCACCTGAAGGAGTGACACACCACGGGGCTGTGCAACAAAAACGTCCCAGCTTTCCTACCGAAAGCAGCAACATATGTTAAGGGGTTCATTAGCATTGCTACTTGTAAGTCAAAGCTTGGTGCAGCAATTATAGCTACACAGCAGCCAAATTTGCAAGAAAATTACCAGAATTATCCACAGTTTAGATGAACTTTCTACCCTTTCAATCAATAAAGTGCCATTAACAACCTCTTCCAAGCTCTGCGTTGTTTATAGCATTAGAGGCTTGGGGCAGCCATGGTAGAGCCTGCAGCATGTTATTCTCACTCAATTGTATTAAAATTTCGTTCAATACGACTTTGCTGGGAAGAGTCTTACAAACCACTAACTCTGCAAACTCTGACATCTTCTAACCTGCAAGCCGAAGGGAGCTCCAAAGCTCTGCTGAGGTCAGGTTCTGGTCTCAGATTTTTTTATGGCAGCCACATACTTGGAAATATTTTCTGTTACTTTTATTGCTACCTATAAACTCCTTAAGAAAAGCATCCCAGGAAAAGTATTTAAGGAGAGGAAGAAACATGAAATTCCAAACGTTTCAGACTGGTTTATGCTTCAGTTAAGGAAACCTTAGACCTTCAGGGTTAATGTAAGGATACAGCCACCACTCCAGCCAAGGCTTTTACACCCCCACAGCAGCTGCAAGTTGTCTCAGAAAAATGTTCAGAAGGAAAATAAAAAAATTCCAATTTGAAATCTCCTGGACAGCAATCACCTTGGAGTCAGCAGAGCTAAGCAAGCATCAAGTCTTTACCAAAGATTCATTGCAGCCTTTCAGAGATTTACAAAGATGGATTCTTGATAATTTGGCATAAAAAGCAAAATATTTACTTTTTTGGGCAACTTATTAAAATCAGAACTTGCACAAAGAAAGAGGAAAAGCGCCAAAAGCAAAGCGAGCACTGGCATCTACAGCAAATGCAGAATCTATTATTTCGTCCCTCTGGACTTAATTAGTTCAAATTTACAAAGAATGGCATCCATAAAGATGTTAAACATTAACAAAACTTCTGTTAACTTGCTTCAAAATGAATTTTAATTGCAAGCTCTGTTTTATACATATTCCAGGGTTGCAAAATTTAATGAGTACTTTATTCTTCCCACAAAAAATTCAATATTAATTTCATGCTAAAAATCCATAGTTCCTTGAGAGGTCTAGGGAAAAAAAGTCAATGACAGCATGCTCTGAGCAATAGTCACCTGAGGTCTTCCTGCTTTGGAGGGTTTCTTGCTGGGGGGCAGCGGGGACAGGGCAGGCAGATGTTGAACAGCAATATACAGACCCTCCTGCTTAAACATTTTCTGATTTAAAACTGTTTTTATTGTTAGAGAGAATGTGACAATACAGATGCTTATGAGTTTTTTTGTTTTTTTTTTAAACTGGAGATGAAGCTCCAATCAGAGCATGCGTTGTCTGAGTTTAAAAAGACCAGAAGATTTTTACTGTGAGCTTTCCTCTACCTGTGAAGACTGTGCACGCATCAAGCAAAGCAGACAGAACTGCCCCAGCTTTTCAGACTGGATGTTCTTACAACGAGGAGCCACTTCCCACAGAACGCCTAATATGTCCCATCAAGAAATTAGTCAGCCTTTTAAATTCCCTGGGTTTGGGTTGGAGTAAGAGCCCGTGCGCCACTGGCACCACTTCAAAGCAGTGGGATGCAACACCCATGGATGCCTCATCGGGCGCGTCAGCACCAACACCTGGGTTTGCAGCAGGACCCCAGCTCAGGAGCTGGCAGCACCGCTTCTCGCATGCATGCAGGTGCAGCACAGCGCAGGGAGCACAGGCAGAGGGAGGTGGGAATGTCCCCAGGCAGCAGCAGGGCAGAGAGGAACAGCAGAGCCGAGCTCTGGGATCCTGAGCATCGCCCTGGTGCAGCCTCCCTGGCCGTTCCAGGCTGGGCATCCTCTCTGATGCACGGACCCGAAGTTCATCAGGCGCAGGGAGGCAGGCTCGAAGCAAGCCTGCGGTCACCTGTCCCTCCCTCCGCCGTTACTCTGGCTCCTCAGCCAGTGGCACGAAGCAGGTTTTCAATATCCAGGCACAGAGCCAGCCAACGCCGCACAGGCTGGCTTCGAAACGCTTTTCAAGGTTTTCCTTTAATTTTCCCTTCCCTTTGACTTTCTTCCAGGCTCCAGAAATTCCACTGTGGCTTTAAAAACCAAAGGATGTGTGTTCAAAGTCATACAAAGCATCTGTGATGGGGCAAAAAAGCCCCACCCTCTCCGAGCATTCCCCTGCCCCAGCAGGCTGTTTCGAGCACAGGGCACCGCTCCAGGATCGATGGTGTTAATTTATTCTGTTACATTACAGAGCGAACCACCTTATTTCAAAATTCCTTCATGCCAGCTTCCAGCCTGAAGCACTTTTTTTTCCCCTTTTAAGAACAGCTGACGTATCAAAACCAGGTTTTTCTAACACAAAACCACAAGCTAAGCCACATTATTATAATTGAAGCAATTAATTACTTTTATGCCTTTCTTTTTAAGGGAGACCTTTAATGCAGGTAATTCTGACTAAAAGAACTAATTTGAACTGCTCCATCCTTTAAAAGATGATTACAAAAATTAATTTAGAAAGTGCAGGATGAAGACAAAGGGATAAAGGAAAGCGTGCAGAGATTGGTATTGCCCCCATGGCTCCAACTGGGAAGCATCACGCCAACGTGCCTATTTTAGAAGCAGGAAGAAGGCTCATCAAGTTTTTAGGGCACTGGCAAAAAGGCAACTCTTAACAGTTCCCGGACAGGCAGCAAATCCGCGGGTCCCCACGGCAGCAGGGAAGCAGCTACTCGCGCTTTGCCGTTTTAGACTTCTACGAGGCAGGAATCGCCCTTTACGCAGAAACACATCAGTGGAGCACCGTAACGCCTCCTCCCAGAGCCTTGCAAAATTCCAGCAGACTGCAGCCAGGAACACACTCATTAGACATTAGCTGCTGACAACATTTTGTCTGTTCCTAATGCTCTGGTATTTACCGACGCCCTGGCCTCTTCCTGATCTCTGCCATAAATCCAGCCACCAGAAAGGGCCCTGTGAGGAAGACTCAAAACATCCACACTGTAAAACAGCCACGACAGTCAGGCCCAGCAGGAGCTAAAGAGCTCACGAGCTGCCATGACAAAATAAGACGCAGCAGCAAAATACAGTGGCCACACAAATCCACAAACACGATATCCTTCCCCTGTCTGGGCTCTGGGAAGGCTGATTAGATCTCTGTGTACGAGATATCAGAGACATTAAGAGGCAAGATATTTAGATAAGTGTCTGCATTTAATAACTGATATTACTAGATTTGTAGTCCATGCTTGAGCCGGGCAGCACGTGAGACACAAAACACACCTGTGCCAAGACCCATCAGTGGTAGCACCTCCCAGTGCAGCACAAAAACGCTGGATTTTGAAGCATGGAGAAACACAGCTACCAAGGTGCAAGAAAACTTATAGAATTCAGTACTTCCCCCCTACGTCTCACAACAGAAATCATTCCCATTTCTGTCTGCCACCCCATTCTTGCTCCCTGGGCTCAGAACCAGGTTTTGGAGTAAGTCCTTACAGAAACATCAAGTCTTTGAAGGGAACATCCCACCCCAAGGAGGCCCAGTGCAGGTTTCCACAGGCTGAGCGCTCAGCCCATGCTTCACTAGGTCATATTGCATTAACTGGTTTTGAACTGCTCTTAGGCCTTTTCACTTTAACACTTTGTTTGCAACTCCCTCTCCATTTAGGAATCCAGGAGCCCCCCCCCCGTGAATAGCTCACTTCCAAAACCATCTCACAGATCTGGAATGGAAAACAGTCCCTGCACTCTCCCGCTTAACCCATCCATTACTGATCCTTGCCAGAGCATCTCTATCTATTTTTTAAAGCAGCAGCAGCAGCCCAGGCCTGTAGTAAGCAAGCAACAGGAAAAGTCATCAGTTTTTTCACTTTAGCTGAAAGGCTATTACTCAAGGACAAAAGGCCTCCAGGACTGTACTAGTGCTATCAAAATGCAGAAGTTTGGCTGTCTAAATACATATATGTGCTTATATGTTTTTGTACTCCACCATATTTGTCAAGACACATGTCACAGATACAGAGATATGTCAAGATACATCTTAAATACAATGGAACTGAAAACACACTCTCTAATTCTTAACCTGAATAGCTCTTCCATTTCTGTGGCAGCAGCGATGGCTGTGGTAACACTTTATTTAATCTGCCCTATTGAGAGGAACTGTAACTAAACACATTAGTGTTTCTCTGATCTTTGAAACACTGAAACTTTCCTCCAGTCTTCACATCTACTCTCCACCTCCGTGCCTGACTCGGAATACGTGGGGAAGGATGGTGGAGCTGTTCTCGGGTGAAGATCAGACCAGAAGCTTCTACTAAAATACAGCTCCTTGCTGCGTCTGCGTACCAAATGAGCACCCACTTGCATAGACTGAAGGAACGCAGCTAGCATCAGCCTCAGAACCACCTCAAAACCCGTATCAATCAACAGTAATATACTTAAGTTTCAGGCTATCCAAGTAGTCTATCATCCTAGATGAAACCGGGAATGTAGGTCCGGTACACAAACCTCCCCAGGGAAACAAGATGCTGGTGAGTCAGCTCTACTGCAACAGACTGAGGTCTCCAACTTCAGTAGCTTACCTTAGAAACAAAAAAAACAAGAGAAGGAAACACAGAAGTAAAATGATCTTCTGATAAGCTCACAACAGTTTATTGCAATGCTCAGTCCTCCTGAGTTGCAATCTAGTGTATTATTTCATAAATCTGTTCGTATGTTGATATCTCCAGTTTACAACCCCAAATCTCAGCTGCAATCTAAATAGGGTGAGGTTGGACTAAAGGGCTTGAACACACAAGAAGAGACACAGGTGTGGTGATAAGCTGCTTGCCCATTGTGACAGTAAACAGAAATAAATCCAATGCACGAGAACATCCTCCCTACCCATCTAGAATTCGGTTTGCTGCCCGCTTGCTACTCCACAAGACACTGACCCAACTCCTGTCTATACAGGAGAGACCGACTTCAGAGAGCATGTCACCAGGGGCATCCAGGCACCTCTTACGTACCAGTTCAGCAATTTTTCATGACTGGAAGGTGCTGATCTGACACTTCTGTCTTGCTAGAGGGCTACGCTTTGTCTAAAGAACAGAAAATAACACACACACACTTCACCACATTACCCTTAGCAGCCAGCAGATATCTCCTAAAGTAGGCTCTCTATAGGTATTTCTTCCCTGTATTTCGTGCACTTAAATATTTCTAGAAACAAGTGGAAAGATCAGGTTGGTGAGATGCTTATGACATGAGATACGTTAGCATCAGACATCTCAAAAAAAAAAAAATCAAAGCAATTTAAACAAGAGAGATGAATTCAGCACCAAACTGAATCCATGAGTTGTGATTTCCACCTCCAGCGCAGGGAGGTGAGCTACGGGAACCGAACACAGGGGAAGCAGCTGCACTGAACCCAGGGAGGAAAACGCAGCAGGCAGCAATCGTTTAAAATGTATTTTGTGAAGCAGATGACATCTGAAAACAAAGTTCTTACATTCCTTAACACAACTGGTAAGTATAAGAAAGCATCCATGACTGGTCCACAGAGAAACCCCAGAAGAAAGAGGTCTTTGAAAGTACTGAAACAGCTGCAGAGGTGTCTCTGCTTTTTCACTGGGAAGTTGTAGATAAGGGTGAGCAGTGTAAAACATGACTATTATCAGCTCTAGCAGACAGATTTTGACGTGCAAATCCAATTCCTTCAACGTAGCGAATTCCTCTGCAAAGGGAGACCCCTCTGCATATGCACAGCCTCAGCCACCTTCAACAGCGGGGGAGCCTCGTGTGGGAACTGACACAAATTGGTTTCTGAGCAAGAAAAATAAGCGATGGGTAGACAGAGACAGCTCCTGGAAGCACCTCTAAAGTGAAAGCAGTGGTCTTTCCCACCAACATTTGTCCAAATCCCTGCTTAAACCAGGAAAGCTCAGTGTCCCACTGTAACAGCGGAGACACAGTGTTGTAAAGAGGACCCAAGATGTCCAACTTTTTACAGGCTGTGAGATCATTTGCACTTATGTAAAGTCTCCTTTCCCTGCCAGATAAAGGTATTATTCACCGTTTTACAACCTATATGGTCACTTATATTTTGGGCCACATACAGAAGGCACTCTTGAGATAACCAGTATTTCTCTCATCTTTCAGCCAGTTGCAATATACTGATTTGGACAAGGTCCATCTTTCAAAAAAACCTCTTTAGCTTGCAGGTATTGAGTGTACTTGCCAACAAGCCTGCCTTTTTCTTCCAAAGTGTTTGCAACCAGGAGAGAAAAAGCTAAATATTTTTTTCTTCATGTTTAGTAACCTTCAAGGATTTTTCTCACACACTACAGGTCTTCCTGCATCACAGCCCATGAGGCGCAGTCCACACAACAGTAGCCTTTGCACAGGGTTCTCTGCCTCGGAGGCAACCAAACACCAAAGAAGGACAAATTGGGATAAAAAGGACAATTAAAACATGATCAGGGTAATTTTCAGCCGAAAAGCATCTTCTTCCTTGGCTTAAAAAGCTAGCCTGAATATTCATGAAATGCTCTCTACTATCTAGTAAATAGAATTAATCATATTAATGCATGGAAAAATAAGATTAGCCAGAAAGCAGTATACAAAATCTCATCATGTTTTATTGAATGAAACATGAGTGGGAAAGGTCGTGAGGCCCTTTCATTGTGATTTGTCACACCAGTCTCTCTCCCCGCCACGCTCCCGGCAGAGGAGCGGCTGAAGCTTTGGGCAGCGCTGGGCACGCGCCTCCCGGGAGGAGGGCAGGAGCCAGCGCAAGGAAAAGAGTTCTGCTGCGGCTGCACTGCGACGGCAGGCAGGAGTCGCATGTGTTGTCAGCCAAGTCCTTCGCTGATGAGACCCAACACAGTCTGTACGTTGTTCTTAGTTGGGGTACAGCTGAAATCTTCCCTTCCCTACCAGAAATATATGATAAACTATGGAACGTCTTTAAACACCATCCTACCCTCATCGGGCCTTTCTTCCAGAATTCCCCAGTTATTTCTGCAGTGCAACAGGCCAAGGAGCTGTAGGACACTGTGCTATACTGCACTCCAGAAACTACTTTGTACAAAGCCATATCAATCCTTTACCTTCAAAACAGCAATCAACATGCACACAAACTGTTTGCATGCGCTCGGGAAGCAACGAGCGGAACCGAGGGCTGCCAGTACCGTGCCAGCTGCCTCCCACCAGGGAGAAATCAGCCCACTGGTCTGCAAACTCCCGCTCTTTGTACTGCAGAGCCATGCTAAAATAAGGCCAGAAGTGCAGCACAGCACGCCAGAGAGGCCAGGACATCCCAGACCCAACACGCGCTGGCGGCCACCAGGAGAGCTGCAGGTACTGCAGGAGGGGGGGGTCTGAACGGGATGGGCTGTGACAAACGGCTCCAGAACGCCATCTCCAGAGAATGCACCTTCTCAGAGAAAAGGGGGTTTTGCAAGAAGACTATTTCCCCCTAAAGCAACATTTTACAGCTTTAAAACCTTTAGAGAATTTGTTTCCAATTAAAAGCACTAAAAATGCTTTAGAAGGAAAAAAGAAACTGTACCCATCAAATAAGGAAGTCTGTTTTCCAGATCCTAACGAAGATGTAACCAACATTTGAACAGAGATTTCAAAAGCCACTTCATACACCTTTTTTTACTCATTCCCAGTCCTAAGGGAAACATTATCATGGAAGCAAAACATCCAAACATTACAGATAAAGTACCCATTAGTTAACAAGCTCTTACAAAAAGGAAGCTTAATTCATCGCACAGGAAAAGAAGACTTTCCCACTTGCATTATCTAGGCTTTAACTAGTGACGAAATAGCTTATTTCAAGATGGACAATAATCTTCAAGTCTTCAGCCTCACGCATGCACCAGGGCAGGATAATGCTTGTCAACTTTCACATAAAAGCAATTACTGGCTGGAAAAAAATCAAAAAGGAAGTGGCAAGTATGAAACGAAAGTCATTTTGAAGCAGTCATCAGGCAATCTGTTGTACAGAATCCCTGCACAGAACGGCAGCTGCGGGGAGCACGTGGGGACAGCGCAGCGGGGAGGGCCCATTCTCGGCTCCCACGCACGGGGGGCAGTGGTTCATCATCGCACCAAGTCTGCGGGGTCTTGGTCCCTGCTCCACCGACCCGCACTGGCAGCAGCAGCGTCAGTGTAACCGGCAACAGCAGACAGACCTGCATTGCTCCTGAGCTGCAATGCGGTGGCACGAGGAATGCACTTTACGTGACAATATGCTAAAGCTGGAGTCACAAACCCTTTGGAGCCAAAGTCTTTCCATCGACTTCAACAGACATCGACTGAGGTCTGAGATGAAAATACCTGCTGAAAGTTCCGAGACAGCTATCTAAGGATCAGAAGCTGCTTTGATATAAAGAGAATAGGTTGGTTCATTAGAGGCACATACAGAGAACAGTTTTTTCACCAACCAACACTATCATCATCTGAAACAGTGACCTTCAAGAACACGGGTACTCTAATCCCTTACAGGCAGAGCACAAAACGGGCGACCAGATTAGCCTGGCCAGTGCTAGGAAATAACTGGCATCGAGGGGGACGCACAAAGCAGATCTCGCATGGGAGAACTTTAATGAGTATTAGAAACCACTTAGCAGACAGACAAGGGTGGTGGGGAGGGGAGGGTCAACTGCAGATAATGACAAGGAAAGAAATAAAGTCAGCAACAGTTAAGAGGAGCTGCTGAAACATAGGTGATTCCTCCAGTCAACGCTTCCCCCTAACTCATCTCTCTGCAGAAACACAGCAACAACAGAGGACTTCTGAAATGCTTTTCCAGAAAGGGCTGATGTCTGAAATGGGTCTCCTGGGCTGAGCTCCAGAAAGGAAGACATTATAGAATTAACCAGAGGAACCTTAAATCCAGAGGTCCTCAAGTTCTCCTCCCAGGCTCACCCCAGCACGTGGTGCCTTTTGGTTTTACCTACTGCTCAACATCTGTGCCATAGTCCTGCTGAGGCAGAGCAAGATGCCTGCATCGCCTTCACATCTGGCACAGCTGTGCTAGAAAACTAATGCAAAAATAACACAGATGCACATGTGAAGGCATCCTGCTTTGCTTCTAGGCAATTAAGAGAAAGCTAAAACCAAATTCTACCCAAATTAAGTGCAAAAATAGTCCTAAGGAGAAGGAAAGCACTTGTACAAGCGAGATGAGCAAAATATGGCTCCAAGGCTGAAAAGGCAGAACAAAGATGAGAAACTGAAGAGGAGGAACTGGATTCAGACAGGAATAAACTCCATCGATTTGGTAGTTACTCACTTTCAGCCCTGCTTCTCCCACTGCATTCACTTAGCATGGGATTATTAACAGAAAAAACAAGGAAAAAGTGTTTCCCAGGGGAATGGCAAGGGAAGGCTCAAAGAGTGGGAGGGAAGCAGAGAGACAACATGACGGCTGATGCAACCCCCCTAAAAATCAGACTTGTGTTCCATAAGGTAGAATAATTAAGTCAAGAGGAGAATCACATGGAAGAAAAATACCACAGACCAAGACTCTGCATTAATACATCAGTTCAGTATGTGGTCATGTCCTGCTGGAGCAAAATACAAAAGTGAGGCAATTGAGGAGAAAGCAGTTTTTAAAGGACCATGAAACAGATTAAAAAAATAAAAGGGAGGAGGTGGCATCTGGAAATAGTCAGCTTCATTCCTTTCTTTCACAGACAAGCATCTGAATTTTCAAAAGTGTAGCCACATTCAGTAAAAGCTGCAATAAGAAATAAAGAAACACAATTAAGTTCAAGAGGAACCACACCACGGTGGATTGTAATTCAGAAGGATGGGCACAGTCTGGATTGCTCAGAGGAAGAAGATAAGCACCTGAAGCAGTTTCCATTCCCAAGCCATGGTGGGATTGCTACAGGTTGGGCTAAGCAGGCTCAACCTTTGGCCAGAAAAACAAGGACCCAGTGACAAACGAAGGAAGTAATTCAAAAGCAAGTCATATTCCCAGGCCACGGTGCAACTTCTCGGCGTGATACTATGAAGTGCTTTGCCAGGTAACATTCTGTTTCAGCTGAGCTCAAGCAAAAAGATGATGCGAAATAAGGTTATGGAGGGCAAGGGGGAAGAGGGTTAAATAGCTGCACTAGAACCTAATACAAGGCTAGAGAACAACGCAAAAAGGTTCTGACCCTTCACATACTGTAGTACTTTTTGATCTGAAAAACACATGCTACGGTATAGCAGCAACAGGAGCACCTTTCCTACCTAAAGTCCCAGTTGCTCCTACCAATTTGGATTCTCATAATCTACCATGTACAGTTGCAAAATGCAACATAGCTATAAGAGATTTGAAAAGCCTCATTATTAAAGAAGTCATCAACATCTCAAAGTAAATTTCCCATCTGAAAATTAGAAACATCTAACGAACCTTCAAAACATGCCAGACAGTCTGTCATAGTCAGACAAATGAGATACTTGTTAGTTTTATCTCATGGAACTAATTCATTTGGCAGGAGCAGAGGTTTCCAAATAGTTTCATCGGTGGAACGAATAGCTGTGGAGTGCCAAACATCATGCCAGGGAAAAAGGCTATCACTAGCTGCTTACCTGTTCCACAGATGGGCTGAAGCTTACAGTGTCTCCCCTTCACTTCCTCCTATTTGCCAACTCAAGAGAGTAAGAGAAACTTTCTACAGCAAACATTAGACTATCTTCCCAGACCTCCACAACTTTGAAAATCCCTGTTCTAGAGGAACTCTGTTGCATGTGGCTCTGCACAGCGCAAGAACAAGGCTTCTTTTACCTACCTTGCCTGCTTCAGCTATATTAGACTGACTGCAAAAACCTGCTTTGCTAAATATTTGCATTATACCCAGAAAAATGTACACTTGATCTTAGTCAATTCCTGTAAACACACACACATGAATCAGATTATTAGTCATTTCCTACACCACCTCCTTCTCTGGCAACAGCGGCATAATGCTTTAATAATCATAATACAAGTCATTATCCCTAATATTAGACACAGGTCCCAGACCAGCCAGATGAGATCTAAACAGGTGACAGAAAGAAGTGCAAGAGACAGACAAGCATATTTTCATTGTTTGCATATACTGAAACTGCAGCAAATATGCACAAACATCAGAAATCCTGACCTCTTCCATCACAGGCAAAGCAAAAACTTACCCCCTATTAAAGCGTGCTCAGCGTGCAGCCAAGATTGCCGCACAGCACATTCCTACTTTCTCTAAGCCTTCAGGGGACACATCGATGCCGGAGGTGTGACAGCAGGGTACAGCCACCAGCACTGAGCTGCAGCACCCAGGTCCCTACTGATCCCACAGGGGTTCCCATCCCATCACCTCAGACAGCCCCTGAGTGACTTACCCAAGGACTCACAGAAAAACATGCGGGAGATCAGAGACACTATTTTCAACAAAGTCAAAGCTACCCAAAGCTTCACAGCAATCACTGAGCTCGCGAAGGGAAGAACAGGCTGGGACACGTCTGCCACAGAGCAGGTTCGGTGCCATCCAGGACCAGCCTGGGGACTCCTTATCATCAGACACAGTCTTGGGATGTTTCAGGTGCTCCTTTTGAAACGCTTTGGCATTTTCAGCGTAGCTGAGCACCCGCAGGGATGCTTGCCACTGAAGAAAGCTTTAAACCAGGTACCATATAACAGCCGTAATCAGCAGATATTCCTGAGAAGTGAGAGCCGAGGGATTTATTCAGCTCTGAGCAGATACCGACACAAAGCACACGATCAACAGAGCTCAGTCCCCTTAGGGCTGGAGCCCAAGCTGCTTTGAGGGATTTTCTTCTTTTACATGTATTTACGAACAAGAATTTCATTAATCCTTTCGGGTCTCTCATCCGGTACAAAATGAGGGGGAAGAGAACCCCAAGTCTTGAAGACAAGAAAATGTCAGGGAATAATGACAGAAGAGAAGATAGATACTACAAGACCTTTCTCCGTGTCCAGTGCGTCCTCGCCCCAGCAGAGGAGCGCTGGAATTAGGATGGGCGCTCCAGCTGACCTCAAAGTAGACCAGAGCAGCTACTGCCATCCTTCCAATTTTGCTTCATAGCCTGGAGACCCCCACATCGTCCTTTCTAATCTGATGGGCTCTTTTTCACACTGCTGCTTTTTTCCCCTCCTGTTCTCTGCTCAGTAGAATTTTATTTCTCACCTGTCAAGGAATCTAGACCTGAGGTCCCATGACAGAAACTGCGATAGCAGTTAAAAGAGCTGTAAATGTGATATTTTATTAATATGTCTCAAATAGCTACTCAAACCTCTATCGCTCTGCTTGACATATTGACGCTTAGACCTGCAATGCCCTTTCCCTTTCAAGACTTATTGCAGGATTCGCATCCAACGGGTCGGGGACCAAATGAAACCCATAATGGGATTCTCTGGGGAGCAGTTGTGTGCGCCGAGATCAATGTGGAGCGCAGAGACAGAGGTGTGGCGACCGCTGAAGGCAAGAGCGTTAAGGGAACCTGGCTCGTAAAGAAACAACAAAGCACCAGTTTTTCAAGAGGGGAGGGTGAATGACAACACAGGAGATTTTTTAGGAAGTGCACTCAAGTCAAGCTTACTTAATGTGCTGAGTTAGCACTCTTGAATATAGTACCATTACAGGATATCCCATAGCTTGAAAATACATATGAATTATACTCCAGATGAAATTTAATTTTGTTTATTTGTGTACATCTCTGGACCAGATTAAAACTATAAGGCTTAGGAAATGAAATATTTAGCTGCAAGACACTTCAATAGAATGGTTTATTTGGCCGCAAGTCTATCTGTCATATTACCAATAATTAAAACTAGGTTTTCATAGACAGAGAGGAAAAAAGGGTTTTAGCTATATTTTCAAGCTGAATCATATCAACATGTTTAAAGAGGAGATATGAGCTCCAGTTTTCTTTTCCCCTACGGGCACAAATTATTAAAAAATGGGAAAAATGAGTCATCTGAATTTAATTATCAGGCTCTGAGTTGTGAAGGCCAGCTTTGAAAAATGAAATTCAAAATAAGACTCTTTGTAATTCCGCTTATGGGACTGAAAAGTTTACTTCGAGAATACTAAATGAGATCCCTTTGAATTGACTGCTGTGTTTATCTTGCCCATGTGTATTTCATGGCACTATAAAAACGCAGGATGAACCTCAAAAAGCCAGAATAGTTTTTTTCCTACGAGCCCTGGCTGAAATTCATGTTTGTGTGACCCGTTTCACCCATTAATGCAGCGCGTTTGGCCCGACCCGCTCTACCAGCCCATTCACACAGGAGTCCACTGCGGTTACAGCCGGCACAGCTCATCCCGCTCCCAGTGACACTACAGTTGGAGGATGGGCATCGTCAGAGATTTGGCGCATGGACAGCTAGAGGGAAGGGGGGAGAAGGAGAGTAAATACATCATTATTCCCTCTGACAAGGCCCCAAAACTGGTGTCTGTAAAACATACCACCTTTAAAATAGCGACTAAATCTTGTTTTTAAAACAGCGCGCGTGCACATACACGTACTACTGAAAGTCAAAGGGTTTAATTTTCTAAGATGCATTTGCCATTTTCAAAGTTCTATCATGCTGTATTTATGGGTAGTTTATTAGATTTTTTTTCCCCCGTCAGGTTCACTCTGACAGGCATTGTTTTATTTTTGATATGACAAGACACAGTGCTGCACTGGCAACACCTCCAGGCTGAATAATGTTTCTTAACTAGCTACATTCATCTTTACCACATACCACAGACGACTGATCCTCGCTGCAGTACATAATGGCTAAAAACTAACAGTGCCCTAAAATATTAATGCATGCTAATAAAACCAGCGTTTTTTTTCGTGAAACAGCAACATCTAATTTTCAAAGGGGTACTGGGAACTGTAAACAATTGGTACATGGTAAATGGCAAGTTCTCTCACATCAATACATCCTAAACATTCAAATCCTATTCCCCCATAATTGCCAGGGAAGTATAAATTACTTAAATGAATGTTATTTGTGGCTGCTACAGAATCCTCATAAATAATCGTAATTTAACTTCCTGCTGATAATCCCAGGCAACACCTCATTATTTCAAACGCTTAATTCTCCCCTTCCAGAGGGATGTCAAGTTTAAGACTATTCCGTTCCATTTGCTGTTAGTTAGGACTTTTAACTGTTCCTTGAACGCAATCACAGGGCGGAAGATCACAGTGAGCAACTAGAGGCAGAGTCGTCCTTTGTTGTAAAAACAACATAAGCAGTACGTCAGATTCTTCTTCAAGCCCTCACGTCAGACTTCACACCACTGATCATTTGGGTAGCTCTTGTATATCGGAAAAAATCAGTGTGGCATTTATTATAAAGGCAACATTTCTGAAAGCATTGCTCAAATAAACAATGGGATGAGAGGGGTATTGAAATTCTCCACACAGCCTCCTGCCTAAAGCACAAGCTGATCCGTAGAAAAATTTTCCAAAGTTCATTAACAGTAAAGTCAACTTGTCAGCAACATATTTAGCAATAATCAGAAAACGATTTAGCAAAAACAAGGTTTGAGCATGACAATGTTCAAGTGGGGTTTCTTGGGTTTTGAAGTGTTGGGTTGTTTATTTTTCTAAATTCTTTATGGCTTCTAACCAGCTACACTATGAAACCTTACTGCAGAGAATATGATTTAAAGTAGACAATAGTCCCTGCAAAGCTTACCAAGCAAGTCAAAAGCATCCCAGGGAGTTTCATTAGCAGGTAGTAGCTACAACCTGTGACTGGGAGTAACTGGGAACTACCCTCATTAGGGCACAGGCTCTGTTCACCCTGAACACCCTGCAAAGTTTGGATCTGTTCACACAAAACATCAGCAGATACCACACGACTGTACCGGCCACAAGTATGGCAAGTAGCAACCTACCAGAGCGAAGATCCCTCTGTTCCAGCAACTTCTAAAACATCATATCCATCTTCCAGCTGAAAATCCATGAAAACCAGAGCAATAGTGTCTCCAGGTTCAGCAAGAATAGTCCACGTGCAGTCTGCGTTATTGCCATACTCCAAAGGAAAATGAGGGCTTGAGATAATTCCGCTCTGTCCCCGCAAAGTCCCTCCGCAAGCATCATCAGCTGGAAACAGAACGCAAGTTATCAGATATTGCTGCAATGCACAGAGCAGTATATCAGAAAAGAATAAGCCCGAATTCAAAGCAAAGCTTTAAAAGCCCCGCTGCTTTTGTCAGGGTGTGTTTTACTACACACTATTAAGAGACAAAGATGTTGAGGGATGCAAAATCCTGTTAGGTCAGCCAGCGTCTCTGGGCAAGTGCCAGTTTATTCCCCACCGTACACTTCTAGTGATTTGTTTAGGCTAATTTTAAACACCCCAAGCAACAGAGCTTCTACCCCTTCCCTGGGGAGGCGGTTCTCAGCATAACATGTCTTGCTGTCAGGACACTATTTCCTTAAACGTTGTTGCCCAACTTTTCTGTTCCATCCCTCCTTCCTGATGAGGATCCTCCGAGGTGTTTTCTGCAGCCTTCCCCCCACACGTGTGGCCAGCCAGGCAGGAGGAGACCTGCCGTGACTGAGCAGGGGGGGTTCACAGACACATGAAAACTCTCCCATCGCAGCAGGGAGAGAGGTCAGTTTCCAGCTCTATAGATCTCAGTAACTTCATCAGCAACAGAAACACCCCCAAGAGCTGGGACGTCAGGACCTGGAGTACAAGGCACTGTGTTTAACAGAAATCTAATAGAAAAGGAGTGGAATATCCCACACACCTGCCCAACATGTCTTTGTTCTGATTTCTTAAGGAAGTTACCAAAATGACGGTGGTAAAACTTAACCCCCTGTTCGTAAATCTAGTGGAGACATTTCCTGCTTATATACTGATCTCCTGTTTGCTGCAGGTTCTTTCATTTTTACAACCTGAATTTTATCAGCAGGAGCTATTAGAGCAATTAAAGGAGGAGGATCTAAAGAAAACATGGGCAAGAAGATAAAGGAAACTAAGAATTAGTTTGACTAGCATCAGGGCACCTCGCTGCTGTCGTACCCGCAGCATCAGCTCAGCGTTTATTTGGAACACTGCTAAGAAAAGCCTGTTAACTTTACAACATGTATTACAGAGCAGCGTTTCAGACACTTTAGTCAAGGAGCTTGGGGCTTTACGGTATAAACATTTATTTTCATTACAAACCTCTTCAGAAAAAAAAAAAAAAAAATCCTTCCAAACTGAAATCTAACAGGTGAGAACATTTGTTAAGCGCAATGGGCCATGGGCACCTAAGGACAATTCCGCAGGGCCACTCAGGAGGATTCTTCCACTCTTAGACCTTTTTCAGGAATTAGCATCTTCTGCTATCAGCAGGTTTTACCAGCAGAGCTGAAACTTGCAGCCTCCAACTCAGGAAATTTGAAAGGCAAGGGAAGACAATCATACATGCCAACTTTTCTTTCTCATGGCCATCTGCTCTCCCGGGGCAGCCACGCGCTCCCCAGTGACTGACGGCAAGAGACCACTACAGGAACCCCCGGGCTGTAATGTACTGTCTGTGCTGCACTGACACACTGCACAGGTTGCACTGGCATCTCCACGCCCCAGTGGAGATCGTGGCCCTTCGCAACTGCTCCTGGGTTCAGACTGGGATGGCACATCACAGATTGTGTTGGAGCAGGTCCAGAGGAGGCCACAAAGATGATCTCGAGCACCTCTCCTATGAGGACAGGCTGAGAGAGTTGGGGGTGGTCAGCCTGGAAAAGAGAAGGCTCCAGGGAGACCTTAGAGCCCCTTCCAGTGCCTAAAGGGGCTCCAGGAGAGCTGGGGAGGGAACTTTTCCCAAGGGCATGGAGTGATAGGATGAGAGGGAATGGCTTCAAACTGGAAGAGGGGAGAGTTAGATGAGATACTAGGAAGAAATGTTTCACTGTGAGGGTGGTGAGCCCCTGGCGCAGGTTGCCCCGAGAAGCTGTGGCTGCCCCATCCCTGGAGGTGTTCAAGGACAGGTTGGACGGGGCTTGGAGCACCCTGGGCTGGGGGGAGGTGTCCCTGCCCAGGGCAGGGGGGGGGAACGGGATGATCTTCAAGGTCCCTTCCAACCCAAGCCATTCTATGATTACTGCAGTGCTCACAACAGGCAGGAAGGACAGAAAAAAATATGATAAAACCCCTGAGATGTAGGTAGACATGCAACTACTTCTGGGCCATTCCAGCAGCAAAAACTAGGACTGAAAAAGGCCACTGAGATCCCAACTTGATGCTCTGCTCCCTGGTATTCTATTACAACAGTCAGTTATCTTATTTGCTGCAATCATATTCTCAGCAAAATAAAGTCAAAGTCATTCACAGACACTGAAGTGCAGTTAGGATCATCGATTAATTTAGGCTGAAAGATCTCTCATCTAGTCCAAGCACCAGAAAATCATTCAGACTTCAATGCATCATACAGAGGATTCACAGTGGGACCTCCAAGGAAGGTCCGTGCAAAAAGTAAAAGGGCTACTTCCAAACCCCTCCCTCTGACAGAGAGAATGAAAATGCTTTTCAGAGAATGAATGGATTCTAGCCAAAGAAGATAAGCACAATTCACCAGTTTACTGGGACGTTCAAATTTAATTTCTCATGAATAAGTGCCCCTGCAGACGCTAGAAAGAAATAGATGCAAAAAAGCTTCTTAGCCAGTGAACTCTCAGACCTCACGCCTAGCAGCAAGACAGAGCAGAGCAAGGTCATGAGCTGCTTCAGCAATGCACGGGGATTTGAAGAGGCGATTTATTCTTAAGACACACTTACCTCCAGAGGGGCAGCTATCTCCAACCCAACGTGTTAAAATTATTGCTGCGTGACTGCTATTGGCTCCAGGCAACCACTCAAAGTACCTTTGCAAATAAGGTCCTGCACCACTTCCACGAATCATCTGCAAGCAATGCAGGCTCTGCAGGCGAACGCCACGTTCAAGGGCATAGGTGCTCTTGGCCAAACACTCTTCTCACTGTGATCATGCATTCCTGCAGCTCAGGTCTACATGCAGCCCTTAAACTCGCATGCCCAAGAGCAAACGCAACAAGGATCTGTAAGAAGCAATTCCTATGGGCAAGTTCCCAGCCACGTTTACCATTGGGGTCTGGGAAGTCTGAGACTGATCTGGTACATTAAATTTGTTCTCGCACAAGAAGGAATACAGGAGGGGATGGAGAAATATGCTAAAGAATTTTGACTCAATGCTATATTAGAATTCTTAAACAAGGGGGCTTTTTTTTTTTTCAGGATTAAGCTAATTTACAGTAGCTGCAGATCTGGGCAAAGGTATGGTGGTTTTGGCTTTTTTTTTTTTTTGTATTAGAAGGGAATGTTTTAAGTTCCTTGAAAATTTTTCATTACAAAAGGTATTTAATGGAAAACGTATTCCCTTCCCATCTACCTCTAAATACACACTTGCAGAGGTTGTTACTGTTTAAACATATCCTACAATCTTCTAAAATCTTCTTGAACAGCCCTTCAATTATTTTGGGCACAGTGCAGTCTAAGCAGCTGTTTGAGTTATAGTAAGATAGACCACTTTTAATGAGATTATGCATATTTGATACGCTTAAAATGTAGCTTCGCAAATGTTCTCAACTTTTCAGCTGGCTTACTGAATTTTTACTCAACCGCCTACCAGAATCATAAACCTATCAGTTCTACTTAAATTCAGCAAACAATCTGGGCAATACTTCTCTCCGTATGCATGAAAGAGCTTTACAGAAGATTCAGATGTTTCCGGATATTCTTTTGGTGCTTCAAATGCCCCATATTCTGCTTTATTTGAGATTAGCTGACCCAGGTGAGGGTTGTTCCTTTGGTAGCTACAGCAGAACAGGAGACAGCATTCCAACTCTGCTGGGGTTTTGCCTCCAGCATACCAACTGTCAAGATAAAACCACAGCTAGATGTGTAGGACTGGGCTCACAGCCCCCTTTCGATTAAGTACCAGGCCTCTTTTCACTCTGCAAATGCAGAAAGCGTGTAAAAACACAAGATGCAATGAGAAACCATTCCCGGTACCTCTGACAGACATTATATAGATGGGATAAGTGTCAGCTTAGTCCAGATTTTAGCGTCTGACCCAGACTGGCTGAGGACTTTCAGCCCTGCAGGCGAGATTCCGAGGCACGCGTGGCCCCCCCAGGCAGAGCCAGACTTCTCATCTGGGCAGCCCCAACTGCCCCCCGGTTCCCTCTCCCGCTCCACAGCTCAGTGCGGAGATGGCATCCGCCGCCGCCTTGGTGCTCCCTCAGTGAGATCACCGAGGCCGTAATCCTTCCTGCCACGTAAGCAAGAACCATAACTCACCAGAGCAGAGTCTGTGCAGACTGAATTTATAGTCTCTTTTAGCTCAGAGTCCAAGAATCAATTTTGATATAACTGCGCTTTCAAAAGCACTGGTGAGCTGCAGCTACTCTCACTGGCTCTGCAAAGACACATTTCACCGGGCCGGCCTGCCTCCATCTGGAATTCCTTCCTCCTTTCCTTTCTCATTGAGACGGGACTTGTCCTTTACAAGGAAAAAAAAAAAAAAAAAAAACCACCACACCAAACTCAACCCCCTGTACTTCTGAACTGAGAGCTGGGGGAAAGGACTGGAGACAATTCCTATGTAGATAAAGCAGCTGAGCCACAGCACTCCTTCGAAGCATTGCTGTCCTGGCACATCCTCTCAAACACCTTTGTTCCTTAGTCTTTTCTACCACACATTTCTTTGCATCTTTGATTATTTCAATACATGAAGACTGGAATAGAGATGAGGCTACCAAGATATAGAAAAGGATGTTACAAGATGGAAGACAAGCACAAACAAAAGATCATAAAGAAACCAAAAGAGTGTATCGATCAGCATGGTAGAGACATACGCTGTTTTCAAGACTTGTCTCAGGTCTCTGCCATTATACTGGAGAGGAGGGGAAGAGGGAAAGGGCAGAGTCCCCAAACTGAACACTGTCCTTCACAGTGACATTAGACAAGTCTATTCCCAAGACAGCAGCTCCCAAGATTTCAACACCTGCTGAGAGGGCTCCTTTCACATCGATGTCAGGGTCTGACCCAGTAGCACAACCCATCTCCAGCTTATGTTAGAAAATAAAAGAATACGTGCCATGCAAATACATTTAACCAGTAAGCCAATATTAAAAGAATTAATTACAAGATACATAGACCATAAAGATCTTTTGCGTCTCAAGGAAATATATATTTTTCTTCAGGCAGCAGTTTTGAAAACACACTTTTCCCTGCAGAAGAAGGTGTAAACCTGCTTGTCAGTACGCAAATCTTTTTGCCCCTTGCAACAACTGAAGTCTTTATCACCAGCTTATCGGCCAAGTACAGACGTCTGACTACGGAAAGCCTACTTATGGTAGAAGGAGTGCAGCCGGTTCGCCTCTGTTACTTTCTACTTGCCTGGAACAAGATATAAATGTTACGTGAGAAGATTTCTGGTTCCTGCCTCCAAAAAATGTTTTGGAATTTTTACCTCAGGTAAAGTCTTGAAGGATCAGGACCAGATCTACTAGAAAGCAGTGGCTACCCCCTGGCACCCGGAGGCACATCGCTACCCAAGCACGCCTGAACAAGCACTTATTTTGCTGCCATGAGAGCAATTCACACAGCACTGAATTGAATATTACTCCATCCTGAACTGTGTGAGAGGCCACCATCATCATTGCTGGATTCAAGATTGGAACATCGGTATTAAAATTAAAAGTGAGTATGGCAGTTCAAGACAAAAATGCAAAAATAGTCTTTTACTCCATCTGCAGCAGCAATCACAAAAATTACACTGATGCCAACCCTCAACTGCAACACCTGTTGGGGGCAGAAGTTAATCCCTCCCTTATCGGGATCTACTGTACAACTGCCTGAATAGCAGCAGGGAAATGAGAAGATAATGTCTTCTCCAAAGCAAGGCTGCTATTGGAGAAATGCTGTCAGACTGGAGGAAACACGGGACCATTGATGCAGATAATTTCCTTCTCTTCTATAAAGCATATTGCTTTGCACACTCTCAAGGTTGAATTTCAGGGAATGTTTTTCCTGCACGCACTTCCAGTGAAATTAGAATAAAAAAATTAAAAAGTTACAGTGAGAGTCCTAATTTGAAGGAAAAGTAAAGAATCATAACTGATCATACTAAAACAGCAGCGATAGCTGTCCCTCTCCTGTGTCAGTTTGGCTGTGTGAGCCACTCCTTCAGTGGTATGATGCCCTTGGCCCCAAAACAGTAGCTAAGAGGACAAGAAATACACTAAGCATCACATATTACTGCTGTGTAACTCATTCACGGAAGCATTAAAAACACACCAAGCAAACAATATTTGCCCACTTTAAATTCAAGATTTATGCTACAGCTTAGAACTGCTGATTGATTGCCCAAGCAGAGTCAATAAAAAGAATCAATATAAGATGCTCTGCTGAAGTACACAAGGAATTGAGGGGGAAAGATTTAAAAGCAGCAGCCACTCTTTTGGTATAACACCACAGACACCTGTATATTTACAGACTCTCTAGTCCCTTGTGGCCCCAGAGAATTAGCAAGAAGCTCTCTGTACTGATAACAGAATCTAAGCTCCCCTACCCCAGACAGGCTCGCAGGAAAGCTGGCCAGCCTCTTCGAACTAAGGCCAGATTTCTCCTCCCAAAGCATCCCCGGCACAATGCCACCAGCCCCGCTGCCAGCAGCCCCCAGCCCAGCACCGCTCCGCAGACTCACATTTCTCTACAGGCAAAGCACCAGAACCACCATGGCACATGCCACGAGGGAAAGCAGCTTGACGCTACAGAAAGGGGAAAATCCAGCCTCATTTACTAGTGTTTGATCCAGAAAACCTGGATGGCCTTGGGTAGGTGCCTTATCTTGTGGATAATACTCCTCTGCTTTTCCTCCACACACACTTTAAACAAAGAAATTGAAATTAAAGTAGCTGTGCAGCATTTTGAATACTTTGAGCACTTCATAACCTTCCTATTATCCACCCAAACCCTGGCAGCTTTAAGGAAACCAATAAAGATGAACTTCAATATTAGCTACATCATGTTTAGTTTTCAAGTCTTTTAAAATCAAGCTTACAGTCCATGAAGTTTTCCCAACCCCAAATAGCCCATTAAATCCCATTTCATTGCGGCTCGTTCCAGACAAGGAGGGCACTTTACCTCTGCAGAAGGGGAGGGGAAAATCCCAGGAGGCACTGTTTTCCGAATTGGCGTGGCATGTGAGCAATGCATGTCCTTCCAAAAAGAAGCCTGGATTACAGCTGTATCTCACTTTGTCCCCGATGCTGAACGTCGTCCCTTGCTGAATCCCATTCTGCAGCCGCCCTGGGTTTCCGCACGTATGACTTGGTAGAACTGCCAAAGAAAGTTGTTTCTGGTTAGAGACAGTGCATTGTAACAGAGCTGTCGGGGAAGGATCCAGAGGAAGGCACGTCTCAAAGTAAATGCATCGATTAAATGTAAAGAGCAAATAACCACCAAACTCACCATACTGGATGGCACCAGAGCCAGTTACAGTTAACATTTAAGCACCATTTCTACCAAGAGATATATACACACACACACAAGGAAACAAAATCATTCCCCAAGCAACTAAGTCAGAAACCAGATCCACTCTTTCCTGACCAGTTTTACCAGTTTCTAAACCAAAGCATCCCTCTTGCTGATGCCCCCGCCATTCTACAGAACATGTTTGCAGTTGATTAGAATCCAGAGATGCCATTCCTGTTTGAAATAACATCTTTTCAACAGACCTTCGCCGAGCACCTCAAAGGCCCCTGCAATGTAAGCAGAGTTGTGTTATACCTTAGAACCACACAGACAACCGCAAAACCGGTAACTGCTGCCTAGACAAAAAAAGCAACACTTCAGCCCACCAGGATTTACACTGCATTGCACTGCGCGTTTAGTCCAGATTCCACACGTGTGCATCAAAGCCAGCTCTACCAGTGCAGCTGGTCCCAGCCCCAAAGGCAAGATATAATCCAACAAAAGTCTGCATCAGGAAGAATATGGGATACTTTAATATAAGATGGAGAAGCTGCAGCTAAAACGCTACTAAATCCTTATCCAATGCCTCTGTACAGCAGTTTCGGAGAACTTAAATAAAACTCTACGGGTTCCCATAAGCCACTCCAAAAAATCCACCCAAATCATGGGTTTAGAGTCCAATATAAAACCCAGTGAAGACAACCAAGACCAAGAATGACTTAATCAAATTTGAATCAAGCCCTTGTGCAGCGTCTTGTGTTATAGCTCTTTTTCATTAAGGCTGAAACATCAGAGGAAGGAAAACACGGTCATTCAAAGCTGAGCGATGGTTTATCATTGGAAACAATTTTGTCAGGGGCATGAACAAAACCAGATGAATTTCTACGAGCAAAAGGAGGTTTAGTCTGCAGCTCTGCCAAGGAAAAGAGGAAGATTAAAAGGAAAATTATATACTAGCGTACATGGCACGCAGCAGAATAAAATACAACCAAAACTGCGCGTGAGCATGTGAAGTGAAACATAAATCCTGAACACTAACTGATGCAAAGACACTACCTTTCTCTCCTGCCATGGGAGAGGGCTCAAGGATGGGGATTTGAAGCCTCTCCGCCCTGGCCCCAGCAAGAGCTGTCCCTCCATCCCCCCCGCGAGGGCTCCTCAGAGCAGATACGCAGGCAGGATCCCTCGCAGCCAGGGAGATGGAAGACTAATCTGTAATGAATACAGGATCAGGCTTCCTGCATCCAGACTGACCACCTTGTTTTCTAGTTAACACACTTCCAGATGAAATGCAACCTTACCACCTTCAACTTCATTAATTTTAATGGCACGTACACTCCGACTCCTGCATTGCTTCAGTTTCTGGGTTTTTTCCCTGCTGTGACTGCCAGTTCTCCCCACACATCTGCGTGCAGAGGAGCCGCCTTTCCCCGAGCCCGCCCCAAGCTCACCAGCACCCCGGGGACACAGCCCCGGGCTCCCCGCGCAGCCCCTCGCTGTGCAGCATGGTACAAGCTCCCACAGACGAGATTTCTTCCCCTTGCTCCCTCCCCCAAAATACTATTTACATCCTTCCACAAGCGCCTGGAGCTGGGAAGTTCAGCAGCAACTTTCACATAGAAATATTAATGACCCTGCCGGTTTTGTAAGCGGGGGGATGCTATCAAATACGTCAGATGGGCTGAAAAGCGGCGTAGAACTAATGTTTCATTTTCTGTAATGATACTCAAACCCCCAATTTAATTAAATTACCAATGTCACTTTTTTTAAAAAATGAACCGATTCCTGCTTTTATGCTTCCTTCCTTTAAAATTAATGACTAGAACTTTGCTATAAATAAAAATCTATCATTTTTAAAAGTCAATCTCTAACACTAGCTGCTCTCTACTTAATGAACTGTGAAGAATCAGACAACCCTGACCTGCATCGTATCTTAAAATCATACTTGAAAAACAGGATCTCATTTAAAAATTCTGCTTCATTTGGCTGCCTTAACTAATACCTTTTTACAGGGCAGACAATGTACACATGCTTTTCGGGGGAGGCAACATTAACTCGTTGATTGCTTTGCATTCAGTGGGGTTGCTGCAGGAATCAGTGAGCCTTGATTTTTTTTTTTTATTATTTTTTTTTAAAACACCACCCATGCACATCTGCAGAAAACAAACACTTCTTCAAATTGCTGCCTCATGGACCAAAAGAGCTGCTTCCGAAGAGGCCGGTGCTACACGTACTGGTGAAGCACGCCTTCCCCGAGGGAGGGAGCAGCGCCAAAGGACCCAACATCTGTGCTCCCCGAGAAAGCAGAGGGTCCCAAACTCCCACACAGATCACCAGGCAGGAGTGTAGACAGCCATGCTGCGGAGCCTGGGGATGCTCCCAAAAGCCCCCGACTGGCTCACTCGGCATGGGAAGTCTGTGCCCGTTCCACCGCTGAGCGCGGCTCCCTGGGCTGGTGCAGCAACCGCTTTCACAGCAATGGCTTTGTGATTCTATCTCTTCTCAGGAATGCTGGAGTAATATTATTGCTCATACTTGGCTGCCTCTAACAGCCAGACTCTCCGATTGCTTGAGATTAATAGAACTGTATTATTTACATCAGATGTCGCACAGAATAATATTATTAAAGCTTTGTCTTACCCATTTACCAATTCCACTGTAGATTAGTAGCATGGATTTTTTTCCTCCCCATAAAAGCTTTGTTCCCAGCAATCAACATAATATTTTCCAGTGATTGTATGGAAATGAATGCAGCCACAGACCAGATTGGTACAGATGAATAGAAGGTCCTGTTAGTCATTTTGTAGCTAAGTCTGTTTCTTTCCAAGATGTATTTAGAGCAGTTTATTTTATTTGTCTTGATTTGAACAGCTGCCAAACCATTATCTTATTTTATGACAGAGGAAGGGAAATAGGATTATTCTATTGCAGTTGCACCTGGAAAGCTCCTCAACGTACCTCAAACACCACGGTCCCAAGTGTATGCAGCGCTCGCTCCCAAAGATAGTAGATAGAAGACAGTAGAGGAACCACAATCATGGCATTAATTGACAGCAGAGACACAAACACAGCCAGACCAGAACCTCCGGAGAGGTTCAACTGTCTTAAGAGGTAAGAGGAGACAGGACGATCTGAGAGCACAGCAGAAATGGCATCTTTTCAGCAAGGAACTACAAAGTGTCAGGACATGGAAAACATCAGCCAGGAATAAACCCATCAAAACCTATAACACTCCCACCTTCTGCAGTTTCCAATCTATCCTTTAAATCCATTTAATTCATCAAAAAAAACCAACCTGTAGGGCACAAGACCAATCTCTGCCCAATTTTACTCCCTTCTACTCCAAACTTTCTCTGCTTTTTTTTTGTTTTCTCTTGCCTTTCAGTTTGGGCTCCTTTTGTCCCATCCTTTGGAACCCGCACACGCTCCACCAATTTCTCTCTCACCCTTCACCTCACCCCAGGAGCATCATTCAAGATCGTGTGCTGTGTAGCTTTTACAGGGAAACGAAGACATGTTTCCCTCACAGAGCTACTCTTTGTAAACTTTATATCCAAATCTATTAATGCAAGACCAGAGGTGTCGCAAATTTCATCATGTGCTGCTTGAAAGTGAACTGAACACATTGGAAATGGAAAGAACACATCTGAGAAGTTTCTACCACCCATTCCTGTGAGCTGCTCCGCTAAACTGCGACTGAAGAGCTACCAGAATTGCTGATCTGCATCAGAAGCTTCATACCATTCACTGTCTTTAATTTTTACCCTCATTTCTGTCTGCCCTTTTCAACTGCCTCACCAGGCTTTTCCCAAGTTTTCTCATCCCCTTGCCCACTATCACTACACTGGAAGTTTTCAAAATCAGCAGCTTTCAAAACCTCGTACTTGTCAAGCCATGTCTCCTTGTTCCAGTTCATTCGAAATTAATTAGTAGTTTTTAAGTCATTAGATGTGACTCAACGCATCCTTGGACAGCATCCCACCATCAAAATGCATTTAGCCTAATTACATCAGCCTTTCCTAAAGCCCCATAGCTCTTTGTCAGAAAAAAAAAAAGGCAAGGACAANTGCTCATCACATTGATACATTGGAGTTACCTTACCAATTCAGGTACTCTCAAGCAAAACCACTCACATCCATCCCTTGCTCACCACTGCAAAGAGAAATCTTCCCTGTTTCCTATTCAAATTAATCTTCAGCTCCATTTTCTCTGTTTATATTGTTCGAATATAAAATAACCCCAACATTTAATATAGCTAGATACTGCACTCCAGTCTATTACCCTATTTACATAGCTAAAAGAAGCTTTTTTATTGCTTGAATTATCTATGGTAGTTTACGACAGATATTTCAATGCTATCATTGTTCTAACCTTGAAATCTTATCAAGGAATGCAACTTTTATGATACAAGGCCATACATTATCTCCTCATTCCCAGCTAATTTTCATTCCTAATAAAAAAGAAAAGCACAAGCCATGCCAGAGCAGGCACTTATAGCTCCTGAATACAGTTATTACAGCAAGACTAATTTATAAATCCCAATCAATGCTACACAGACCAAGCAAAATAACAAAAGCATTGACCTAAACTATTTGGCTCAGTCCTCACTGCACACTCATTTCCAAATTAAGCCCCCAATATACTTTTTTAACCCTTCTTTCCATTTTCCTGCGCTTCCTGAATCTAGTGGGAGTTAGAAGTCAAGACAACCAAGGGAATCAACAGAAAGGTCTCCTTTGCGAGAGACGCAGGCCGGGCTGAGCAGAGCCATGCTTCACGCAGAAGACCATCTGCACTGTATTTGTTACCCTCCTAGGAATTCAAGGAGCGAAACAGATTCTTTAAGGAGAACATCTCTAAGGTTTCCATCGCAGCTTCAAACCCTAACTGAAAAACCCATGTGCCACACGGACAGCGCACCTTTGGCCAGCACAAAGGTGAGCTCCGACGGGGGGAGATCCACACAGACCAATTTCCTCTCCCTCTTTGGCCATAGCTTTTGGGCCAAGTACCACAGGGATACTCCATGGCTCTCTAATACCTTTCACTGGTGTTTTAGTGCAATCTGGTTTAGTTCAGAAGAGTTTTAACCTTCATAATAAACGTCCAGTGTGTGCTACAGAAAAGGAAATAAATGGTATCTTTTTCATCTTACCCATTTTTATGTCATGATTCATTTCCAGTCCAGCCAACAGAGATCAAGCTAAATGGAAACTATTCTTTTCCCCTCTAATATTTCTTTGTTCACTAAAAACCAGCCAGATAGTTACTTCTGGATAATAACAGACCAGAATGGTTCATCGTCCATCTTCTTTGTGGTAGTAGTTCTAAGGGTTTTTTGGAAATTCATTTTCGGTTTTCAATTTACCTTCCTGGAATGTGCTACAGCAACTTCAGTGCAACTTCCAAGAGTACCACACAAGCTGAGAGAGGATTACTTTATATTTGATTTAGTCATCCCACTAAGGAAATAGCAGAAGATTCAAAATGTGAAAGCAGTAAGGTCATGGGAGATACGGCAACAAACAACCCTGTGTATTTCAGGGACGTGGTGAGCAGGGATCCTTACCGTTTGGGACTTTATGCCACTCATTAATTGTACTTTAAAACAAACATCATTACTTGCTGAGCACACTAGAGGAAGCCTGGCTAGAACAAAGATACAGGCACTGAAGCCTGGCTACAGAAATCTTTTGCTGGGCCCTGAAGAACAACATCACGCTGGCAGATGCTTAGATGTCAGCAGTTGCTTAGTTTCCAGAACCAGTGGTCCTCACACCATCCCAACCTGGGATGCTCTCCTGCATCAGGAGCCTAATCAGCACGGCACTTGAGAATGTGCTTATCTTTCTGAACATGCTCTAGTCCTGCTGCTTTTCAGTGCAACGACACTTGAACACAAGCTTAATTTAAAGTATGTGGTTAAGTGTTTTGCTTAGCAGGAATGGATTTAAGTGTATGTTTAAAGGCTTCATTGAACTGGCATTTAACAGCTGCAGAGTAACCTGAAAAAACTCCCCTAGGGAGGAGGGTGGTTTTACATTTGTTTTCTGTCTTCCTCCCTGAACTAAGGTTAACCATTCCAAGGGAAACAAAGACCTGCATCTTTTTGTAACATAAAAGACAAGCCAAGAAAAGCAATACTGGAGTGGTTATCAGCACAAGACGACAACTGCAGGAACCAAACGAAAGCAGAATTAAAACCGCAGCCCCAGAGAGTTCAGCTGCCATATCAGATTAAGCACCTCATTCTGTTGTGCACATCAAGACCGAAAGCCAAGGCATCAGCGCGAAAAAAGGGTGTCAGATTTGGAAACCCAGATTTGAACTGATTCTTTCTAGACACTGGGTGCCAGTGTTGATCTGCTCTGCGTTTTGTTGGAGAGTGTCCCTGGACAGGGAATGCTCTTTGTTCTGTTAAAAAAAGCCACTTCCAACTTTAGAGACCACATTGTTTATCCGCTTATTGATCTTCTTTAGCTATTGGCTGATTACCCAGAAACAGAAATTGTAGCCAACTACATCTGTTTTAATAAATATTTCACAGCAGAGGAAGGACATTCACCACAACATATCATTCCGAGCTTTTTCAGCCACTTGTCTGGAAGCAGCAGGTATCAAAGCGTAGGGCAGTGGCAGCCCCTGCTCAGGTGTCCCCTCCAGCACCGTGCAATGCACCCACAGACCTGCCGAGTCTTCTCACCAGCCTCACCGGCAGCTCCAGCTTCCTTCCTCTAGTGGCTTCCACACATCTTTCCCACTCCTCACTCCTGGCTTTTGGAAGCCTTTGGAGGGGCAACTGGGGACCACACACCACGCTCCTGCTCCCAGCACAGCCCACCCGTCTTCCCGAGTGAGACCACAGAGCTGGGAGCCAACTCAGGCTGAGGGTCAACCATGAATAACCCGTTTCCTCAGAAGTGGGGCCAGATACTCCTGCAATTCACAGCTTCCACTCACGCTACATAAGGTCTGGCCCACCCCCACAAAGAAGCTCAGAAAAACTAGTTTGTTTTCGTTTTTCAAGTGCCTTCATAATTTATGCCTTCTAGTTTATTCTGTCTGACAGTTATCTTCTCTGTACCTTCTTTAGGAAGCTCGGCTACTCAGTACCACGCAATGGCCAATACTGTAGGCACAACGGGGACATCAACCTTACAGAGCAGTACATTAACTCATCAGTGGTATCGCAGACTTCGTGGGCAAATGCCCTTGAGAACAGGAAAGGTGAAATATTATACTGTTGAGTAGGATGGCCAATAGCAAAAGCAACCAGGAATGCTGAGCTCACAGTGCAGACACCCCACATCAATAACCAGAAAGCACATACGTTTCAAGGATAGTGCCACAGAAGAGTCCACTGAGCTGCTGTAGCAATTAGGTAGTCTTCTGCTTCCGGCACTAGAGATTCATTATTAATTTGCGGTCATAACTCATCAAAAAAAATCTAGAAGGTAATTCTATCCTCTTCACCAAAAACAAAGGTAAAGTGATCTAATTATGTCATAAAAACATGCCTAGGGCTCAGTCCTGTTTCCTAAATTCACAGGTGCCTATCTTGCAAAATTTGCCACAAGCATAATTTTGCAAGCTATGCAATAACACGCACTCATCTCGGAGAACAAGTTTTTAGCCCCACATGGGATCTCCCCAGTGCCTGAATATATATATTCAGAAGCAAGAGCTTATTCTGATTGCAAATCCTTGTGTGTTACTCAAAGGCAGATATTGTGGATCTGGGTACTCAGACCTCCCCTATCCTTTCTTTCACACATCACAACCTATTTAATGGGCATTAAAAGGACATTTATGCAAGCTAAGGGTAAGGCAGGCAGGGAAGGTGAACGGGGCAACGCCCCTAACACTAGGTTAAAAAAAAAGGAAAGGAAAGAAAAGCAACAGCCAAAAATTGTAACTTGATAGTTCAGAGAGGATGTCAAGAAAATACCCTTCAATCGAAGGGAAGCGCACCATGCTAACGGGCTTCCCAGAGACCCCCACTGTCCTTGGAGGTTTTCAAGATCCAGCCAAACAAAAGCACAGATGATCTCGTCTAGCATTGGTCACCACTCCTGCTTTAAGGGGGATCCCGGTGCAGAGCCCTCCTGCACCTCCTCCCTTCGTTGCTGTGAACACAAGGACATCTCCTGCTTCCAGATCCATCAGACACCCCCACGCGCACGGAACCCAAGCATGTTAACCAATAACCACACACTGCATTCCGAGTGAGTTTTTCCTTGAATGATATAAAGACCAGTCACCTGAAGCAAACGTCTTTAAGTTGGAAGGTGACTCACCTGTCACTTCTGAGCACGTGGCTTGAAGGACACAGGTGTAATTCCCTCTACTTTTTAGACAAGACCTGGCTGAGTTGCGCTGTACGCCTCATGCTACCAGGCCAGCGGCAAGCCAGGCTCTGCGGGGACACTTGCAGCCAGCTGGCCAGTTGAGATCACTGCCGTCCACTCTGGAGACCTTTGCACTGACAGAAGGATTTGAGGGGGAGGGAGAAATGTAGAAGAGTGAAGGAGGTGGCTGGACAACTGGAGCAGCCACTGCCCATCCTTCATAGACCTCAGCATGAAAAAAATCTGACAGCTGTCACTGCAATCGTTCGCGTCAGCACACAGCTCCAGTTCTCCTAAACAAAACCCACCTCCTAGTTAAAGAAAACAAGATAGAGGAAGCCGGGAAACCTGGAGAGACCACCTATCACACAACGAATGTTCCTGTCCTGTTCCATTTTACTCATCAGTGAAATGAAAAAAAAAAAAAATCACCTTATTCACTTTTCTCTCCCCAGACAAGATACTGTGAAGCTTTACTCACAGGTTAGGCCTGTATATCTATCCAGAAATGCTCATTTAACTTCTATCTAGAATAGCATGATGCTCCAAACACTTCAAAGAGACCTCGAATACACCAGCAATTGATGCAAAGAGATGTTACAAATGAAAAATCCATACATACATGCTACAAGAAAGGCATCTATTGTAGAAATATTGTCATGGTAACAGGATACAGTAAAGGACACTCAGAGGCCATTAATGGACAGAAAAAGGATTGGGACTGAACCTAGAAGATACCTCAAGACCTCAGAACTGGCCTGAATCTTGTTCCACTACACAGGGCAAACCCTGTGTTGTTTAAATTTCCCATCACTGATATTAAAGCTAAAAGTTTTGACTCTGATAATACAGTTCTACACTGAGAAAGATCTTATTGAAAGAGCTCATGCGTAACCACAAAAATACCATGTTTGGTTCCCACCAACAAGTAACGAGGAGGAAAAAAGGTGCATTTCACTAACCATTCAACATGAAACAGCTCAAAACTTATTTCTTCTACTTCCACTTTTCCCTGCTCCTTTAATTACACTGTTTATATGGCACACAACTCTACCCTATCTAAGGGCAAAGATGCAAACCCTACTTAAATTTCAGGTGGGGAGTACGGGCAGTAGACACACTCACCCACCCAAGCTCACACTCCCTACCGCAGACGCTACCGCTGCCACCGCTGCCGAGAGGAAGGCAAAGAAACAAAACCTGCTTATTACAGACAGTTCCCTGAACCTGTCTACCACAGAAGAGAGTAATACCCAGCTTCGGCGACTATCGGTTTACTCCTTGAACATTTTCTATTAAGAAAACAGTAAATCTTAATCTAAATAGTCTTCAGCTCTTGAACCCTTCAAACAGCCAAAGCACATCCAGTCAAAGCATGGAAGTTCAACCCTTTCAAATGCTCACATCGGAAAGAAGAATTTCCACAGCACTTGTTTGACATGAAATTCAATCTAAAAAAGTAAAACCTCTTTTCTCTGGAGCTATGCATCAGGCACTAGGAAGTCAAAGCAACGCTTGAGTGGAAAAAAATAGGGCCCGTTGTAAAAGATAAACTAGAGAAGGCGACACATAAGCCTCATACTTGGCAATAGCTCACGGAAGCTTGTAAGAGATACACGCAGCGGACTTTTCTGTGACTGCCGCCACAGTCTTCACTGTATTAGCTGAGCCGAAACAGATCCTTTTAGACTAAAACCCTTATATGAGCTGTTCATCTTATTACTGCTTCATTCCATTCATTATATTTTTAATCATGTCCAAACAACTGAGCTATTAAATAAATTCCAAAGCAGCACAGCAGGCTGGGGCTTACACAAGCTAAAGATCAGATTGTTGCAGATTAAGCCTTCCCATTCTTACAAAGCAACTGCTGGACTCAACTGCTACGGATTGAGGATTACGGCCATTTCTCAGTCCCGTCTCCTGCTGACATTGAAGACATTCAGGATATGATTTACTTCATAAAAGTTAGTCATCCCACAAAGGAGAGAAAGAGTTGTGTAAGTATCTTCTCAGTAATGAACTCCCCCACTGCAAACGCCTTTCTTAGCCTCTACTAGAGCATCTTTTAGGTGCAGATTTGTACACTGCAACACGAAGCTTTCCAGACAGCTTCAGCATCTCATAAGCTGTCTTGAAATGAGAAACTCCCCACCTCCGTGACCACCAGAGAGATGCTGTACTGCACACCTTCCATCACTTACAGCAGAGTAATTGGAAAACTTTTAGTGATGTTTAAAGACATCCACCCACCTGCTTCTGTAAATGCTGAAAGGTTTTACTGAAATTAGGGAAGTTGTTGTGCCACAAATCAGAAGGAAACCAACATCACACATTAGAAGACCAGAAAGAAACTGCTACTGTCCTACAGTTCCCACAGAAGCAAAAGACGTCTCTCCCTACTTATGAATCCTGGTATTTGGGAAAGGCAGGCCCTGGAGCAAGAAGGTCTACAGCCAGTGACAGTACCAGTACATCACAGGTCTTGTTGTTACATGTATTGTTACTGACAGAGCCTGACAGTGGATTAAACGACTAAAGAATATAAGAAAAAAAAGAAAGGTAAGCAAGGATAATCATACTTTCCCAGTTACGGGATGACATCTGCCATTCAACCCCATCCCACCCCAATTTCTCACCTTTCAAAGGCACGTAAATTAATGCTATTAGTTCTTCAGAGTTTTTGCTCCCCAGGCTAGCCAAGCACTTTCACCCAATAACCCCACCCTCCTTTCCAAACCACCACACCCAAATTCTTTCAAAAAGGATCATTTCCACCAGATAAACTAAGTTCTACCAGATCTTTGCCCCCAAGCAGAAGATCTATTCTCACCACCAAAGGCTTCAAACCTCACTCAACTCACAATTTTTCCTCATCTCCTTTCACCTCGCCAACTCCCCTGCTGACACAGTAGGTCCCACTGGTCCCAGGAGGGGACCCAGGAGACCGGGAAGAAGAATACGGAGCCTGAGCTGGGCTTGGCACAGGCAGACCAGCAGTCAGGTTTACTCTCCCCAATATTACAGACTGCTGTCTGGTAGAATTTCAGCTGTGACAAAGTTTACTAGCACCGGAAAGCTACCCCAGGCTTGAGTAAAACTGGATATATTTCACAGTACAGAGACCTAACAGAAAGCTTAACAACTTGTAGCATTTATATAATATTTTATGTGTTCAAAGCATCATTTAGGCATTACCTGCAGCTCAGGGGACTGGTCAGCCAGGCTGGAACTCTATTTAGCATTAGTTCTCATGGGATTTCCAATAATGGATTCTTCACTTCTTCCAGAAATGCCATAAAAATAAATCTGTTTGGAGGTAGCATAGCCGGTATGCTTTTATTGCAAACTACACTTTCTAAAGAATCGCATATGCTTTTTTCAAGCTCTAAATGAAGTTTTCCTTTTAATTTGATTTCTAAGCAAAAGGTTGCGATAATCCTTCTTTTATCCAAGACACTCATCGGCTTTCAGCACTACAGCTTGAAACAAAAATTCCCAGGGAGAATTAATGGCTATCATTTCTGCACATGCAAGTTGCACCAGGCTCTGCTGTACTTGGTCCAATGCACTTTCAGCAACATAGATTTTTTCTGTAAAATATAAAAGTTACAGCTGGTTTTCCCACTGAGAATCAGCTTACACATAATTACATGTCTGGGACAAGAAACCTGCCTTCCATCAAGTTTTTGTTTCCACTAACTTTCTTACCTACCAGCCACCTGAGGGTACCAACTCAGGAAGACACCAACACACACATGCCATCATGAAAACACCAACAGATGAAGATGCTGGAAGATGGTTCGGGATAAATGCATCAAGAAAGCACATGCAGACAATTTCGTCACGCATTCCCAACAGAGCAAAACTGTTAATGAGATTACTGTATGAAATATGCCAGCACAAACTCATTTTCCTCCCACTGGATGTTCCTGCAAGGCTAGTCTAATTTTATAGGATGACAGGTTGCACGGGAGGAACAGGATAAAAGCGAGATCAATGATTGTAGGAAATTCTAATTAGCATAAGGTTCCTCTGTGTTAGTTTACAAAATTAAGAAAAAATACATAACACAGTATCTGGAAGATTAATTGCAGGAGAGTCTGGGACCTCGATCTCTGTCCAGGACACACTGAGAACGTACATACAACAATTTCTGACACAGCATGTAGAACAAACTGCTCTCTTTTCTAGAGACCGACAGAATAATTTTGGAATCACCTTTATGTGACTTCCATTAGGACCATGGAAACTCTTGTGCTTCAAGTACAGCCTGTTTTCTTACCAGTGAGTAGGGCTTATGTAATTTTTAATATAAAATAAGAATTCACTCAATGCCAAACTACAGGCTCTATTCTATTAAAATATAGGATCATTCCAAATGCCCAGTCTCAGACATTTTTGAGCTCTAGCCAAGATGTACAAAGCATGAGCACTAAAGTGATTAGTCCGCAGGAGGTGAAATTTCATGGAATTTAATGAGACAGCACTGAAAAGAAAGCTCCAGCAGTGAGTGCTCAGGCTGAGCAAAAAAAGCTAGGGGTCTGAAAAGGATAGAGGGGTCGGGAGAAGGCTGAACCATGAGATGTTCCCATGTTCAGAAGATAAATGGACAGACGTTTGCATCTTCAACTACAGACGGTCTGCCATGGAACACGCAGCCATCTAAAAACCCATCACCTTCGCTTCTGGAGTGGGGAACTGAGTACAGATTGAAAGGAAAGCAAGAGTGAAAAAAAAAAAATCGTCCTGCAAATTTTCTTCCTCTGTAAGATCAAGGGAAAACAATCATGAAAGGAATGTGTTCTTCATCAAACAAGTACAAGATACCATTTTCACATATGCAGCTCAAACAGGGCACAGAGGAAAGTTATGAATCCTGGAAGGGGAGAAGTATACTAGTTATATTTCAGGTGTTACATGGTACATAAATAAGCATTTGAAACACTAATCTTCTTAAAAACCATCAGACAGAAATAACACGGAAAAAACGCTCAGAAACTAGCCGCTTCTTGCGGCAATAAGCGCTAATGGATTAGTTGGAACCCATGGTTATATGCTTTTTATACCCACCCTCTTTTTTTTCTTCAGCTTTTGTGCTACGCTGAAAATATCCAGCCATCCCATCCCACCCCTACTGTTTATGGAAGTAAGAACAGGACTGCCAAATTCTCCACCCTCCATTCTCAATTGCTTATTATCAAGAATGGAGGCCACAATATTGAAGAAGCAATGTGTATTTATATCTCTTTGGCAGAAAGATCTATTTTGAATGAACGAGCTCATATTCTTCCCAGTCCAAAATATACTAATGGCATGTGATTCATCATCTGGATTCAGTATTTCTCAATACAGAAGTACCTGGATATGAAAATCTGACCCATCAGAGGAGAAACACCTGGATTTAGACCAATGCTGTAAAACACTTTTCATAGCTAAAATTCTAAATTCATCTATTAATCTTAGTACAAGTTGTGCATGAAACTGTTTTGGCCTTGAAACTAGTTGAAAGATGAGGAAGGAATAGCCAGAACTTCTGGGAAAAATTAACACCCAGCACTGAAAATGAACAGAAAAGGCGTTCAGCACATCTCCTTAGTGCTCGCTCAGCAGCTGACTCCCCCTCAAACCAGGGCACAGACCAGTGAGATGATACCTCTCCGCTGCAAAAGCGAAACAGCTCTGCAGCTGGGAGACAGCTTCTGGCTCAAAAATACTAAAAGTCAAATCAGAACAACTCTACCCAAAATATATGAAAACAGTAAGAGTTAATCCTTTGAGTGAAAGGTATTTTGAAAGACCTGCTCTGTCAGTCAGCTGCAGCCAGCGTGGAGGGACGACTCCGCTGAGAGAAGCAAAGAGGGGTAAGACCAACTGTTCACTTCCATCCTCACAGCTGAGCTCTCTCCCCATGAAATCACCGAGATAAAGAGCAGCACAGCGCTCCCCTGGGGGCAGAAGGCAGGCGCCGTGACTTTATCAAGTAACTAGTTATAATTTTCATGCAAATAACAAGAATAATCAAATGACTATCACAGCTGTGTCAGCCTGAAGAAAATAGCATCTACAAACTGATCAAAGCAAGCAGATGACCTCACAGAAAGTACGTTCGAGATGTTATCTGTCCCTTCGCTTTGGTGTGAGCCAGGAAAAAAAAAATAAAAATACCTCTGCCACTGTTTATAAAACTGCATGGGTGAGTGCCACAGACCGGGCACACCAACAGCCTCCCAGGAGGGCACATTTTGTTTCCTGGTCTATGTTCAAGGGGTCATGGGCACCTCTGACCACTTTTTGTTTATTTTCCCCTCAACCCTTGACGGCACAGAAACACCGGCAGAATGCATTTGCCGTCCCTCAAGGCAAAACACCAGACAAGTCTGTGTTAAGGGACAGATGAAGCTGTTGAACATTGAGAAAAACATCAAGTAATCAGAAAGAGCTTTTCAGTGGGTTTTGGTGTTTGGTTGGGTTTGTCTGTTTGCTTGGGAGTTTGGGGGTTTTTCTCCTTCCAAAGCAGAGGTGGTTTCTTATCCCCTCTGATTGTCAAACCTCAGGATAGCATCACATGAAGCTGAGCTTTCAGATGTTGGCTGGTCTATTTTACTAGTGTTTTACTTAGAAAAGCTTCATCTTTCCAAACTGGTCTTAGCTGTTGTATTTTTGTTGTGTGCATTGTTGTTTTTAATGTAAAACTCGCAGGACATGAATTATCTTTTACACTACTTAATCCCTATTAAATTTAGTTGATATACTGGGTTAAAAAATTATTAGTCCATACAGAGAGGGCATAATTGCATTCCTCATGTCTTTCAGAAACCAAGCTAAGAACAACATGATGAATCTTATGACAGGGATACTCAGACACAGCTAATAAAAACCTACACTTAAGGAAATAAATGCCTTCAGTAACACATTTTGCTTTCCATCTATTGCATAAATTAAGGGTCATACACTTCAGTCTCACAAACCACATGATTTCTCTTATAACAAAGTTTATACAGCATATGACAGCACTGGGCTGGGCCTGCGACGATGCAAATCAGGAACCCCAACTGAGAGCATCCATTTTGGCCAACTACAGTTGGCATAATTATGGTCACTGCCAAGGGGAAAAAAACAGTTTTCTGAAAGCACCCTCTTTACCGAGAGCTAACTCGATAGCCAGTAATGTTAAAAGGTTCAGGATGCAGAGATGTGCCTCTGAGTTTACACTGGGCAGTTCTCAGAAGCAGCTGCATCTGCTTTCACACTGTCTGTGTGAGGACATTGGGTGCTCACATCGCTTAAGCTCTCTCCACAAAATCTGGACAAAATACACACAAGATTTTATATTAGAACCTGATCTAATTCTCTTCTAAGAGAGGTTCTGTTTCACTCCTTTCAAGTGGGCACTGGTCATATCAGACCAACATATCTAATAATTAAGCACCGTTAAGTAATTAAAGTTTTTGCAGTAAAAAAGTAGAATTACTAGATAATCATTAGGGATTAAATACTCCCAGTACAAAAGAGAATGTGTAAAAGCCAATTTTCAGGAAGAAATTAGAACTTGTTGCAGTTTTCCACATAAAATCAGGGAGGGCAGACTGTTTACATAAAAACTTACTATTTTCTGTGAGTTTTTCCACTTTTCCACCAAAAGTATTTCTCACGGACCAGGGTTAGCTAGCAAACAAAACAGGCTTTTTCCCTAAATATTTTAATCTGTAGTATGGTTTCACTCAGCTTTTCCATTTTATTTTATTGTGAATTGCTGGATTACCTGTTATTTTATACCAGGCTTTACTATCATCTAGAGAAAGAATGCACTATCCAAAGTACAGCACAGCTACAAAGAAACACGGGTCAGATCTGTTAGTAATTCTGCAAGGTGAAAGAAAGCCAGGTCCTATTTATTTTGCTCCACATTTCAGGGATTACTGATTGACAGGCTCTGTTCTTATGAATAATAATAGTATCACTGAGCCTTTCTGTGCTTCAACAATCATTGTTTTTCCTCTCCAGTAACACGACCAGGTTTATTTGGAAGACTCAGGAGCATAAAGCCACAGTGACCTTTCCCACCCAAGAAGAAGCTGCTGAAAGCGACAGCAGAAAACCAGAGCAGCACCGATGATGCTCCAAGCCCTTTCCTCTCCAGACACACCAGCCCATAATCATCGGAACAATCACAACAAACTCGAACTGACAACACTCCCTTTCTCCCCCCGATTCTCCCCCTTCTTTAAACAGCATTTCATCTCGCCGTTTCAATACTCGGGGAAAGAACCAATTCACGCTTTCTGCAGTGGTTACGCGCTCCGAGACTCCCTGAACGCAGCCCCAAACACCAGAACATCTCTCATCCAGATGGCAAAGCAGATATCCACGTAAAAGTACATTTTCATCTCGATATTGACAGTGTTACAGGCGCTGTTCCCTGCCACCTCCCCAAGATTGTTGTTAATACTCTCCTCACACAGCAGAGTTCCTGCTCTGAATGAGGCATTGCTGCTTTTGCTCAGGCTCCAGTGTCTGTACGTGGCATTCTCCAGACACACAAGCTGCAAGCTCATTGAAGTAAATGTCTTTTCCCCTGCCCATTTTTTAGATATGGTAATGAAAAGCAAAAATTGTAAAGACAGTTGATACTTAGGACACACAGAAAATATGAAATCGGGAGAAAAATCTTCTTACCCATGCACACATACACCCTTTCTTATTTATGTCTAGGAAACTGAACCATTCCCAACATAGCTTATATCTGCATGAACAGCTTTTGTACAGTGCGATACGACACACCTTGGTTTGAGTCAAGGAACAGAAAAGTTGGTATAACAGAAGCAGAGCTCCATCCATGAACCACTATGGCTGTGGGAGAGCTCAAGAAGGGACTGAGAACAGCATTTCAAGGCAAAACCAAAATAATCGCCAACATCCTTCAAGACACGTAGTTTTGCCAGGGATAGCTGCAGTCTGCATTTGACTGACTCAGGGACTCGCTAACGAAATTCAATCTAAGTAAACCACAGAGAATAAAGCAGAGCAGTACAGCAAAGGATTTTTTGCCACATTGATCTCTTAACATGCATCAGGGACACAACTATGACTTTATTTTCCTTTAACCGATATTCAATTTGCCAGATTAAATTCAAAGTGCCTCAAACAGAAGTAACCAATGTGTTCAAGTGAAGAGCAGTGTACACCCCTCCAGCTGTGTACAGCTGTAAGCAGTCCTACATCCTTCGGTCTTAAAATTACGAATTTCAGTTGAACACAGCCTGCACAAAAGGATAGGTTTTGGCAGAAGAGAAGGAAAAGGGGCATTTTTTTTTTTTTCATCTTAAATGGCTGACAGCTAATCATACTGCTTTCTTCATCAAAATATTATTCAAGGTGAGAATGCATGGTAATCAGAGAGACATATCACCATGTAGCATATGCATTCGCTTCTGGAAGCGGAGATAAAGTTAATTAAATACTCATTTAATTTGAATTAATATGGATTCACTCTACTTGAGCTGATCAAAACCCTAAACCGAAAGGTATACTGCCCAGAGTAGCAGCCTTTTGTTATTTATGATTTCCTGAGGATACGTTACTTGTGTAGTGTAATACATACAACTGTGTAGTCCAATACACACACATAGGCCTTTTTCATATGCTTTAGCTCTCGACTTCTCTGCTTTCCAAGGAGTACCACAGGTGACTGAGCAACAGGGGAATCCTGTCCTCTTCCTCAGTGGGCAGGACGAGTGCTGAACGAGCTCTTCCGATGCACAAGATACCTGCATGACACCACCCCGTTCACAAGCTCTGCGCATGCAGGAGGAACAAAAAGACCAAACAGTGATATAGCAAAGGAAGATAAGAGGTAAAAGCAGAGAACTGCGAGGCCAAGAATCACCCCTGTTCCTACTTGGTGTCAGGGCAAGAGTGGAACTGATGGAGACCTGAACACCGATCTTGTGTTCAACCAACCCCTCATCCAAAACACGATGTTTTCTGCTTAACGTAACCCAGCCCTACGGACATCCAGAAAGAGAGAACCCTTCTGTCCTCCTCCACCATGAAATCCCTCCTGCTGGCCCGTGTCCTGGTCACCTGAAGAGGGGCTGCAGGTCCTTCCACTTTTTTCTTTCAAGAAACCACCAGGAGTCCCCAGCAATTCCAGGCTTAAGCTACAGATAGAGCAGACTCCTACGACAAGGTGAGCCCCAGCAAACTGCTTGGAAGTTATTTACTTATTTATAGTCAGCTGCTTCTTGGACAGATGACATTTTAATCTCAAAACTGGAAAGAAATACCACCAGGTAAAGAAAAGGGGAAGGAATTACCATCCAGGCTAGGTGGATTTGAACGGATTGAGAGGAAATGTCTCACAGGAGCGTAGATGCAATCAGCACATGTCAGAGGATTTTGTGGGATAGGTTTTCTGTTACTCGATCAAGCAGGTTTCCTTTCAGTGCCTCTGCAAACTGCTTTCTATTGCCCGGCCACCACTGCTATGAATGCTAAGTCCAGTTCACAGCAAGCCACCAAAAGCCATGCTGGTCAGCCAAACCACTTCTTTTCCTGCAGGAATTGCTTTGCCCACATAATTAGAAGTCCACTAGCTGTCTACTAACGGAGAAAGTGGAGCTTAGAGCCAATTCTTTCCTACCTAAATTGCTGCGTGTAGACAGCTTTAGTCTGTATCTTCGGAAATAACACACACACAACTTCCTCTGAAGTTTATCTGATCTGTGTATCAGATAGAAGATTTATTTATGTGCCTAAATCAAGATGTAGACTCAAATACATACCCCACTAAAGAAAAAATGCAGACCACTGATAGCTGTTCAAGACGATGAGGATTCTTGCAGAAGTCCCAGCTGGTGCAAGACAGACACGCGCTGATCTCTCCAGATAAGGACCAGCCCTGTTGTTCCTTTCTTTACGCACAGAAGCAAACTGATAAATTTTATAACCATCCAACAGTGACCTCTAAAATTGCATTTGTGAATCCTGCGGAGCAAGAAACATTTTCCAGGCTGGTGGATTTCTGCAGGCAGCTCCAGGACTGAACCAGTATTCAAACCTCTGGTCACATCAGAAGGCCAAAATAATAAAACCTGTAGTTATAAAGAGCTCCCTCCCCTGCCAAGGTGCAGAGTTCTGGACAACATCCTGAAGGCAAATTAAAACATAATAAAAACAATTAAACATAACAACCTCTCAGAATGCAAACGGATAGAGCAGTACAGTGGGGAGCCCCGACATTGAGAATGCAGAAACTGGCTCAGATGGTGAACGTGGATCCTTGGAAATGGCATTCTACAGAGGGAACACAGGATGGGCCAATGACTACCAGCAGAGACCGGGATGCAGGTCGGATCACTTACCACAACACCTTCCAAACAGGGAAGTGAAAGCCCAGGACTCAGATTTTCAAAGTCAACAGGATTTCAATAGCAGGTGATTTGGAAGACAAACTGACCAAAAACCTCCTTCACACTGGCTGTAATTAGAGGACATATGAGCCAATTCTAACCATGCAAAGAAACTCCACAGCTTTTGAGAAGCTCTTTCTTGATTCTCACAACCTTGACCCATTGATGAGATACAACTGGGAAACCAACATATGGAGATGAAGTGAAACAAAGAATAACAGCTGCAACACAGATTTTTTCAGAGCTTTGAGATACTATCTTCAGCATCTCACCTTCCTTTTTAGAGCCACCACGGTTGTACCTACTCGAGCACACTGTGCGCGTGTACGGATCAAACGGTAATGAAGGACGGACAAGCCTTTTAACCAAATTGGCTTGGCAGTAAGTCTGAAATTTTCGCACAGCTCATTAGTGGTGACTTTTTATGGAAATGTATGCTGAAACAAAACCAAACGCATCTAACAACTACATGTTCTGCAAATAGATTCCTTGATTGAAAAGAAATTGCTCTCTATTATATGCAGAAAATAAAAAAGGAGCAAGAAAGAAGGAAAGTGAAGGTTTTAGGAAATAAGAACCACAATGACAGTCCTTCATAAAGTACCCCCACACTGCTCTTCTGAGCCTTCCAGGTACTGACTTTCAACACCTTTCACCTGTCCAGTCCCACACCACAACCCACAGGTCAGGCAAGGACATCTCAAGCACAAATCACCCTCCATTTCCAAATGCCATGAAAGCAGAAGCAATATCCAAGTCTCACAGTTCTTTCGTGTTTTCTGCACTACTTCTGTACACTCTTCTCTCTCAGGGGCTGATGAACAGAGCAGCTGTACTGCGAGGGAGCAGCAGTGGGACCCCCTTGACAGCAAAGTGTCCCCGTATTGTAGCTGAGCAAGTGTCACTTGACGTTTGTTTAAATGCTTAATACTAGATCCTATTTCCAACGCATTAGCATTCCTGCTCTCCTGCGTCTGCACTGATTGGTCTCATTTGCATATGCAAATCAAATGCCAGTATGAGACACTTAATATTCCCTCAACTTCATTTAGTGCTGCAGCAACATGGGTCAATATCTCACTCCATCCTCTCGTACGTGGGGAGGGTTCTAGCTGAGTCAGCAAACGCTAATAAGCTTTGCTGCTTTCAAGTCTTAAAATCAATTAGTAGTATATTAAGGCAGGCTTGCTGAGAGCTCATTTAAGTAATAAAAATCTTTTGTATAGCTAAAAAGAAAAAGAATAGGAAGGTTGACTCTTCTTTGCCCAGTTCCCAAGGGAGTTGTTTTTAATGGGAATGGAAAGCAGTGCGTCTGCGGCAGCCCTCACCGCGCCGGGAGCCGCTCTGCCGCCTTTGCTGGCTGGAGGGGGAGAGCGGTAAGGACAGCCAAAACACACCCACCCTCCGGTGCAAGTTCTTCCCCTGCCCTTGATTGAACAATGTTAACGCACATGGACAGCAAGTGGAATTCAGAGCAGCATATCCACCATCCCCCACCCCTCTGCCCTGGGATTCACGAGATCAACTCTGCACCACGGTGGCACCTCACTTGCCCCTGACATGGGCAGAGTGGTGACACCAGGCCGTCACCGCACAAAGCATCCCACCAAGCAGCACGCATGTGCCGATACAAACACCGTAAGCTTCTGGGAACACACACTGCCTCAAGAAGCCACGTGCTCAGCTTTAGCAAACAAACAGTCCAACAAAAGCCCAACCTGCAGCCTCCCCAGCCTCATCCATTGACCCCCCCAAGCCCCACATGCCGCGGGTTCCCCTCCGCACCCCGCTGGGTGCGCAGCTCTGCAATCAAGTGACTGCACCGAGCACACCCACGGCGATGGGAGCAGACCCAACTGGCACCAGCTGCCAGTCGCAGCCTCTCGCCCCTCCGACAGCAGGAGCACAGACAGCTGATTTTAAGGTATTTCCCCTCTCGCAGATGCGGATTCTGCAAGTCCCCAGGGCCCAGAGCTTGCCGCTTCATTAAGCCGACACTACAGACAGCACCCGCCATGCCAGCACTTGACCTTGCACAGCACTCACCAGAGGATCATGTTATTCAATACCAAACCGCACCTCAGCTGGCAACAGACCTAATTTCAGCTTTATACACCAGGAGGTATTTCCAATCAAACATTCCCCCCACCTGAAGAAGTGCCTGTTCATAACCACGTGCAAGCGTCCCTCGCCACGCTTCCCTGGGAAACACAGACCAGCACAGCTATTTACATTTAGTTCTCCATCTTCTAATCAAGATTTTTGTTTTATGAGTGCCAGGCTACCTGGTGTAGCACCAAGCTCATAAACACTGCAAGGGGCAAACACCTGGCTTATTTGCTTGATTTTACTTCAGCAAATTTATTGGACATCATCTGCAATCATCAGGCTGAGCAGCACTTACACCGGTTCCTGCCAAGGCTGTGAAAAATAATTGAGTCACCACTGTCATGCCAATTTGCCATTCATTTCCCTTTCAAGGCTGAAATGCCACTGATGACTGGAATATGCTTCTGACCATAAGAACAGTTTCCTCTATGGAACAAAAAGGAGTAAACAGATAAAGATAACTGGAAATAAACAGCAAAATAGGGTTTACAAGCCAAATTCAGATTTCTCAGATTCCTTTTTGCCCTTTAAAAGTTGTTCATAAAACTGCTCTTGTCTAAACCACTATCAAGTTCTGACGTGGTCTTTGTTGTGGGGTTTTTTTGTGGTTTATTTGTTTTGTGGTTTTTTTTGTTTGTTTGTTTTGGTTTTTTTTGTTTTTTTTTTTTTTTAACATCACATCTAAGACATCAGAGGCACGTATTCACTGTCAGGCCAACATCAGTTCTTCCAGCACGACAGTGAGCAAGGAGCACTGGCAGGACCTTGGGCTAACGTGGGGTATCAAGCCCAGCCAACTGACTTCGACCAACCAGATACTTCACTATTTCTCTCACAAGTTTGCATCCACTGCTCCAAACACGTGGCTGAACAGAACAGTTGACTGTGCAAAACCACTTGTTTCCAATCTGCATATGGTACATGACACAAAACCGTAGTTGCACATTGCAAACAGCTGATGACAAACAGGGACAGAGCTACAGAGCCGACAGTGTGGTAAAATTCCAAAGAGCAGCCATAAAAAAAAATCTGAAACCATACGATAGGCAAACCTATTGCCAACTAAATTTTTTACATTAGGTAGAAAACACTTAATTGGAGACAGAATCAATCTAATGCTATGCTTTAAATCTAATTATAAACCTCCTTCTCTTCCAGACGTTCCACTGTGTAAAACAATCCTGTCACTCAATATTATTGACAATACCGCACTGCCTCACTGCTGGTTTGGTATCCCGGTTTATCATGTAGCCCAAATACTAATACCTTGCAAACAAGAAGCAAATTAAAACGCGCTGTGCCGACTGAATAGCTGCACGCTTTGGCACAACTTCAACAGCAGCGTTCGCAAGCGCAGCATTATGAGCCCTACGACAAGGGGTGAACCCGATGGTGCACAGCCCCCTCCTGCTCCTCGCCCCTCCACCACACTCCACAGCACAGCTGGGCCAGATGTTGCGGCACCCAGGAGCAAGACGCCAAGCTGTCGCAGGCCTCTGTTATCCTCAGACGGCGTCACTGCACCGCTGCCTCCCTCTCCAGCCAGGCTCAAGCTGTCCGCTTCCCTCCGGGTTTATTGCCTCTCAACAGGCAGCAGCGACAGCGGAAGGGATAACACCCAGGTTTTGTTCCTATCCTTTCTTTCAGGCATGATGCTCATTATGATCAATCATGCTTTTTTAATCCCCATGTATTAAAACGGATTGGGGCATTTCAGACATCGGAATATCAACATTCAAACATGATCTGTGGAGCTCTCACTCTGTTTCTAGAACAATCAGTTCTTTTACAGCCATTTGGAAACAGCAATGTGACTCAAACAAAAAGTAACATCCACAAACCTGCTAAGATATAAACATTAACAATAAGATAGAGCAACAATGAGTATTAAGACATGTATGATGCCAGCACAGCCAATTTAAGATCTCAGCTGCTGATCTCTATGGCTGGTTTGAATACTCTAAGCAAGTTACTGCAGCAAAATAAACTAATATCACAATTTTTGGTACATTGAATTAGTTGAGAACTCCTGGGCCCTCTGCTATTTCATTGCTTCTCCATATGGTGGCCCTACATACAAAATATGGGCAATTTCTCTTTACAGCACTCCATATAATTTGCAACAATCAGGATTTAAGCTCTTCAGGAAGGTTTTTTAGGTTCTGCAGGTTCCACAATACAACAGATGGGAAGTTTTCTAAAATTTAAGTTAATTACAACTTTGAACAAATTAACTATACAAAGAATAATACGTAATGAGCACAAAAATTTTTATTTCAATATTTTTATCACAGATTCAATACAACTAATTCCATCAGTGTGTTTTCAGACAGGGAATAGTATTTTGTACCAACATCCCAGGAGACACTGGAGTTGGGGCTGCTGCTCCTGGATAGCAGCATGAAGCTGAGCAGGGTTTCCCCATTTGCAAACTAGAGGCAGCTGAAAGATATTTAACACACTAATGAACACCTCAAAGTTGCACTGTCAAAGCCTCTTAGAGACAAAAGGGCATTTTGAACCCACTGTTTTAGAGTGTTGGCACATTCACAGAAACATCATTTTATGGCTTCCCACGCTGTTCTTCTCCATAGCTTTATCACTACAAACTGTGAGGGGTACAAACCTTTTTTTTTTTTTTAATTGAAACTAATTCTTGAACACAGCTCTTTAATAATGAAAATTAATAGGGTGGATTCAGCATGGAGCTCTGGCCATTTATATATTTAGGAATCATTTTACCAGTTACAACCACCAGTGAAGTAAAACATCAAACAGTACAGTCTAATACTGCTCCAGCCCAGAAGAAGCAGAGAACTCTTCACCTGAAACTCAGAAGAAATTTTAAAGCAGTAAAGTATTGTCTAAATGGGAAGACACCATCAGTGTGCCAGACTCATTTTGTATTTAGTGCCTTATTAACACTGAGAAATTTGGTCCACGCCCTTTAATATTTCACAAGTACCAAGCCACTCGGATTGTGTGCCTGAAGCTAAAACAAGTACCTGCAGAAGCAAACCAGCAATGATTGTAATCACGTTCACCATCCCAATACACATTTTCTTTATTCCTTTTAAAGGAAACATGAAGTGCCATCAGATTCACTAACTCAGTACCGTCTGCCGACTCACCAAACCTACCCCCCGCCAGCATCACCGGGCTTCCCGAGGAGACCTCCCCTCCGAGCACCCACTCCAGCAGGACCCTAACTCAGCCTCAGACACAGAGAGAGGGGAGCAGGGAGAGATCAGCCCAAGGGAGACAAAGCTACGTCTTTCCCAGTCACAACTGATACTAAAATTAGGAGGCCTAGTAAACAAGAACAACAAAAAGCCACCAAGACAAGGTACATTAAGCACAACGGATAAGGATGAAACAGCAAAAATTGTAGAAGCGGTTGACTGAATGGGAGGTAAAGAACTGTGTCAAAACCAAAAAAGTCCTAAAAGGTATTGCACTGTCCTTGAAAGCTTTATGCCATGCACTCAACGTGCCCAATACTAAGCAGACCAAAGTAAAAGCGTAGCTGTGGTCTCTCTGGCATCCATTCCACCTCACGGCCGTTTCAGTTTGGAACACATTAAACCACCCCTTGCAGCAATTCAATCAGACAAATAAAGCAAAATAAAACTTCCAGAAAAAAGGAGCAGCAGAGCAAGACTCAGAGCTTTCATCCTTCCCACTGCCACCAGAATGAGGGTTAATCTGTACTTTGCTGCAACTCGGGATTCACATTCATTTGTCTTGGTCTGAAAAAGGAAAAAAGCATCAAGCCAGTAAATTTACCAAGAACCCTGTATGCTTCAAATCATGATTTAGGCACTGAGAGCATTGGGACTCAGCTGGATGTTTAAATGCACCCAATACGGTGTTCACTCAGAAGGTAAATTGGCATAAAAAGCACATTCGGTTATGGCTTAAAAAAAATTAGCCTATTCAGTACTATCCAGGCATTTCTGAAATTTCTTTACACAGATGGAGAATATGCTTTGAGCAGCCACTGGGCAAGCACGAGTCATCACATAACCACTGACCAGCCCACAGGGACAGCATAGCCACACGTCATCTCCAGTAGACTGCTCCCAGCTGGTCCAGCACCCCTTCATGGAAGCACCTCTTGAAGCCCCAGAGAGTCTCTAGTCCCCAGAGCAGCTATGACCCCCAGCCTCAGCTGCAAGCAGGCAGAGATCCAAACCAGACTAGATCTAGACTGAGATCTAAACTGCTCCCAAGAACTTTATTGCCGCCCAGTGAATCTGAACCAGAGCTCAAGTTTTACTCATAGCACAAGCGAATTAGAACCAATTTTTCAGAAACTCTTCCCAGAGTTTTATAGTAAAAGACTCATTTCCAAAAGACAAAAGCTTCGTGCATCCAAATTCCTCCACTCTGGTCTTTGAAAAGTGGGATTGCTTTCCCAATTTATCAGAAGACTTTCAAAAAAATGCACATTCCCCAAGACCTTGGGGAATCCCTATGTTTTTTTTTGGCGGCCCCCCCCCCCCCGCTGGACAGCATTGGTCTTCACCATAATCAGAAGCCGATTTGAACAGTTACATGTTTTTACAAAAATCTTGAATACTCCATTTCCACAGACAGACAAATCAAACTGATCAATTTGTCTTCCATTAATGGGGCAAGTGTTAACTGTACAGTTAAATGACAGATGGGGAAAGAGAAATGAAGCCATTTCCGTGCTTGTGCACAGCGGCAGTACATCCCCAGAGCAGCACAGAGTTGGGAAACTGCCTTCAGGTTTAGCAAAAGGAATGGTCAAAGAGGGACAGGAACCAGTTTTTAATTGTATTTTCTAAATATGCATGCACAACTCAACAAACAACCCTCTAAAGAATGAGATATTTGTGCTTGAGAAAGAAGGGTATTTATTATGAAGGAAAACAGCACCATTTACTTGGGGCTGTTTCCCTCTGTATTTAAACACTTCTAATTTCTTAAAATAAGCAGTGTTCTTCTAGGCATAATTGTTTCTTTTCAATCAGGCACTTAGTGTTTGCAGCTATCAAATTTGTTGCAGCTGTAATCAAACACGATGTCTTGGGAAGGAAAATCTTCACCTACTGTTAAATCTTGCTGCATTACACAGCAACGGCGTCCAGAGTCCCAGAGGCCCTGCCTCTCTCCGGGGGGGTTCTAACTGAACTCCACTCTTGAAGAAAAAAGTTAACATTAAAACTCCAAAAATTACATAGATGAGGATTCCTAAAAAAAGCATTCAACAACATCACATCCCTCCTCTTTCATTGTTAGAACCCAAAGACCATAAATGGAAATACAATCCCATTTGAGAGAGAGAGAGAAACTGAGGCACGGTGCAAAACTGTGACTTGAGAACATCAATACAGCAGGACAGGGACGAAGTTAAAGTGAGACTTCAATTCCTTCCTATTCCTACTAGGAATCCACTGGGCAGCACTGTCCAAGCCACAGCAGGACAAGTCTCAAGCGAGATCCCTGTGCCTTCTACAGATTTCTGCACTGTTTGAAGACTACATCTCGTTAGCAGACAAAGATCTGCTATTCCCCTCGGGATACAGGGACACCATTTTCAGTCTGCAGCGTTCCATGAACTCAGCCAGTCACTGGTCTCTGTGTCTCAGCTTCTCATCTCACCATTATCTGTCCTCTTTCCTCCTTGTCTGCTTCTTTTGTCCCCACCCAGCAGGGTGCCCCACTCAGGCGCTGGGCTCCAAGGTCTCGGCACAGCTGGCACCCTGCGCCCTTCTGCTCCTCAGCCTCGTCCCGCCCGGCCGGCCTCTCCCAGCCACCAAAAACACCCCCAGCCCGGGCAGAAGCTGTGACACAGAGTCAGAGCAGGAGGAAGTTTTATCCAAGACACTCAGGCCCTGACTGCTTGCTTAGTGTCAGACAAACGCTCGGAGGGTCTCGGAAAGAAGCACCTGTGCAGCCTTGAAAATTGTGATGTTTCATTAAGCCTCAGCGGTGTACAGCATTGCTCTCTGGTCAGGTATGATAAAGAGCAGGTTTGGTTATCTGTCCTTAAATCCCCTTCTGTTTTTCATACCCTCAAGACTAACATGGCAGCCAAGAGGTAACGGTTTACAAATAATAATGTAGTTTTATTTTATATCTACATTAGTAAACTAAAAAAACACCTATTCATCATGAACAGTTATTAGCATTATTGAGGAAGTGATGTGGAATTTATATCAATTTTTCCCTTATTGTAAAAGACTTGCCCAATTTATTTTAAATGTCAACTTACTGTGTATTCATCAGGTGCGCGGCAGCAGTGATTGTAATTAATTTCACATTGTAGCCCAGGCATGCGCCTTTAACATTAGCTTCACACATCTTGCAGGGGAAGCAATAAATGGAAGCATTGGTCATTTTCAGTCATTAAATCTTCAGGAATATTTTCCACGAGATGAGGCTGTCAAGATTCACGTCCTAGTAAAATTCTAGCTTAGATTATTTATAGCTGTCTCTACTTTGAAATTCTCCTGCAGTTGAAATTAAATGCAAGACTCCGCAACAGCTGGTTAGGAGTTTTGAGAAGAATCATTTAGTCATATCAAAAAAAGGAAAAACATCCCACAGTCTGAAGGTGAACAAGGCTAATTGTGAAATCATGTTGAATTCAAGGGACAGTTTAACAGAAAAAAACACAAATTTAAGGATGCTAAAAGCATGAAAGTGCTTAATTTAAGTATTTTCTAAATCATATGTTCTGAAATGGAGCTTCATAAGAACTGCTTACATTTGATCAAAGAATCTCTTAAGTAAGAAAATTACCTTCAGATCAAAGTATTATATTTAAATGGAAATGAAATTTTCTCTGTTCTTTCAATTCAGCAAGAAAAAGCTGACAATTTTTCTTTCCCAGTCATCCTGTAACAGTTGCCCCCGTTTCTTTTTCCAGATCATCCACTTAATGACAGTTATTTGTGCCGATCTAGTCACGGCTCCTCTCTCCGACGGGGATTTGCTGTGGGTTTTCCGATATTCACCACAGAGCAGCTCCCAAGTGCTGCCCGTGCATTCCTGAACACAAATCCATGTACGACCCGGAGCCACACTGGCCTTGTTTTCCAACTTGGAAGCCGGGAACCCAGACTAACTAACGAGCAACACGAGACCGTGCAGAACCATCCTCACCAGCACTGGGAAGAGAAGGTGGATCTCTGACAGTCTCACCTGGCATCCTGGACTCCGAGATGCTGCACCCTCAACAGCATCGTCCTCCCGCAACCACTTCCACTCCTTGAGAGATGGCTGGGCTGGGGCAGGAGAACATCAGCCTTTGTTTGCTCTCAACACTGTCTTCCACAGCAGAACCACCACTATCAAAATCCCTACTGTTTACTGAGCTTTGAAACAATATTCGGCATCTAGAGAAAAATCACAACAAACAGTAAGAGATCCGAGAACATGAAGAATCAGACAATGAAAGCAGACAGAAACAAGCTGGCAACATACCCCAAACTAAAGGAAGAAAGATGAGGAAGTCAGACAGTGAGGAAAAAGAGGATTAAGGACGATCTAGCAGCAAGGCAAAATAACAGATAATGAAGTCAGAAAACTCTGAGCTCAGGGAGGCGGCAGCACAGCAGCCCCGGAGCTGCCTATACCTCAAATTCCACCGCCACTGCTGGCACCTGCCTTACCTGGGGCTTGGAAAAAAACTCTGCAGACTTTCAGAAACTCACTCTGCCTGTCTGTTCTTAAAGCATCTCTAAACTTCTCATAGTGGACACGTTATTTAATAGATTCTGCCACCACCACAGGCAAGCTCTTTTTTTTTTTAGCCAGTGAAATGTATAACTGAACTGTGTCTCCTGAAACAATCAGAAATGAAGAAACATATGAACAGGTATGAGCAGGAGATGTCTGCTGTTTTCAAGAAATTGCTTGTAAGAGATCTTATCATGCAGGCATCATACTAACTAGATAAGCAAGGAAGATGTTAACTCAGATAAAGCCAACTTCAATTTACCTGTTTCCCAGAGGGTCAGGGTAGAGCAGACAACCATGTAAGCACAATGTTTTTCTATCACTTTGATGCCTGCAACTATGTACTTTCTTCCCATCTTCCTTTAAAAACAAAGTTCCTGAGATCTTTTGTTCCAATTTTTAAATTCTGTTTCTTTTGGTGCATTTCCCAATGATTGTTTAAAGGGAGGAGGAGAATAACAAACGTGCTTTGATAGCAGATCATAAAGCAGCCGTTTATTGCAACAATTCTGATGCATTTTTCTGTCTTTAAACATGAATTACTGAATCACAAACTATTCACTATTCACTGATTACCAGTGTACTGAAACAGCGTCACAGCAGCAGCATGTCCCTTTGACCAAAACCACACTTATCTCCTCCTTTAGTCTTAGATAGCAACAATCCAAACAGGAAGCGAGTATCTTGTTTCGAGGCAGGCTCCGGAGCGGCAGGTTTGGCAATCCTGCCCCTCGCACCCTCCAAACGAAGCTTTTCATTTACAGCAATACTCTGTGCAGCTCAGGTTACATTTTAAGTACATTGCTTTTTTTTTTTTTTTCTGCCCGGAGATGCACTCAGTTACCTGCTTTAAAGCCTCTCAGTCACCAGACAAAGAGACTTCAGACAATTTAAAATATATGTGACTAAAGGGCATCCCTGGAACAAGCCTTTGTACAAGATTACCTGCTGCATCAAGGTAATATAAAACCACAAAAGAAGTGTACAAGTAACTGTGTGTAGCTAAATGCCAAAAAATGAACTCTAAATGTCAAGAAAGTACAGAGACAGCTACGTGTCCTCTATCACAGTTTGGGAGCCACGTACTCTCACGTCTGCGAGACACAGCGACCAACACACATTCCAGCCAAGGTTCTGCAAAGAGGCAATGGGACCTGCCTTTGCTTACCACACACTGCTGCGCCCACCCGTCCCGAGAGCCACCAGCACCCTGGGAACAAACAGAGCTGCTCTCCCACCACGGTCACCTTCAACGCCATCGCCAGGCCACACGGAACACCTCTAACATACTGATCACTTCAAGGCTAATAAAAACATCTCGGTGCCACTGCTGCCTCGAGGCGGAGCAAAGGTTTTAATCAGAAATTAAGAGGGTATTTAAACAGAATTCCCTGAACCTGAACAATCGTCAAGTGCAGAAAATGCTGAGAGACTACCTCATCATCTAAATGAAGGCATCTGCTTGGTTTAATGTATTGGGTAATTGTCCAGTAGGACTCATTACCAAGAATTATCATTAAGGCTGAGAACTTCTAAGGACTCCAAAGAAAAACATTTACAGAGATAGGAACAATAATCAACGTGAATGTATTTCAAATTTTAAAATAGTTAATCTGTCATTTACCCAGCAGCACCAGCTCATATTACAAAGACGCCCTGCCTTCTCGTGTAAACAGGTCTTTCGCAGCTCTCATGACTTCCAGTGTTAGAGATCCAGGATTTTCTGAAGCTACCAAGACTTCACATACAATCCTTTACCCCCACAACCACCAAACACTGGACATATTTATGACAAGATACACAGGAGGTGAATTTAAATATTTGGGGAGGAAGGTGCAGGGAAAGAAAAAAGTGACACGTAAGTGAAGAGAACGTGAAGGCAAAAGGCACTCATCTCCGAGCACCATGTGCACTGCCCTGCAGCCCCACTGCCTCGGCTGTAAATAGGAGTGGGTAACGGGGCGCTGCGCTTGCTGGAACCTTGCGGATCCCACTGTCAAATCCCACATTACCCTTCCTTCTCAGTCATTCCAGCTGTGCTGTTAGAGCAAGCTTCTGGAAATGCTTTCAGCGCAGATGTTGAGAGGAAAAAATACATTACACTTGGAAGGAATCAGCAATTTGAATTCTGAAAAAAATGAATCAAATTACTTAAGAACCAGGCATTTCTGTCTTGGATTAAGTGTCTGCATATGTATATATGGAGGTATAAACTCTGCACCTTAGTTTCACATCCTACCATAAGCCAAATGAGGATACAATTCAAGACAATTTCTGAACCGGGCAGACTTACCTTCGTAGTTTGCCTGGAAGCCTTGAGCACTGACCGCATAATCGCTCACAAGCCACAAGGACAGCACAACCCCTGTACTCACAATAGGAGCAGGCAGCTGGAAACCCGTTAACCTGGAAGAAATCAAGAGGAAGGTTACACTCACCATTTCTGCCTTTGACCTGTTAGCAAATGGAAGAGGGGGGCAGCCGCCAGTGGCCGACAGACCACTGCCTGGGCAGGGAGAGCTCAGGGCTGAAGAAAACAGACTGGTACTGCTCAAATTCAATAGTCGTTCAACTAGCGCTGGGCAAACCCATCCTGGGATTTTAAGACCTTCTGGCTTACCAGAACAACTACTAATGTATTTCTTCATTGACTGTATTTTAAGCCAGTCTATCTGCTTCACACCATGTTCACTAACAACATCTGCCCCACGGCGCTCTGCTAACCCCAGCTCTGCCATCCTGCAGCCCTCACTGAGCCCTGCAGAATAACCTTCCCCATCCATGAAATGGGAGCAATATTTAAGGTTGCTGAGTGAGCCCAAGACATTATTCAATGACACTTACAATACATTTTTGAGAACTTTGGAATAAAAATATTAGATAAGGGTCTGGAGCATTATAATAGCTACATTAAATTGCACACAAACTAAAAAAGCATAAGAAAACAGGCAAAAACCTGATGTTACCAATTAATTAAAGCCCATCAAGATGGCTGTCTTCACAGTAGTCGTTCTGTAGTTTTACAATGGATAAGGTTTGAAGTTTCTAGGAATCCTCCTTAACACCCCCCTGCAAGAACAACCCCAAGGTCAGCACTTTTCATCCCACATCCTAGTATCTAGTATGTACCACAACAAAGACAGTGATGGTTAACACCTCTTTACTCATTGAGGAAATCAAAGCCCACAGACATTAAGTCGTTTGCACAAGATGATCTAGTAGATGCGTTGCAGCAACTGGCTGGAATACAGACACATGCCCACAAGTGGGAGCAGAAAGAACAACATGAGAAGGTGACAAGTCTAGCGGATAGACCGAAGACGGCACTGCGGAAACCCACAGCCCAGGTGTCTTACCCTCCTACCTGCTTTCCTCACAGACTTAGAGCTAAATGACAATTATTAATTGTATTACAAAAGTCTATTTGGTAATGATTTGAACCGGCATTATTAGATCCCAAGCGCTAAATCCCTGATACTGTACTGACACAGCCCCAGAACAGCTAACGCACATTTCTCACAAACAATTACAGTTCTATAACTTGTAAACGTTCTCCTTACACTTGGCTAAGGTGATTTACATAATAGATTTACATAAGTAACATTTATTTTAAAGCAATCTCATATTAGATTCTTGCCTGCTGTTATCAAGGACAGACATTCAGATGCAATCCCCGTTGCCTGACAACTCTCAAACCAGACTTTTACAAAACTGCAGCAGCCCGGCAGGACCTCACAGCCACATGGTATCATTCGAGATCAAGAGTACTCAAGCTGGATCAGAAGGACACAAGTAGCAGGAGATAAACGGGGTATGGTAAGAAAGACAGTTTAAAGCTTCTTACACACATACTCAGAAGTTTATCCCATGTCTTTTTATACGGCAGCTAGTCTTTCTTACGGAGAGGGCAAAAGATCACTCGTGATACAAACTGATAGACTTTGACCCCTTAAGAAATACCTATAAGTATACATTTGATCCAGAGTATTTCCTCTCCCGATATATTACACAGAAGGGAAAAAAAAAAAAAAAACAAAACACCACAAACAAACAAGAAAACCCCACACGTAGAACAAAAACAGCTCCTTAATTTTGGGTGCCACCATCGTCTCCCTGACCACAGGGTCAGGTACCAGTACACCACAGTTTCCAGCCCAAGCAATTTCTCCCTAAAGTTGCCACCACCCCCTTGGTAACTTCCAGACACAGTGAGTGAACGTCCTCCGCTGTTCTTACTCTGGCCCTAATTTAGTAAACCTAAATATTATTTCAAACAGATTGAACACTGATGAAAGCTGACATGCTTTGCCCAAGAACCTTATTAAAGCAAAGTTTCCAGTTATTGGCAAAGTTCACGCAGTTGCCAGCCAATGATGGCAGTCAAGTTTTAATGTCAGCAAAGAAGTACTTACCCGCTCTCAGCATAAAATCTATTGTCTGTACAAGCTGGAAGGACAATTGCTCCTGTTTATTAAAAATAGAAGGTTCCGGGATTTTTAAGGATTCAAGATAGTTTTACCATGCATAGAACTGAGGAACAGTGCCATAATTTTTATTAATATATTTTTACAGTTTAATTAACATGGCTTATTGAAACCTTCATGCACTCAAAAAATCCAGGGAATGCATGGAGCAGTTTTAATAAAAACACAGAATGGACAGCAGAACCTGTCAATTTTTCTTCCTTTAATCACCACACAGTGTTTTATCATTATCTAGGAACTAGTTAACGGTAGTCTGCTTTTTACATCCAAAGAAGATCTGTTCTCTCCGAACTAAGCTTTTTGCATCACGGATTCTGTTCACAATCCATGTACCAGGAGGGCCCCGTTTTGCAGATGTTGCTTTTCATTCTGGGCAACATTTACACGTCTGCTCACCTTTAAGCAAGTACAGGTGCCCCATTGGAGACAGTGGGAATTAAGTGCCACCTGAAACAACACTGCCCTGAGCATGTATTCTTATTTTCTAGTTACAGGCTTTAAAAGAAAAGGATGGCCTGTGCATAAGGGCATGAAATTGTAACTGAGAGTTTGCTCTCAGCCTTTCTTCAGATTCTACACTGACCGAAGAGACAATTTTTGTGGGAACCCCTGGGCTTCCTGAACCTCTAAAAATTAATAAACCCAACCGTCTCTCCAGGCCCTTAAGTTCAGATGTTCATTTGTGCCTGCCTAGTGTCGCTGGAGCAAGCAGAAGGAAATGGGCTGCCTGACAGCACATAAGGTGACCAAACACTGTCTTCCCCTTCAGAAGAAACAGCCTCGCTGCCCACAAAAGATGAAAAGTGTCCCCATTAGTGCAACAACTAAACCTATTCAGAAGGATGCAGGAAATGATGCTTCAATAAGAAAAATACCCACATAGCAACTCCCACTCTCTATGCTGCTAATTTCCATATCTCTTCCTGCAGTGAAAACCTGCACTAGAAATGAAATGCAATTCCTCAATTCCTCACTGGAAGCAGCTGCAGTCAAACTAAAAGTTATTCCTGCTCTTAAGCCTTCAACCAACATGCACAATTCAAAATTTTTCCTTCTTCCAACGTCCTCGTCTTCTCCAAGCAAGAGAATGGGCAATGTACTCTTGAAGAAACAGTGGTTTAACAAGGCTCATGCTCAACTCACTCCTGTAAAACCTCAGCACTCCTCTTCCAAAGGCCCAGAAACAGCCAAGCTTGGCAGGACACCCTGCCTTGCTATCACCTGGAGGGTAAACCATCCTCAAGAGCCTTCCTCCCTAAATCTGCAGCTCAGGCAAATTTAAAGCATGGGGATCAACATGATGGCAGACAGAACATGAAGTCATTCCCCAATGGACTCATGCATGAAACAGTAATTCTAACATCACTGTTATTTAGTGTAGCAATAAAAAAAATATACACGCTAATGAGAAAGCAGCAAACTCTGTTCCTTGTTTTTGTTAAGGGCTATAATGAGAAGGTGAGGGTGGTAATAACAGCATGAATAATCATCTTCCATTTCTTCCGTACCTCTGGCCAAATGGATTATTGAGTGATTATCCCCTTAAGTTGCTTGGAGCCAACACTGATTGTGTGAGATTTTCAATGTGTTTTTCATTGGCTTAATTCTGCTCCTACTGTGAGGAACCAAACTAAACCAGTGCCAGAAATACCACTTCATAAGCTTGCCCTTGCTTCACAGTACAGCAAAAATCAATATACCAAAACAAATCAACACAGAAATCCCTCTACTCTATTTGCATCCTTCTTCATTCTTTGCCTTGGGTTTGCCACCGACATTGCAAATATTTCTGGTGCATGACTCCCCGTTTGCAGCAGAACAGCAAAATCTGCTCCACAGAAGAGCTCTGCTAGAACCACTGTCAGTAAAATCTTCCCTACTGCCACCAAGTCCTTCCCTGGTGGAAAACTGTCCCATCCACCTACGAAAGGAGTCGAGCACCAGACAAAGACCCACTGGCTTCTCTACTCAGCAGGTTCAACCCACAACTGAACACTACTTTTGCCCTAGAAAAAGAAGGGTCAGCCAAGACAGCCCACATCTCGGTCCCTTTGCAAACGCTCTCACCTCCATCTGTTGCATATTATACTGTTCCTCCGTATCAAGTACAACTGTATCATATACTGTGACGCAGGCTCCCATTTTGGAGTGCAGGTGCCATAATTAAAACAGAGCACATTATTTTTCTGGTAGGATGCCCACCATCAGCTCAGGCTGCAATCAAAATAGTTATTGCAGCTGGCAATCCAACAGCCTTTAAAGCATAAATGCTAGAGAAGTGTCTCAGAACATCTAATGAAAACGCATTGGATTGCATCGTTTAACCCAGCATTAAATTACACTACAGCATACTTCAGTGATTTTTTCCTGCATGTAATTTAAAGGCACCTATTAAAGAAAATTTCCCATCAAATGAACCACTCTTCACTATACACAGTTTAAATGACATGGTCCCATCAGTGCTAGTCTGACACTCCTGTACTATCCCAGGACAATATTCGAGCTACGTCAGGTGTAAGGGACTGTGTTGAGAAAACAGTGTGGAGCAAGAGCTGCCCATTGGGGTGGTCTTTGGAGAAGTCTGGAAGGAGCAGGTGAGTCCCCTGTCACCCTGTGCGCCCAGCTAACGGGGCAGCAGGCAACCGCAGCGCCTCTGAAAGGCACATTTGTGAACTATTTCAACGAATTCATTGTCAACTGCAGCCAGCAGAAAGAGCCCAATAACTTCCAATTGACTTTGGATCAACTTTTACATGCCTTATTCAGCTAGACAGCTGGCTCATGCACATAGAAATACACAAACTCCCCAGCTTCAACGGGAGGCTAAATATATGTTCAGTCTTTCCTCAGAAAAATGGCTATGAGTGATATTAATTAACATTTGCAGCTTTCTCAGCCTTGATGAAAAGGATGTGAAAGCATTGTACTCCAGCTGCTGCAGGGAGAACCCCTTCAAAAATACATATGTATGTATGTTTAAAAATTACAGCCCCAGGGGAAACCAGAAACACAGCCACATGCAAAGCCAGTGGTCACTCACAGATGTCCTCCTCAAGGCTGCTTCATGGAACGCATGCCAAGAACAAAAGAATAAATGCAAGAGATGAGGGAATTTATGCACAGCAATCCATCCCATCTCAGATCTCATCACAGGTGGCAGATTTTTTTCTTTAAAGACACAGTTGCTGGTGGGTGTAGGGTAAAGTAGTCTATGGGGGGAAAAAAACATCTTGTCATTCCTATTAATACCTTAGTTTCAGAAATCATCTTTCATCCTGAAGGAGTTTATTGTCTTCTCCAAATCATGGGCCAAATCCCAAAAGAATCACTGTGCATTTCAAATACTACTTTACAGAGCTGGCAAAAAAAGCAACACGTAGATGCCCCAGGCACAAGGACTTCAATACACACAGTAAAACTGAAGCTGATGGGTCTTTGTTTCTCACGTGTCATTGTCTGCAGGACTCAGTGCTGGCCCTGTCTCCAGGAGGGCTTTCCATGCCACCCCTCTGCTGTCCAGCCAGTAACCTGCTCCAGTGCGGCTCTGGCTCCTACAGCCACCGCCTCCTCCACCCCCCAGTCACCCCGTGCATCCTCTGCCCGATTTACCCCTCGCAGCGGTACCACAGGCTGCTGCCACCTTCGCCTCTCACACGTCTGATCCCCTCTATTTTCAGCTGGAAGAACCATGCAGATCTTTTCCCCTGTTTTCACTAAATGTGGATGAAAGACACACATTCGAGGAGAGCCGACTCTGCCAACTTTTCCTCAGGCTTGTCTGGTTCAGAGTTTTATTCCCCAATGGTCATTAGTTTTTCTCCCTTCCTCTCTGTATTACTTGAATAAAAAAACAAGCAATTACAATGAGATGTTGGCTTGATTATTTTTTTAACCATATTGACAGAATAACTGGTACCATAAAATGTTCTCATTAATCATCAATAAAACAAGCAGAGCATAATCTGAGAACACTTCCAGCTCACGTGTGCTGCAGAGACGTAAAAGTCAGTTATGTCTGCAAGGCAGAACTCACTGATGTTACTTAGACAGTTGTCCTTTGATTTTCATCCCTGTAAGGCTGAAATGATGCTCTGGACTGAAAAAAAAAAAATCTCAGCCAGCTTAAAAGGATACTGTAATAACAGAAGAAAACCAGTATCAGTTCACAGTTGGATTTACTCAACTTGTTGGAATGATTTATGCTCAAAACCAAGCTGCTTTTCGTTTTGAGTCAAGCTACAAACAGATCCTGAACAAGCATATTCAGAGGCATGTTGCAAGCAGCACTAACTCCTTCTACATTCTTCGTTCGTATTTCACCATGCAACTCCAAGCTACTTTGCTGCCAGCCAACACCACATGTCCCATTTCACTCCATACTACTTTCCAACCATCCCCTCTCCAGTTGGTTGATAATTAAGTTGCTTGTAAAATAATATAATCTCTTGGTTCTGACATCATTTACTATATATTTTTCTTACCAAGACAGTAACAAGCATTAGGGGAAAAAAGCTTTCTCTGTCCCTTAAACTTGCTCACGATGACATACACTACACCTACATTTTTTCCCCCCAAAGTTAATCTAGCACTTTGCAAGCATGTCTCAATCTAACGTCAGACAACCCGACCCCGTGCACCAGATGACAGGAATCAACTGCACTTTCTTCCCTTCTCCGGGCCAAGTACAATTCATCAAGCCACAAGAGTCCTTTGCTTACCTCTGACACTGACAAAGGCTTCATTAACGAACACAGTCCTCTCTAGGGACAGTCACAGGGCTCATAAATTCCAGCCTGGATGGATTTCTTCACTCATTTAAAAGGGGGTTTGGGTCAATTCCCACTAGAAAAACATCATTTACAGAGCCTGAAGCCTGCACAGCCATCTCAAATATACGAGGCCTTCATGGCTCAAGCTGGGAACAGGTACTAAGCATCAAATTTCAATAAATTTAGTTTTCCATACAATGCAATATAGTAGGAAGACCATGGACTTGGATTTATTTTATTATTTTTATATCCCTTTCATGCTCATTTTTCCTGTACTTTCTCAGGTAGCAGCAAAATGCAAGCAGATCTCTGACAAACTTTGGCACCTGTATTTTCCATCTTGTTATTACAAACCAAAAAATCCCACAAAAAGGTTCACCAAATTTTAGTAACCTCTTGGAAAATTCAAGCTGATATTCTGAGTAAACAAAGACAACTTTGGATATAAACCAAGTAAGGCTCAGCGGCATCAATTCAGAACTTGGCCGGTTTAGGTTATTTCTGGTTTTCTTCAAAAAAAGTCATCAGGGGCGTGAAATCTAGTAAATGAGGAAAATAAGTTCTCAGAACCCACTGCAAATCAGTCAAGGCTTATTGCTAAATGCAACGCAACTGGTGAACAACAAGGTGGCATTACCATAGTGGGGGTGCTGCAAATACCACAATATTCAAACTGGAAGAGAGTAGATTTAGATTAGATATTAGGAAGAAATTCTTGGCTGTGAGGGCGGTGAGCCCCTGGCACAGGTTGTCCAGAGCAGCTGCGGCTGCCCCATCCCTGGAGGTGTTCAAGGCCAGGTTGGACGGCACTTGGAGCAACCTGGGCTGGGGGGAGGTGTCCCTGCCCGGGACAAGGGCAGGTAGAACTCAGTCTTCAAGGTCCCTTCCAACCCAAACCATACTATGATTCACACCAGCCCTTTACTAACATTAACTCTTCTGTTGCATGCTGTGCAAACCCAGCATCCTACAGCCAAAAAGAACTTCACATTTAAACAGACACAAATGTTCAAAACAGCTTTAAACGCAAGAAAGGCAGAGTAAAGATAGAAGTTCTCAAGTCAGCAGCATTCTGGACAACAATACCACCGTCTAACTCATTCAAGCTTGTGCAGCTGGGGCACCACAGCGCTGGAAGTCACAACTCCATGGCTATGCTCTCCGGTATGCCACTAGCCTGCTAAGAGGTTTTAGGCAATCCTCTGAACCCCGAGTTCCTCCCGCACCCCAGTCCCTGCCATGCACAATCCTGACCACCCGTGAGTCTCGTGGGGATGCTTAGAAGCCTCAGAGAGAGCATGTGGAGATCTCCAGATGAAAAGCATGAGATGTATGGCCTAAAGGTACTCTGGGACTGAAGGTAAGATACAAACTACCATTAGTTTCAAATGCTGTTGTAGGTGACACAGTCAAGCAAAAACTTGAATTATGACTTTGTTAGTATACGTGCTTACTACATATACCCTGTTCCTCCTGTTTTCTCCTTGTGAATCTCCAGAAGCTACAGCTATATAACTGTAAAGAGCCAAAGCTGACACGCAGAGTGAATCCAGGTCTCATCTGCCGAGTCCGTGCATCCCTTTTACTCTTTATGCATACAAAACCAGGATTCAAACTAGACTTTAGTCATCAGTATTGAGAAAAATCTTTACTTCCCCCAAGTGACTACAGAGCCAGAGCAACAGGCAAGCACTGTTCTGCCTACATGATACCAGCACAGCCAGCTTTGATCCGTCTTGGGGATTTCCACATAAACTGCAGTCTCGCTTCCCTCCACAATACAGGTATGCCTACACTAATTCCTTAAGGTTTTTATTTATAGTAACACATAATAAGATAAAATTTATTGACAACAGATGAGAAGGAAACAGTAGAAATCTATAAAGCCAAGAGTTAAAAAGAACCACCCAAATACAAGAAATAAACAATGCAAGTCATCCTCCATAGCCAGTACAAAGAAGTAGGTTATGAAGAAATTTGATTCTAAGATGTGTTGTACAATGAAAAACTTGAAACAAATCCCATTGTTCCTGCCATTGAAGATTTATCCAAAAAGACCGTAATATTGATTCATGTCATATCTAATTCTCTATTCACTTGCACCTTGTGTGAATGCTGAATATTGAGCAGAAACAGGACAGACATGTTGCTAACTGCTGATGGTTAGCAGGAGATCCCTGTAACGCGCAGTGCACTAGAGGTGGAAAGCCCTAGGTTCAAATGCAGCAGTGTCACAGAGCTACTGCTTGCCCTGCTGTGAGTCACTTCCTTCTCTCTCTCCATACTCCTCCCTCTGCCGCACACAAACTGGGAACAACCTGAGCAAGAGGATGTCATGCATCTGGATAGCTAAAAGGTCCCAATTTCAATAGTTAAAAAAAAACTTTAAAAAAAAAAAATCTATAAAAATGCTAGAACAACAGCATTTCACACTTCAGTTTACACAAGGATCAGCGACAACATAAGCTACAAAAGAGTTCAACTGGAAATATTTATCTCCTTCCTAAACCTTTTATTCCACTATAGTAGCTCTAATCAGCTGTAAGCCTAAATATTACAAAAATCACTAAAGGTGTAAGGAGAATTACTGCATCTCTGGACAGCAGAAGCCTTTCTGTTTTCCAAACAGCTACAAAATTGCAAACAGACAATTACAGTCTTTATTAAGAAAAAGGACCAGATGTCAGCAGTTGCTTTTGCAGCACACCAAAATCCAATTCTGAATAGTTTAAAAGGAGCCAGGGCCACCCTCTGCCACCCAACAGGAGCATAATGAATTAGAGTCAATAGGCACTGAAGATTTGTCAATTTTCTATTTGAGACTGCAAGTAATAGCACTCCACAATTCCATTGTATCTTCAACGATCTAGTAAGATTGTATTATTTCCTGTAGACTTTCATTAATTTTGATAAAAGAGAAATACACGCTGTATAAAGAGGTGCTGTGCCTGAGACACTCTCAAGGTCAGACCTTATACATACAAAAACTTCTTGACCTAAATACTCACTGCATTTGAAAGATAACGTAAGAGTACACAAATTTTTACTCCCTTCAGGAAAATGGATTAAAAGGCACAGCTGTGAACTTTGCCTGGTTTGTACTTTGATTCTCTTTCCCCGCCCTACCATAAAGACCCTCCAACTGGGGACTTTTAAGCATTCTACAAATTTCATTTGCAAAATTGAAACACTATGTCATTTTGCAAATGGGAAAACTGAGATAAGTAATTTGCCTAATGCCACCAAGCAGAGCAGCTGCTGGGCTCAGAACAGGACTAAGACATCCGACTTCTGCTCCTGTGAGGGACCTCCAGCCCACCACAGTGCACCCCCCACCAGCACTGCTTCCACTGCCGCCCCCACACACCCACCACTGTGCTGCTCTCAGCGTCCTCTTCACAGGAGACGCACACTAATTATCAGCAAAGAAAGTGGCCATCTTGATGCTAACTGATGTCAATATTTATTGACTGAAAGTGCAATGATTTTTGAAGACCTGATTCTGTACTAATAAAGCCAAGAGACTTTTTGTACCAGTTCTTACACAAGCAGGAGCAGAGTAGTCACCTTCTCATCACACAGTTCTGCCGTAACACAGCAATTGGGCAACCCGAGTTCAATAACTAATAGCCAACAGCTAATAACTCACTGTGCTGCCTCAGGCAACTCACTGCACTTCCCTGGGCTGCTTTCTGCCTTCTTCCGTAACAGTACAGCAGACCTGTTCCTTCTCAAAGCAGTCTGTAATCTNTATCTTCTTAAGAGAGAACAGGTATAACTAAAAAAAAAAAAAAAAAAAAAAATCTAATCTCACTAGCTCTGACCCCAAAAGCTCACCCACTGCGCTTGTAAATTGCTACTCCTGCTAAAAGAATACAAGCAGCTCTGTCTAAAATAAATGACTCAAGATGACTAAAAACATCTGCAACTGTATCCCTTTAAATGCCCCATACATAGATGCATAAAAAGATGATAAACTTTCTCTGTATAGAACATTTATTAGCAGGGCACCAGCAGCTACTGTCTTTATCACTAGCCATCTTCAAGGAGAAGGAGCAACCCCATGAAAGCTATGTGAGATCCTATCAGGCAGATAGAATTTCCCTGGAACACCATAGGTGTGGGCACTGCAGGGATCATACACCAGATCACACTGAGGCTCCACAGTGCTCTACTGACATCTAAAACTTGTGGTCAGTGTATTAAATGTCCACCTGAAGTAAACCCAACCACCAGCTAGAGGAGTCTAGAGAAGAATGCATGATCCTGAGCTTCAGCAACTACTTTGTATTACCAACAGCAAAGCCCTGCGTTGTCTGACACCGCAGATAAACTGCAAGAGGAAAAGCTGAGGAGGGAAGTGTAACACATGCTGCAACAAGAGGTTAACAGCAAGAGTCCAGTAAAGCTCCTGTCTGCTGTCCCAGTGCACGCTGGACTTCACTGGCCAAACCCACCAGCCATGTTCTACCACAGGGCACTTCACAGGCGCTTCCCCCTCCCTCCCTCCCTCCATAGCTCACCAGCAGAAGAACAGGCGGCTTTCCAGAGTTGCATCAACTCGGGCACGGAAGACTAAGGACACCATGAGCCTCCCTAGAATTTCCACATAGTGCTTAAATTCACCTGTTTAAAACCTACGTCAATTACTAATGGTATTCAATGCTCACAGATCTATGAGAAGCAGACTGTTCCAGTGCAGAGTCTTAATTAAAATCTATTAGATGTTGTCCAATTACAGAAAATCTTTCTACACTTAATACACTTAGCATACCTTAATATGAAGCGAGAGTCATTATCAAGGTTTGCTAGTAGATTTTACCTGTAAACACGGTTAATCAGCAGTTTAGAGAGAAAACAAAAACGATTTTGAAAACAAGATGTTATTTGAGTAACAGCAACACCTTAAGGCCCAAGAACAACCAACCACCTGCGCTACGCGGCGGGGAGAGCCATCCTAGAAGAAACTCTATAGTCCGACAGAAACTACAGAAGAACCAGCAGCCAGGAAACTACTTCCCCAATTAATGCTTTATTCAGCGGTTATGAATAAGAGGTCCCAACCATCAACAAGAGCCTATTTTACCAGATACGGTGCAGGCCACAACAGAGCAGCAGGCCTCGCTGCAGACAAGTTGTGTTGGTACAGGACAAGCAATGTCATGAGAGAGCAGATCCTCTGACCCTTAAGCCAGGACCAGAGTCACCCCCTCACCGTACCCCTCCATCTCCTTAACAGGCGGCAGAGAGATCACGTTGGAGTGAGGCCTCCTCCTGAGCCTGAAGCTTGTGTTCAGCGCGGTGGCAGAGAAAAAGCTCCCACCTCCATTTAATCATCAGCTTTTATCACTCACGGCAATGCACACACTCCTAATAAATATGGAAAAAGTGAACTAAGTGTCTCAAAAGTGAACAGCCCCACATGCAGTTGCATTAACTCCATTAGGATTCCTGGACTTTCAGATCTCGTTCCATCAATTATCTTGCAGATGAAGTTTAAATACTCAGCACTTCCCCAGAACAATATGACAGGGCCACTGGCAAAAGGCTCTAATGCTGCTGGAGCAGCTCAAACAAGTATCTCCTCAGGAAAAAAGTATATTTTATTCTACAAAGCAGAGAACTTAAATTTTACCAGGTTTTTGTTGGGTTTGTTTTCCTACAAATTAATGTGAAGTGACAAAAGACTCTAAGGCAAAAAGGGAGGCAGGATTCTGAAGTTCACTAAAGATAACAAAGGGATTTAGGTGGCCCTCCATTTTATTTATCCTTAGCAAAAAGAACTGTAGTCACCTTGGAGACACGTGGTAGCTACAAAAGAATGTGTCATAGGACCAAAGGTGACTCAACAAAAAATCCTAATGTAACTTCTGTGTATTACCAGATGGCAAACGCTATTTCTCCAGGAATTTCTTCAACAGTACTGAACCCCAAAACATTATTTTCACCCAGGTTTGCATCTCTGCAAGCAAGAGCGTACAGCATGTGGGGGAATTGTCTCCTTCACTCTTCCCTTTGTCTCCTCTCCTCCTCCCTTCCATTGTTTAAGATCAAAAGCTTTATTCTCCTGATTGCTAATTAAGTAGCAGTCACCCAGTCCAATTTTTCAAAAAGTAATTAAAAGGTTATCAAGGAGAAACAGGCAAGATACAGGTATTTCTGTTGTACCTGTGAATAGGTCACCCCAGTAGATAATTCAACTCTTATCACTAGTATCACGTAATTTTAAGTTCAAACAAAATACTTAATCTTTCAGTCAATTAAATATGGCCAAAGAGATCATATGGTTTTTAACTGCACACACAGCATGTTGATGGCAATCCTCCTGTTACCCCATCAGTCAGCTCTCAGGGAAGAAGGATGAGTAGCTCTAAGCAACAGCAACTTTAACAGAAAATGCTGCGCAGACGACGTGAGCTACAGGACAAGTTATTCACTGGGCCAGTGAGCTAAAGGCAGTGCAGATTTCTTCTTTGCTTTAAGTATGAAACTACCGCAGTAACGATTTGCAAACGTTTTCTCTAACCCTACACGCTCTGTAGGTGTCAGAATGGGACAGTTCCTCACAGCTGGGTAAGGATACACCACCTGGTAACGTCTGTGGAAACACAAAATAAGGTTCTGGCTATAATGAAGATTTATTTTTTCTTGATACACTGGCTGAAACATTTTATTAACCAAATAATTACAGTACCATTGAAACATTTCCTTTGGACAGGGAAGGCAGACCAGAAGACAACACAACCACCTACCCACATTGCACGGGAAGGAAAGCCCACGGTTTGTAAGATCATAAGAGTTACCCCGGCATTGTTCAGCACGTATGCAAGCGAGCAGTCTGTCCTGGTAAAAAAGATTCTATATTCTGTCCCTTGGGCTTTCCAAAGCAGTCTTAAACATCTTTGGAATGAAAAAAAAATATCTAATTTTCTAAATTGACAAGTCCTATTTTGAATGTAAATTCAGTTGTTTCCCTTCAGGAAAACAGAATTAAGTATCTGAAATGACTGACTTATCAGATATATTGTAAATATATTGTCCCTGGATCTGACTGTAAATCTGAAACTTCAAATAAGGAAATTAGCAACCAATTTAAGATTCTCACATTAAAAGCGCCCTGCAAGTTATCAGCAGCAGATGAAAAAGCTGGAAGATGTCATGTGGTTTTCCTCCTTTGCTACTTTTTTTTCTTGTTAACCACTGTCTGGTTACGTCACGTAACAACAGTCTGACACGAAAAGGTGCAAAGAGTCTTCCAAATCCCATAGCAATCTTAGATCCATAAATAACTCCAAATATTCAAATTTTAGTCAGGTCTCTGCCGAGCTTCTAAGCCCAGCCCAGTGGGAAACCAATCAGGAGACTAACCTGATTGGAGCGTCCTCTTAACAATGACACAATCAGCAAAGCACAATGGGAATTTGCAAAAAGACTATTCTTGAGTAACTGCAGTTTTCAGATCAGGTCTCCACATGCATCCCCCCTCTGATCCCACTGGGAGTTGAGAATCATTAGGAACTTGAAGGATGAGCATTTGGGGGAGTTTGGTCTGGTGTAACGAGCTCAAGAGAAGGAAAGCTACGTAGAGGCACTGAAGGGTAGTCACAGATCTCATCTGAACCGCTAAAAACACATAGCTCTCCTACTCAAATCAAGGGAGAGAAAAATCTGCAGCCATCACCATTCTCATGTTTCAAAGACGATTCCGTTACAGTGGTCCCTGCTGAAAGCCAGCGTATGGTGTTGGGAAAAAACAAATTATTTGAGAGAAGCTAAAGGAGCTCAAGCTCTGATTTTAGCAAACAAAGCAGAGTCATGGCACTGAAAAATGACAACAGCTCTGGATGTCTAAATTAAGACACTGAAACATATTTAATATTCACATACTCATCACAAACACACAACGCAAATTCCCTAATATACGGTAAAACAGTTTATTAGGAAGTGTCTCATCGGATTAAGTCTGCTCTTATTCTATTAGGGAACTTTCACACCACATTAAATTGCAAGACAACAGGGTGTTTGCCAGCACACGATGAACACAATTATTAACCCCTTCTCAGAAACGCACACAGACATGACACTGTGACACACCAGGCCAAGGAAGCTCGTGGGGATATATGGCTCAAACGGAACAGCAGGGTTTTGAGAAGACTGACCATTCTCCACCCCTCAGCATAAGAAATTATCATCAAAGGTTAAAGCCACTCAACACACACCAGATCATTCTCTTCTCCCAGTCTAGCAGGCATGACCTACTGAAATACATCAGTGATGCTCAACAAAAGCTCCAGAGCGGGAAAAGCAGAGACACAGTTCCCCGTTTAACCAGTTTTGTTGATCAGCCTTGAACACACTGAACACTTACCACCTTCTCTACAGAAGCATGCTCCCCCCCACACACTTTTATACTCGCTTACAGCTCATTTTGGCCCTCCTCCTAGTAGCATGAGCTTTGATGAATGACGCATGGTCATCCATCTTCGAGTGCTGCACTTCGATGATGAATTGAGTACATTTGGGAAGCAGTCTGAGAAAAAAACATAATTGATAGCCACAGGAAAAGAGAAAAAGGAGAGAAAGAAGAAAAAAGAAAAGAGACCAGTGTTGGGCAACAGCTACAGAGTTTAATGAGGCGAGATTGATGTGCACAAAAAAAATAATATTAGTCAAACAAAGACACCAAACAGCACAGAGGAGCAAGGTTCCAGGTTTTGAAGTCACTGATCTAGAAACATCCAGAGGAAGAATGCAAGCATCCATCATGTAAAACCAGTAGATGAGATGGACTTTAAGTCCTCTGTTAGTGCTTTCAGACCCCTAGAAAGCACCCCCAATACCTTCCCCCTGCCACCCGCGATTTATTTCACTTTTCTCCATTGTACTAAAACAAATCATTTCCTTATTAGAGATGAAACATCCTCACAGTGCTGTGATCCTGGTTTCATCCCACAACTTACGCTTATTACCCAAGTTGCGCATGAAGATCACCAGTGATGCAGAGGGAGAACCTTACTTGTCTCCTCACCTTCCCCTACAATGCAGGGCTACAGATTACCAGGACAGTACCCAAGCTGTATCTCAGAGTTTTGCGATCAACTGTAGGAAGATGCCCTTGCTATTACTTCTATCTACAATCATATCGTGCTTATGAGTAGCTCAGAGCAATACTTGGGTGCAACTTGTCTACAGCATCTTATTAATTTATTCCACTATGACCCTACTTCTGAACTCATTTCATTCATAGATTTTGCTTCTTCAGCAGAACCTCTCACCAACATCTAGAGGGCAAAAGGAAACATCTGGTACCGCTGCTGAGCGGAGCCATTTGCCAGCAGTATCTCAGGGCAAGAACAGCATTGACTACTCACCATACAAAGTTTCCTGAGCAGAATTTTATACCAGATGTAGGCATCCTTTACGTGATACCCAAAGCACTATGTTACCTCCTGATTAAGTGATGAGGTCCCATAATTAAGATGATTCTCAAGCACAGTTGCAAGATGAGTATGTGATTTATTTGCATAACTGAAATCATCTACTTAAAGAGCTGATTTGCACCAGTGACTCTTTAATTCAGATTTTCCAGTTGGGTTAGACAAGACACTGAGGTCAAAGGATCCAACCTAAAGTGGTTTGAAGTAAAATTAATTTCCAGGACTGTCCCTGTCTACAGCACTCTTACTAGGGATTCTGACACTGGGCATTATCACTGTTTCTATTACTTTTTGACTATATTAGTCAGACTTCAGCTGCAATCAGACACCACATCAGAGGACAGCAATCATGTCACAAGTCACCAAGCTGATTTCATCTCTGCCTCAGATCTAGAGATCTGATATCATGACTCCGTCAAATGCAGAAGTCTGACACATCATATAACATTTGTTACCACAGCCATACTTTTTTTTCTTCCCCCTCCAAAATCAGCCTCTCTGTAACTTTTTGTTAACACCAGGATGGTACCTGAAAGTCTCAAGAGATGAGAATCCACAGAGAGTCTTCATACTAAACTATATTACTTGATAACTCCTTACCCCTAAAGGTCCAACAGTTCAGTTAGATATGAGAGACTATCACCCCTGTCCAGCTGGTGAACAGACTGGAAGTTAGGGAATTACCCAAATGCACCCACAAATCATTTAGCAGAGCTATAAACTGAAACCCATCATCCATCCTCCGACTCAGAGAATCTCTTTTGGATTGAGGGAAGCTCCTCTGCACATTAGCTCTTCTTTCCTCTTGCTCCATTTTCTAATTAACTTTTCTGGATGTCTAGAATGACTCTTGATAAATCATTACTGTCAGGCATTCAGAGAAACATTTCAAATCTTATCAGAGATACGAAATCAAAACAACTGTAAGAACCGCTCACGAAGAAGCGTTCCCAGTTTACTGCAGCATAAACCTCCAACCTAGATTTAATCCCGGGGCAGAAATGGGAACGTGTTTATCAACATCACTGTTACGAACAACATACCTTGTTCTCAGATTCCCCTGCTGAGGCAGTCCATCGTAGATAGACAATACATCAAAATCTTCCTCTAATGCAAAGGACTGGAAAACAAGCTGTATCCTGTTTTGCTCCTCAGCAGTGATTGTCCACGTGCAGTTTGCATAATTTGGATATCCATACGGAAAGCCTGGACTCTGTATTGTCCCATTTGGGCCCTGCAAAATGTGACTGCAGTTCTGGGCTGGCAAGAGAAGAGACAAAAGCACAAGTCAAATGGTGTAGCATACACGTTTAATATCTCCACCATCAAAACAGATCACACAAGATGCTTCCCACTGAATTTCTTCTCAGTTCATAGTCCCAGGAAACAGATAAAGGTAAAATCTAAAGATTCATCTTTGTCCTCCCTGCAGGAACTTGGACCCCAGATACCCATCTCTGGGGCACTGCTCCCTCTAGCTGTAAACATAATGGGCTAATAACAGCTGGATTACAGCAGTTGCTGACTGTAACAGGGAAACAGATGCTCACTCAGACATCCTTTCACAGCCCACGACAAAGTCCCGTATACTCTTCATTATACACTGTGCGTTTAGGGATTTAACATGTTTCAAGAGTGCCTGGCCATGCTGGGTACCTCAAGCGTGAGGGGTTGAGAGGCCAGAACAGCAGAACAACAGCGTCAGAGCTGACCGTCCCTTTTACTCTTAGTTATGCTTGAATAAGGGACAGAAGATCAGAGCTCAACTGTGCAGACAAAGAGCGACAGACCACCCCTCACCTTGAAAGGCCAAAAACTGTAATGGACATAATACATAATGAAGAACTGAGTCACCAAATGAGTTGTCTGTCTGGACAAGACTGCATAGAAACTGAATAGCAAAAGATCAGAAATTAAAGTTGTCTGGACTCCAGAAAGAGCAGGACACAGTTCTAAGGCTTTAACAAACAAACCATTCTCAAATAGTTATTTAGAATAAACTAAAACAAACATCCATCAAAAAAACAAACCCCCCAAATGTTTGCAACTTCTCAGAACAGCAGTTCTTTCTTCCCCCATCCACATTCTTTCAGGTCAACATTGCTTGCTAGCACGAAACTATCTCCTAGCAGGGAGAAGGGCCCATGTTTTTTATCCAGGGCTTTTCCATGCAGACTGCCACAAGGGAAAAGTATGTTCCCTCTTGGTCTCTGGTCTGCATAGCCCAAACTGGAAACTGTACCACTGCAAAGCAACTGCGGCCCACAGCCAAGAGCTGCCGTCACCAGTAACGCTACATGCCCCGATTACACCCAAAGGTGTAAACAGGAAGGAAATCGCTGGCTCGACCCAGCCTTCTCAGGCCACTCTTTCTCTCACCCAGCTTGGTAAGGTTTCAGCTCCTCGTCCAGGCACAACACATAGCAACTATCTTCCCATCAGTATTCCTAAGGAGCTGCTGTAGAGCTACATCTTCTGAGAACAAAAGCGCGGTCCTGTACCCACCAGCTAAATACTTAACATCTCCCTCAAATCCATTTTTCCTTCCCCAAAGCAGTACCTGTGAACACTCCATCCCAAAGATAAAGATCAACTGCTGCGATGTACAATTTCTGGATATATGAGATTTTCTTCTCTCTGGGGAAACAGGTACATAAATATGTGTTGGGAACAGCCTACATGACAAATTTTCCTTCGTGTTTTCCTCTCTCTTCACTGCTACTTCACCCAATATCTTTTGGGGGCACAAAGAAAAACTCAGCCCAAACAAACTGGTGTAACTCAAAACAGTTTTAATGGAATAATTCCTCCGCACCAAAGCTAAATTCCAGACGGTTTGCAAGGCAACTGTTCTGAAACCAAAAACGGGATTTCACCTGTATCCTACAGGCAGCCTCAGAGCTGCTGCTGACTGCTGCCTGCATTTGCTCTGGCTTTTCTCACCAAGGCTGTTTACCCCTGCTTATGCAGATAACAGAGGCTTTCAAGTTGAAATGAATTAGATTAGAAATTACTTCTTTGATTTCTCATTGCTTTTTTCAAAGGCAGTGATGGCATTTGCACTTCTGAGTGCCAACCAGCTACAGGTAAAGAACTGCAGAGTAGTGCTCATTAAAGCCAATTATAATTAGATTGACCTACTTTGGTGCAAAAATGCTTAGTGGAACTTCTCTCTACAAGACAAAGTTCACACCTTTATGAATCTAAAATGGTCAATCATATTTACTACCCAGGGAATTTTTGTGTGTCAAGTTTATTATATCAGTGAGAGGTAGGACAGCCCCATAATCCACCGGGGACTAAAACTGAGCTCAGCACATCCCTCATTAACCAGGGCAGACTGAAGTACTTTGCATTTCTATGGCACCTGGCATCTGCCTCTATCACTGCATTTTGTCAATACATACAAGAGTGAAATTTACCTCTCTCCTCCACTTCAGTTCCATTTATTTGTAGAGTTGACTGAAAGGATGCATTAACTGGGTGCCAGAAAGCTGCACAGGACTGGGAACATTACCGTTATCACAGAGCAGTAAAATTAGGCCTGGTTTGGTTTAATAACTCGGAGACTGCCAGAGATCTGTAAGCTTCAGTTCTCTAAAATTCAGTCACATCCTATTTTCTTCAACCAGACCAGCACTCAGTAGGCAACGTGGGGATATTGAATCTCTCTCTACCACACATTTTTTATTTTAATCATAAGTAAATGTCATCAGAACAATTTAAGGAAACTGGGAAATTAAAGAGGCTGTATCTCTCCCTTTTCTGACGGTATAAAAGCTATTGATGTTGCATGGAGTTCAGAAAATAAATTCAAGGTCAGACAGACATTGTTCCAAACACTTCCAAGGTCATATCAAAGGCAAGAAGCTTTAAGATCAATATAAATTTATGCTGTTGTTGCATAATCGGTGATTAAAACAAAGAACAAACAGAGGCCAGAAATATGTACATAGTCTTCAACCTCACTGAAGAAAACAAATACATAATAGAAAAACAGGACACAGTTTTATGACATATCAAATCAATCTACTGAAATATTTGCGTGTTCATGATTCTGACCAAGATGTGCTTTGGACACAGCTAAAAGAAAATTGCTTATTGCAAACAAAAATTAGTTTCCCAAAAGCTGACAATCTGGAAAGCAATATATTCTTCATCAACTGTAATAGCAGGGAACTTCATTTATGTTGAACATTGCTGGAAAAAGTCAGCAGGCACAGGAAAGAGAGCCAGGAAGCCCATGAGAATTTATGCATGCTATATAATTTGCTTTCAGGTTTGAGTTAGTTCAGCTCAGGCTTGACTGGCAAAACCTCATCTAAAGTCTGAAGTACGTGACAAGGAAACAGTTTCTCCTCTGAAGACTCGCAAAAACAATTCTCTCTATCCCTTTGGCCCAGGAGTGTGAATAAGTAGAAAGGTATGAAAGGACAACACCAGGGCCTGTGCTATAAAGTTCCAGGTGAATTCATATTTGACAGAGGACAACATTCTTCTAAATCTTCTGGAGCGTTCTCTCCAATCCTGAAGTTTGACACGAGGCACCTCCACACACCTTACTTGAGTAATGGGAAGGCAGCAGCTTCCCCCACAGACCAGTCTGTCTTCTGCCTGGCACCTCGGCTCTGATGGGGCTGTGCCCGGTGACCACCAGAAACAGTAGCAGCGACAGGACAAGCTGTGCCCAGGGACCACGTTCCTTACACCCTCTGTAGATTAACCGTCATCTCTGGCAACAGAGGCACTGCAGCCCTTCCAGAAGGGTTGCATTCCCCCCCACCCCAATTTGCCATTCTTTATTCAAAACTACAGCAAATGGGAAAGGTAAATACACAAAGCCAAGGAATGAGATGTCATCTGCCAGAAGGCTACAGTGGCACTGTAAATATTTATGCAGATATTCCAGCTTCTAATACTATTATTTATGGACTCAATACTTTCCGAAGGTGTAACACCAACATGAAACTCATCAGTGGATATGCGTTTGTGGGCACATGTCCTATTTTGTGACAGAGATGACCAGTCTGAGAATGGAGCTAATTCTAACTTGTACTCTGCCAACGCAACCTGCTATTTTCAATTCTGGAAAGTGGTTTATTATGAGAGTATATCTTTTTAATGACTGCATCAGTGTAATTTTATTGCAGTAGCACTTAAAAGTTTGCAGACAAGGACGAAGGCATCATCGTACTTGGCACTGTTCAGTAGACAAAGCCTTTCTCCAAAGGGATCATAATCTAAGAGGGAAGAAAAAAACCCCACAAACCAAGGAAACTCATACGTGGTTTGGGGCTTTGCAGAAGAACATCTTTGTCCAGGGGCACAACCATTTTCTCAACGATAGAGCTTAAAAGTCAGCTTTACCACCCTCCACTTACAATACTTGTTTTTTGCAACATATACTGCTTGAACAATGTAAACAGACTAATCAGCTTCACTTCAGGCTCATATGCACAGGGAAAATAATGAAATATTTACTTTGCAATATGCTCACAGAGGAACAGCATTTCTAACAGAAACATGGGCTGCCTGCGGCATTTTATAATACACAGTTAACCCACATGCCACAAAACTGAACAGGACTGGACACTTAACTGAAAAAATAACTATCATCTGAATACAGCTCTGGCTGCCTCTTGCAGTGGGAAAGCTGCAAATGCCTCCAACTTCACTCCGGGTACCGATCAGCCTCTTGCCACGAGGAGGGTAGGAGGAATGCCCTTGTACTCAAAACCCAAGACTTCTTTTGACAGTACAAGGTACGTGGCTGGAGACAGAAGCTAGTGAGAGGTTTATTGATGCTGTATATCTGAAGTTGTTTAGACACATGAGCGTGGGACTGTTCTCCTGTCAGTCACTCCTCCTTTCGAGAGGCCTCTGCCTAATGCAACGTGGCTACCTGAGATCTGGAGCTGAAACACGTCACCGCCAATGACTGCAACGTGGGTAGCATTACCTGTTCTCATGTCTTCCATGTCTCATGACTGCCAGTCACGATGGCCACTGCTGGTTTGATTTGATCAATCTATTTATGTTTACAAAAGAGAAGACAATCATTCAAGCACATTCATAGCAACATAATTTTGTTATTTCCTTCAAATACGTACCGGAGTGAGCTGCCTTGGCTGCTGCACACTTCAAGCCCCTGGCTGGGACTGGGTTTCCTCAGTCAACTGTGTTTCAGCAGCTCTGACTCAGATACTTGTACATTCAAATTCTGTCACTACAAACCTTCACCAAGTTGTCAGAAGCTAAACAATAAACGAAGGCCTTGTCTGACATTACAAATGCAAAGGAAACGTATACAAAACATCATCTTCCACCTACTTCCGATTCCTCAAACTTTCCAGGCCAGATCCATGGCAGTGTAAATCAAAGAAGTGTTTTAACTCTGTTGATTTACACCATATTAATATCTAAGGGAGCAATACTTTAGAGAGATGGGAACAGAATCTCTTTCTGAGTGCTTCCTAAAATCTAAGTTGATGTGCTTTGTTTCTCAGCAGAAAAGAAATCTAATTTAGCAAACACTGATGTATGGTCACTGCACAATTCAAAAGGAACAAGTATCAAATCATATACACTGACTTGCTCTCAGCAGTATCATCTATTGGTGATACATGACTGTCTTCTCCCTAACTCAGTAGGTTTGGGTATTGTCATTTTCTTTAGTTATTGTTACTTAAGCACAAATGTTTCTATTTTGTCTTGTTCTAGCCTATTCAGTGAAGCAGATGAACACAAAAACCTCTCTCCCAGAAAAACGAAATCCATATCCTGCTGACACACATACACATTCTGCCCTGGCTTAAAATACCAGGGCCAAATCCTGCTCATACATCAGTAACTTCTCAATTTTTTTCTGTTTACATTACTGTCCGAGTCATTCACCTTCACTGCATAAAGTTCTTCAAACCATGACGCTAGACCTGAGGCAGGAGGAGCACTCAAATGCTGACACAGGTTTTCAGCATCCCCTGCGAGCGCATTTGGAAGCTGTGATGAGCAGGGTAGAGCTCAAGAATGGAGACACAATTAAAGCCACAAAGCTCAGTGCAGACATGTCCCAGTTTTCTGTGTGGGATGACACATGTGAAACCACACAGAACTCCTTCAGCTTCTCACACAAGGGGGTACGTGCCACAGCACAGGGACCTCAGGTCCCTCCTGAACACTTCCCTGCATATGAAGGCACAAACCCTGTTCTGAAGAGGCCTTGGGGGTGTCAGGAGCAGGTTGTGAAGCATTCCCAAGCCAGCTCCTTCACACAGGTCTTTCACAACCTTATCACCAAAAAGAACATACTAAGAATTCACCCCCTGACATTGAACAGTTCATCTTTAAGAACATCAAGGTGGGTTTTTTTTAAACACCATTTGACCTGCCATCTAAATAGGAAAAAGGTTCATTCAGCAGCTAATTATGTTTCCTTACATAGTACTCTTATAAATCATTACAGACAACCACAAACAGTAAGTAGCTTACCCGTAGCCCAGCTTTGACTCTTGTTCACACAATTTAAGTGAACAAACAGGGAAAGTACCTTCACACTTCATAAATCTAAGCCTTGTTTCCCTAAGTATTCACCTTTTCATAGTTTTAACTTAACCTACAGTCTTATATCAAAGCTTTCTGGGTAATAAATAATGCAGAGCCATTCCATTAACTATAACTTTTAATCAAAAGCCAGTGGATCCAAGCACATCATCAAGGGGATGATTTACACCTCAGATAGCCAGTGCCTTTTTCTCTGTGAACACACAGCGTGATAAACTGAAGAATATGAGGGCAAAGAACATGCATTTTATCTGAATCCAGCTCATGCCACTGCTGCCAAGCCCAGAAAGAATTATAACATCCACCTCAAATCAAAAGCAGTATGTGAGTTTTCAGCAGGATGGCACAATACTGTGATACTGCAAATCAAACACATCATTCCTGAAACCAACTTAGTCACCTCCAGTTCTCTGGAGACAGACATTACCTCCCTTTCCATTCCAACAGTCTTTCACTCCCACTCTGTCATCACTGTCTGTCCCTTTTAGTGCTGCCCAAGCATTTAGATTGTTATTGCAGAGATCTGTTACATTTAGGCATTGTTCCAACATTAGCATAACAATTCAATTTTAAGGGCTTCCCAAGTAGAAAAGAGGAACAGAAAAGATGACGGTGGAGTGAAGATGCTGTAATAACAGATCTAGTTCTTCCCACATGTGCCCTCCCTTGCTCTCCCAACCAAAAAAGTCTGTCTTGGAAGGTTACGCAAGTTTCCTATGCATGTTTGGGATTTCTAGTCACAATGCTGACACCTTGGAGTTCCCCAGCAAAAACTCCAACCAAACTGTGCTACACCCGGAAACCACAAATACTTCCACAGAAGAGGAAAGGTAAGTCTGGAACTCGCAAGTGTCATTGCACTATCCTCACGCATTGCCACGCTGCTCTGTGATCATATAACATTTCCAAAATATCTTAGAAATGACACTTTGTGTTCCAGATTAGGGAACACCTGGACAAAAGCATTGTAGCTCTCCACTTCCTTAATGTCTGGCCCAGACTCATCCTGGTTTTACTTTAGACCACAACAGTTTCTCCGACCTACACTGGACTCAAAGAACAGTTTATTCTCCCCAGTCATCTCCTCCTGAGACAGGTGATTTTCAACCTGCAGCTCATAATGCCTGTGGGCACCTGTGAAAGGCAAGAAAGGAAAATAGTCTCATGTCTATTCTTTTAACTTCTCTAGAAATGCAATGAACACAGAAATAAAGACACTTAACACTGGAAATGTTGGAAGTCAACAGATCCAAAAATGTTGGAAAGCACTATTATAGACTAAATTAATCCAACCTGTTCAATGCTTCCTTGTTCAATGATGTTTCTGAACCCCCAGTGAGGTTCTGGACTCTCCCCAGATGTTCTATGTCCATCCTGAAGTGTAAAGTAAAAAATGGACAGAATGTGCTGGACCTAAACCCAAGCCAGAGTTGAACACTGCCTCACACATATGGTTGGGAAGCCAACAGTCACTCCCCACTGGTACATTCCCTCCTCTACACCAAGCTAACCGTCTCCTTTGAAGAAAGCCTTTTCTGCTTTATTATACCTTGCTTTTATATTTCATGATTGAACCTTGAAAGGACACATACTTCCAACAGCTAGGTCAAAAGAGTTCTGACATGCTGTTGAGAAAAAAGGAAAACATCCAATTTCGGGTAACACCAAAAGCCATGGCAGGACAAAACTTGAAATCACAAGAACATGACACCACACATATGTCCTGTCTCACAGCTGCAGTGCAGTACCCTGACATGCTGAGAGGCCAGAGACTTCAGCTGCTGGAAAGTAATGCCTCATTTGGTTAAGCTAGAAATTGCCTAAGTGAGTAGACGGGTCATAATAGCAGCTGCCAGATTTCCCCTTGAGGCCAAAGACCTCTGTTCTTTACAGAGCGAGAGAGGGAGGGTAGCACGACACGCTGACCCGACACAGCCATCCCTTGCCGCCTTGCTTCATCCCTTCCCTGGAATGACCTGGAAACAGAAGGAATGGATTTCAGCCTGCAAGACCCTCAGATTTCTTAATTATTTAAAACACCCAGCCAAACACCAGATTGCTATCAAAGGGGGGAACCCCAAAAAATCACACTGCTTGTTACATAGCTAGGCAGAACTTGAGCTGCTCTGTAGGAAATATCACAACACATACTCCTGCTGGGTTATCAAAGAGACATTACAGTGCCATGCTGGCTTTCCCCAGGTGCACGCTGTATCTTTCTCAATCACCCCTGCAGATTTATATACCACTTTCCCATCTGAAAAGCTTACAATCTAACCAGGATCAAAGCAAGCCAGAAAACAGGACAAGCATTTAGAAGACTTGTACCGAGTGAGGGGAAGGGAGATGTAGTCCCTCCTATTTTACTGTTAGACGGGAGGGCAGGAGGGCTTAAGGACTAATAATAGAAGATATTAAAAAATTACTTTGGAGTTACTAAAATAAACATCTAGAAAATCCCTGCTAGCACATGCTTTTTAATCTCAGCAACACCAAAGTAAGCATTAGAGAAGTCTGTGTTCATCAAGACACATTAGCGAATATATATCTTCCTGACTATTTACATCAGTGATCTCAAAAAACATTGCATTTTATTGGCACTAGCTCAAGTTAGCTGGTTGGAGAGACACAGGCATGCACACCGCTTCATACACCACCTCATCCAAACCCAGTGGACAGCAATGGCCGCAGCATTAGAAAACATTTCAAACATGCAGAACAGAAAACTTTGCTTCGCCAATACTGACAAGATTCAAACTACTAAATTACTAATTACTCCACAACACAGAATGTCTCAGTATCTTTTCACCAAACCTCAGTTTTCAACATCTTCCTTGAAAGCACAGTGCAAAGACAACATCGATTGCTTCATCTGGAGGGCTCCCGAGACACATGTGCACCGAACAAAGCGAAACGCACTCTGCCTGTTCTGGCTATGGCAAAAGAAGAGATTGTTTGCACGCTCTACTGACCTACAGAGCACGTGCTTAGCCAAGCAAGCAGAGTTTGTTGATGCAAGGAGTCTACATAGAAAGAAAGAAAATACCAAACTTTTTAACAATGAACAAAGCATAAGAATCTTGTCAGCAAGGCTAAATATACTCCAGCTCACCCTGCTTTTAGCAGGGTTGAGCTTTATCAGCATAGTTACTAGTGAAGACTTGCAACACTGGCATCTCTTTGTACTGGCTCGAAACCAGATTAAGGGACTCAAGAATAAGATGTCTCATGTAAACTGAAGATCTATGTTTCTTCCCACTCTATCCTATACAATAAACATCATGTAAATCCAAAGGCTATGGTACGGCTACACAAAGCATCTGCAGAATCAGAAGCATCTCACACCCTGCGCGCCTCCCGGATGTGCTTTCTCTGCAGAAGGATGATGGTACTCCCCTCCAGTCCTGCAGGGAACTGGCATATTTTTTCACTTCCTCAAATTTGAAAAAGCAGCACCTGGAAAAGGTGCTGCACTTAGCTCATGAAACACCGAGTTCCATTGCTGAGCTCCACTTCAACACAAGTCTTTCATGCAGCCATGCACAGAGAGCACAGGAGGGTTGGGGGCGCATGTGCAGCCAGACTAAAGCCCCCAGCCCGTACCTTGTGCTAGGCTGCTGCACCCAAAGTGCCATGCAATCAGTCAATATCAATGAGATGTATAATTCAGAGCTGCAACCAAGCTGCCGAGCCTGCAAGGGGCCATCTCCGCCAGCAGGAGGGAAGCCTTAGCCCAGCAGTGGCACCCACACCCCTACCCCGGGGGCTAACACCACTCTGCCCTAACAGGATCCATGCTGGCCTCTCCAGAGCACTCTGCGACATGGAAATAGCAGCACTGTCAATGCCGCGAGGAGAATCTCTCACCCTTTCCTGCTGACTGCAAATCCATGCCAGAGACAAGGCTGGGTCAGAAGTTCCCCACTCTTCTGTCCCTCCCATCAGCATCCTTTAGCAGGGACTGACCACCCTATCCCAGACAAGCATAAAAAAGCCTGGTGACTTGCTTTACAGGTGACAAGAGGGAAACCAAAAGTAACCTTGTGAGGTAGCAGGCAGGAGTCTTGCACTAACGCACTCTGAGCCATCAGCAAGGAAGAGACTCTCATCTGTCCAATATATATATCCAGACATGCTCATGATTCACACGTTTGCTACAGAGCCCAACACCCACTGCTGTAAGTCTCCACAAGGTGGGCTGACTCAGCCAGTTTAGCTTGTGCCACTCTGGTTCCTTGCTGTACTCTGTTCTAACTACACGCACTTCTCCTGTCCTATGACAAAAGTGACAAGCAGCACTCAGTTTTGTGTCCTTTGTTTACATTAGAATGGAGGACATTCATTCTTCCACTGCACTTCACAAGTTACTGTGAACTCATCTTACTGGAGCTAATTTAAGGAACCTTGGCTGAAATATACTCATGCATTAAGATTTTTAAAATAAAAAAAAAATCTCCAAGCTGAATACTCTAGGAATGAACAAGAACTTTAGATACTTAAAAAAAAAAATTAAGCAGCCACCATTGGCTACGCTTTAAGCCTACTCTCCAGTTTCTCCCCAGGAGTTGCTTTTAAGAGAAGCAGATGCATTTCCTAGTACAGATGTTACACAGGTTTGAAGTGTTGCCCCCCCGTTACGGCAGAATAGTGTTGCATGGGGCAGCTTCGGATTCAGCTGAAGTTACGGTGCATTGGCTGTGTCACAGGAATTGTTCACACACACGTAGACTACCCCATCCCAAGTGCAAGGCAATGTGACTTGGCTGAAAGACTAATGAAAAAGGTCTCAAAGCCCCACGCACCATAAAGGTTTAGCCACCACACAACTCTCAGCACCTCTGATTTTCACAGGGCAGTGGCAGAAAGCTGTCTGTAGGTATCCAAGGAAGCCTGAAGGTCAAGAAATTAAGAACAAGGCTTTGCAAGGCTCGTGAAAAGAGGCTCCAGTATCTTTCATCACACATTACCATTCTAACTGGCTCCCCAACTGCCAGCGGCTCTGTCCCCATCGCTGCGCTCACTGCGATGCTGCACCGTTGCTAGGCACGGTTGCTAGGCAAAGGCACACATGCAACAGCTCGACTGCAGCTTCATCATGGGGCAGCCTTAACGAGAAAAAGAAAGGGGAGGGGGGAAAAAAAAAAAACACACCCTTGATTTTATATACATAGAAATGTCTCTGAATGCTAAACAAGTAGTTAATGGAGTTTGGCAATACCACAGACAGGCCAGCTTTCTACTGCACGGCTTCACCAGGTCACCATTTGTTTCCTTCACAACGTTCATGTCTTCTGTATGCAGCAACACCAATCAGTTGGTGTTTTCTGTTGAATCCTGGGCATTGCAGGAGGAAGCGGTCTGGAAGAGGCAGCAGGAGACAAAGAAAGAGAAGGGACATCCCCAGACCGAAGCAGGCAGATGTGACCATTCTTAGCAGTGAGCCTCACACACACAATTCAGACCTGAATTTTGGCCTAGGACCTCTTTGCAACAGGGGTCCGAGATGATGAGCTAAACAGTAGTGTTTTAAGCAAAGCCAGAGGCCACAGGTATTTCCACGTCTCCAGGACACGAGATGTGGCCTCTTCTCTCCAGCCCCAGACACAGGAACAGAGATACTCTCATCCCTCTGCTCAGAATCATGTATTTTATCCAGATGACAGAGTACTAGCCACCTCCAGGACCAGAAGTACAAGATGCTTCTTGAACTTAAAATATCTGAAGACTCAGAATAAAGGTTAGAGCCATGATGAGTCATTAATACAAAGAGCAGATAAATGAACAAGCATTTGTAGAAACAATAAATTAGTAACGGGGTCCATCCCTTTGGCTGACAGGCTGCTCGCCACTTACCTGCAACAGATCTTAACCAGAATATTCCAGAGGCAGATCCACTTAAAAGTACAGTTTATCCTTGTAACACCTGCTGGAATGAGGAGAAGAAAGTATCTGTGGCAGGAAGGGGGAGATTCATGGCATCACCAGTCAATACTTCTGCCATTCTGCACGTGGACACAGAAGCATACATACAGTGCCTCTGCCCCTTCTCCCCCAGCTCTAACAGGCAGAAAAGGGCTTCTGCAACTGCTATGCTCCCTGGGCCAGTCATTTACAGCAACACAAAAACAACTCGAACGACTGGCTGATGGACAGTTTCGCACTCTCTTGGCTTGCACTGTTCTACATCACCTTGAGCCTCCTCTGCCATGCAGCCATCAGGGATGCAACCCTCTGAAAACCACCCCCGGTCCCCCACAACACGCTGAGGAGACAACTCCACACTCTCATTTCTTACAAGTCACTGGAATAAATGCAGAAGTCACTGAACGTATTGCCACGGACAATGCTATTCAATAAGCCAAACATACATTTCTGCTATTCCCCTTTCAAGGCAGTACCGATGCTAGCATACCTCGGACACAGGCTGCAAAAGTACCAAGACACATACGTGAAGTTAGATTCAAAGACTGCAAAAAAACATGATCCTGTCCTCAGAGCACAGCTGAACACTTTGGTCTATCAGTCAACAGCTTCCTCCCCATGTCATTGATTGACCTTGGACAATTCCTGCTCCGGTTTACCATGAACTGCATTGGCAGCACCGTGGATCTGCTCTTCCTGCACCCGACGGATTTACTGGGTGCATTAAGTACATGTTCTAATGCTGATACGCTCTGGCAGAAACTTAAGCAATGTCTAGTGTGATCACTAACATCAGCATTCAAAGTTTAAAATTTTTCACACCATATAGGATTTTATGAAATAGAGGATGTGCAGAAATCTTAGTCAGAAGGGATGGTCTCACTCTGCTTCCAGTCTGACAGAACACACATGGGACTTTCAGACGAGCATTACAGTGTGACAGGTTCAGACAGGTTGGACAAGACGCAAAAACAGCAACTGAAGGCAAATGTTCACGGGTCCAACTTCTAACTTTGCTGAGCCTTAAACATGCTGATCGACAGCTGAGTCTGTGCGCAAAGTCTCCAGCGAATAAAATCGAGTGTTCTTTGCCAGTCCAAGCCTCAGTTAGAAAAAATGCAGAGATACAGCAGGTGACTACAAATTGGACTATAAAGCATATATATGGATGTGTGTTCACGTGTACATAAACACACACAAAGAGTTACAGAACTAAAAAGCTTATTACTTACTGTCTCCTTCCAGGCTCAGCAATCACACCATACAATCCCATTGATAAAGATCTCAGCTTTTCCATCATGCACTTCACACTGGAAGATTTACATTAGAGCCTTACTGCTTTGATGATTATAAACATTACTTTAATTTCTTTAATTTTAATTTAATATTAATTCATGACCTGTTTAAGCCCATTTGTTCTCATACCAACATTTTCTGTTAGCTTAAACAGTCCTTCTCCCAGCCTTGCTTTTACCTGGCCTTGATGCATTCATAGAGAGTAATTAGACCCCCCCTTGCAACCCTGGTGGCCAGGCTAAATAAACCCTGTGCCTTCACTCTTCTGAGACACACCCTCCATCCCCCTGATCATCCTCCTCCCAACCTCAACCCATTTCAGTTTGAATTCCTTGGGTGCAAAGGGCATCGGACCACTCCAGACATTCTAATGAAGGTTCCTCAATGCTTTATAAAAATCCTATCAGCTCTTCCTCATCTCTGCTGCAATACCCATTGGAGTTCCCTATATGTAGACTAAAGCTTTTATGATTCATAATCCAGAAACTCCAGGGTTTTCCGATTGCTCTTAGTGGAACCAGATTTCACGAGTTAGGTTTCAAACTGAACGCTATGTGACCTTCACACCCCAAACAAGCCTGAACAACTGCATTCCCTAATGCCTGCAACAAATTCCACCCTTCACAAGCAGCTACTCATGAACAACCTGAAGAACAGTAATTATCTGCAAAAGTTCACAGCTGCATAATTCCTGATGAAACTGGGAATCTTGTGCAGACCATCCATTACTTGAAATCATTTGCTCAGCTCAGAAGTAACACAGTTATCCCAATACTCAGCCAGAATGGCCTTTTCTCAAGGGATGCAATTTTCTCCCTTCAAAATTCTCTCTTTCAAAATTGTCTCTTAATCAATTTTGACTGCTCCCTTAGCACCACGACTCTTCTACATAGCCATTGTCAGCATAATAATAATACCAAGCACTTATATGGCTATTTCCATCTTCAAAGCACTTCACAAGCATTAACCAATTAATGCATGTTCTTCCCATGCTGTCTCTAGTGCGACTAACAGCCTCGCTGGGTTTCCCATAACTTCCCTTCAGTTGCCCCAATATCCTTTAATTGAGTCCCACTGTCAGTATCCTTGGCAGTGTTTACGCATCCCATTTCAAAGTGACCAGAGAAGTGCTGCATCCTACTCCGATAACAGAATGGCTTTGCAACACACCATGCAAGCTTGCATACTTTATAGCTGAGATCAAGGGCTAACCTAAGAAAACACGGTTTAACACATGGTTAGGGCACTAACCTGGAACTTGGGAGGGCCCAGCATGACCCGGGACTCATAGCGAAGTGTCAGAGACCAGGCAACTCCTTTGCAGGAGACTCCACAAAACCAAAACAAATCCAAAGGACCACAAGTCCCCTTTCAAAAGGAACTTAAGTGGACTAAATTTACAAACATTTTGTTACAACCTAAGAACTGGAGGCAGACGCCTCGTAGCCTTTACAAAAGCACCTGAGTTTTACAGCTAACATATCCTCTTATGAAATCCTGCTGGGCAAGTATACAAGTATTTAGGCATCTAAATATCCTTGCAACTCTTGCCCCAGGAGTCCAAGCCTCAATGAAAGCATTCAGAATGATTCAAAAGCTTGAAATTTTACTCTTAATTTCTTTCTGCATCTGTGAAGTGAACACAGTGAAGATTTAACATTTCCCCACCTTCAGTCCAGCCATCTCTAGAAATGACACAGGGCAGGCACAGTCTTCTGCTGTCTGCGATTCCTGACATGCAAATCTTCTGAACCTCAGATTTTATCTGTCTCCCACAAGTCTGCCATTTCACTCAGCAGTTCACCTCAACGCACAGTTGAAATGAAAACTCGGAAGACTAATTTGATGAAAAATATTTGTACAAACCCCTGCAAACGGACTCCACTCCTAAGCAGCATTTTTACTCAGTCTCATTTATAAGGTGCTAATTATTATCTCCAAAACAAATTTTTCAATTTGTATTTCAATTATTTTCCAGTAAAAGAATATTTGCATTTAAATGGCTTGTCCATTGTGCTCAAACACAAACTCATTTTCGTCTCAGGTGTTAGGACGCTTTTATCTCAAAAGAAAAGTAAGAAAGGTGATATTAGGTTCAAGGTGAAATCCATCTCACAAATCACAGTGAAGGTCTAATCTAAAGATTTGCTCATGATAAATTTTCATTATTAGTCTCTATTCCCCCTGTTACCAAATCCACGTCATCATGAAAAGACTTAAAAGTAGCTGCAATTTCATTTGCCATTATTAGTTATGGAGCTGTGTGTCCATCTATAAAGTTCAATGCTCCCTCAAGGCCAGGGAGAATGGAACTTGTCCCCAGAGAGATCTTTGACCTAGCTACAAGTCTCATCTCACTAATAATTTAGAAGACCTCAGTCCTTGAAATTCTCACAGTATTAAAGATTTCATCATTAAACTGATGGAGAACTGACAGTTTAAAGAGAATACTACAGTGGACATATATTTTTCTTTAGAAATAAGTCTGCCTTCGCTCAGAGGGAGTTGCGTTTTTTTCCCCTCCCCACCATGTTTTAGTTTCTAGCTCATATATTTAAACATCATTAGAGTGATGTGGCTATATTTTCATGCATTTATAACTACATGGAAAGCACAGCAGTTCTCTCCACATATCTACTGGATAGAAGGTTCTATCCATATATCTACTATATACTTTTGATAGTTGCAGGGGGGGCACCATTTCATTTTAGCACCTTGGGCTCGGGACAGAGAGGAGACAGTAGTTCTGTAGAAAACACAGAAGAACTGACTTCCAGTATTCAGCTAATACCATAACCGGCAAACTAGCTGTCACTACCAGTGACCGGAATCTTATACCTTCAGATACATTTTAAAAAATCCTGAGTAAGCAGAGACTCCACTTATTAAAAGCTCTTCACTTCTACCACAATTGTCATTTCCCCATGCTCTCTATAGAGAAGTGTACTGTGCGTTTATGAGTGCTTTGAGATCTTCCAGCGAAACACTCTGCCAGGCGTTTGTATTATAACAGCTTGCACTTGCATTATCATATTTGAATTACAAAAAGAGGCAAACAGAAGGCAATTTCTCCAGGGATTTTTTTGTTGGGATCTAAATCCAATTTTTACTTGATTCCGTTAACAGCACTTTCACATTCACTTCCTTTAAGTATTGCTGCACTTGGTATTTATTACCTAATGCCTAGTTGTCACCTTGAGCAATCAATGAAAGTCAACAGAAGTTGACGGTACACAGAAAAGTTAACAGNTAAAAAAAAAAAAAAAAAAAAAACAAAAGACAGCCACATGCCCAAACAATAAATAGCTACAAAAGGTTTCTAACACATTATCTGCAGAAAAAGTGAAACATTTCAATTATATTGAAATTTTCAGTCTCTTCACACAGGAATTTCAAATATGCAACAGTTTTCAGTGAAGAATTTAGTTTTTGCTATCAGGTCTTTTCTAACGAAAACTGATGGACGCTCTGAATTTACAAAACCAGGCTTATTTTTATCCTGTTCTGATCCAATTTAAAAAAAAAAAATCTCGTGCTAGGTACCAATCTGTCACAACTTGCACACAAATATTCCCGCTAGCTGCAGTGGATCAATCGAATCCTATGCAAGGTCCAAGTCATTTCCATACAGTTTCTGTAGCCTGTGACCTCCATCTGTGTATAACTAACAAAAACTCAGAACTTACTTCCATTACCATTAATGTTATAGTGCACTATTATTTTTCTTTCCCTCCTCCATTCATTTAAAACCTCATTTTCACCCTTAGACATATTCTATTTAATCTTAGTTTTCAATCCCAAAAGCAAATCAATACCTTTCTTCTTCAATCTACATAGCTCTCAATCAAAGAGTTAACAAGGGGTGAATTGAATCGACTTGTAGGTTCAAATTGGGTATTTTTCTGTAAAAAGTCTCATTCGCTAACTGCACTCGTGGAAAAGGAGGGGGAAAACCTCCCCATAATAGCCCTCAGTATTAGATTCCTAGGCAAAAAAGGTCATAATTTGTTCTCAAATTTAAGACTGCCACAGCACTTAGCGGGAACAAATGACAGACCCTCCCATAAAACATTATTTTCTGGAGCGCTTTATATCCAGTGAAATGAACTGGCTCTTCCTAAAGTGACTTCTTTCAGTTTGAACCGATTCAGGTGTTTACGGAGAGGTAACACCACCATGGGGCACGCAGGGTTGTCTCTGGCATCTTACATCTTGCCGAGGTAAAGAAACCTGCACCGCACGTGCTACTGGAAGAAGACATCTTGGGCTATGAGACAGCCATGTCAAGGTACCAGGTGATCTATCTTTGTGAGCAAGACTTAAAAACTTTACTCAGAAAGCCACAATGGTGTCACTGTGCTTTAGCCCTAGGCATTAAGCAAAATATTACCTGCAGTGTGAGGACCGTTCCACACATCGTTCCCTCAGCACACGAGCACCCAACAGGGTTTGTGGGTTTTTTTAATGTATTTTCATTAAAATACCCTATCAAAGTACAGAAATTCCAATACAGCTGTTTCAGCATCCTTCGAAGAGTGACACAAGACCAGAGCACAGCCTGCAGAAAGGGAACTGGACCCTCAGACAAGGGCCAGATCGTCCGTCTTTGATCACTCCAGGACGCTGCGCCTTTGGAGGTTGTGTGTTAAACCCAACACTAGAAATAAAAACCCAACACTACCAGGGACAAACTCCCTATCTTTCAAATGCTTATTATTTCAGCAGGTGGACATTATTTTAATATTCACAGACCCAGTCCTTCTCCAAGTGGCACTTGACTTTAATGAAAACATCCCAGGATGGTTGCTGACAGATGTCCAGTGTCCACAACCAGTGCCTAACCTTTCCCTAATGGAGACAAAACAACAGAGGGATATAAACAATATGCTACATGATGCAAGTCGCATCTTTAAAAATGGCATCAGCTTTGAAAAAGCACCAGGCTTCATTATCCTTCTGAAGGAGATTTCATTTCTGGGAAGAAATATATTTTTCTTTATATTATTATTCAGTATATCAAATGGGAAAGGAACATTGAATTGTGCCTTTGTTACAGAAGAAATGAGCTTCCATTTTCTGTAACTCCAGCTTGGCTTTAACTGCTCACCAACATCAGCCCAAGCGTCTGTCTAACAAAGGACCAGATCCTGCTTTGCCCTGCAGCAATGAGAAGAGGGAAGAACCCTGCGGACTGTAACAAAGTTACGGAAACGTGACGGAGGCAGGACTGGGCAACAGAACAAGATGCAGTACATCCTTACATTTTCAAACTATAAGACTGGCTTTTCTGCAAGATGCTTAAATTGCAAGCTAGCAGTGCTCATTTCAGCTGGCAGAACAGAGAAAGAGAGTCCTCCTTACAGGTGATGAGATCTCAAGAGTTTGGGCATACACACACTGGTAACACAACCAGAGCCAGGGGAGAGCAGCAACAATGTGTAAGCAACTACACAACAGCATATCATTCCCCACCGTAGAGTTCTTCAGCAAGCTTTCCATGAATAAAAAGCCAACTCCAACCTTAAGGAAATCCACTCATCCTGCTCTATCAGGCAATAAGCTCCACCTCAAGGCCTTCTGGTTCTAAAAGCAATGATACAGATGCCATAAAAAAATACTTCAAAAACTGCTTTCACTAGTTAGAACTAAAAAAAAACAAACCACACTGCTGATAAATAACAGATACAGTAATTAGGAAACAAGTTCTCTATTTGATCTCTGCCACCCTTGAGATGTTCTTCTTCATAATACATGGGATAGTACTATTTTCCCACTCTATAGACAAGAAGCTGAAGCTCACACTATTTAAGCAACTGCTTCAACGCCAAAGAGTCTTTGGCAGGTTAAAATCTGAAGGTCCAGACCATCCTTTCTGCCAGTTCCCTGCTTCTGCTAAAGACCAGTATCCAATTCCCCAATGCTTCTGGCAAATTCTTAGTCTACTACAAGTCTCCTACCATCCCCTCTATACCAGAGTACACCACGCTTTTAAAAGCTGCACTGCAGTTTTTCAGTAAGAGGCACAAATGTGGATATAAATGTATGAAAACCATACAAGTGATACAGCGCGAATTACAGGAGCTGAGCGACCTGTGCAAATCCTTGCTGGAACAGAAACTGCATTTGATTATATTTCTGACTTTTTTGCCATGAATACTTTCTTCTTGAAGTTCAGTAGCAGACAGACAACTTTCACCTCAATGTCATTGACAATTAATCCCAAACTGTACACGGAATGGTTGAATTCACTCCATGCAATCAAGGGAGACAACCAAGAGCATAAAACTTGTGTAGCTAATCAACCTAGTGCAATTTGTATCTGCTGAAAGCTTTTCATAAACATCCTAAGATCTCTCTGCAGAATAAATCTGTAAATCGTTTTATGATTTTGCAAATTCTACTTATCCCCATTTTACAGATGGGGAAGTGGAACAGAATGACTAAGGCTCACACCCTCAAAGATTTGTAAGTGCCAACAGCCATGGAAAACAGCAAGAACTGGGCTTTAATGACTTCGGCAAGTCAAGAGAGAGTGTGCAAATAACAGGAGAGCACTGAACCAGATAATCCCCAGTTGTGGTTAATTCTCTAGCTGTGATTAACTCATCTTTCTTGTCTGTTTCAGTACTTTTGCACCTTCTAATAAAAGGAGCTCCGGGCACCGAGGGGCCCAGGACTATCAGGCCATGACCACGGTTTGGTGAAACAGCCCCTTGATCTACATCCCACTAAACTGACACCTGAGAAGCAGCTAAATTCTTTACACTGAAAGAAATGTAGGTGGCACTAAGGCAGGTGGATGAAACCCAAATAAAGCCATTTCATTAGGACAGAATGGACTTAGCATTCCAGAGAGCTAATGCAAGCCAGAGGCCGAAAGAACCAATCTTCTCTTTCTTTTGTTTTAAAATGTTCTGGATAAAGACACCTTTATTTGATATTCATTGTTGTTTTATCTGCCTTGAAACAGGAGCTGCAGACATTTTGATAAATGGATTGAGAAATTGTTCTGTTTCAGTGTAACTACTGTAAAATGCCTTCACATCTACTCGCACAGATACAGCTTAGACCTCATCTGCAGAAAGAAAGCATCTCAAAAACATCTCTCTCGGAAGCAACAGCACGGCATTTCTGCGCTGCTGTTTTAACACACAGACCTAGAGCCTGTTCCGAGCTCTGCTAGCAACCTGCTGCGTGACCTTGGGCAAGCCCTTCCGCATCTGGCTCTGCCTCCCACCCTCCCTGCACCTATGGCACAACGTCTCTGGGCAGACTGCTTCTGCCCAGTCCTTCTCTCACACAGCTAGTAACAAAGCAGGAACAGCAATTCCTCCTTACATGGAGGGAGCCAAAAAAATTTGCCAGCAGGATATAAGATGCCACTAATTTCCTTCTGGTTACAGAGAGAAAGAGCTGCCGGCTGAGGTCACCAAGAATAAGGAGAGAGCCCAAACGCCCGTGAGCGTTCAGCTTATGTGAGAACTTGGCTGCAGCTCCACCTACAGCAGCACTCTTACTGAGCCAGTCTGATGTACATGTAAGTATAAAGCCATTTTCTAGTGACACTGGTTGCCTTCATCATGTCCTTACACAAACCTGGCTTAAGAAGCAGACTTCCACCAGTGCAGGCAGAAAGCCTCTCGGTGTTGTGGTCTCCACCTATCTTCACAGTCCTCCAACACTCAAGGACTGTATCCAATACTTGTTGTTAGTTTAGGTTGTACGCTATTCCAGGCAACAGCTGCCTCCAACTGTATGTTTACACTGCGCTAAACACACAAGGACCACTGCTCATGACACTGCTGAGTACACCATACTACAAATACACTAATAGGCTGCACTGGTGTTTCTTCACATCATGTTGCCTTACCTTCAACTCTCCAAATACCTTACCAAGGCTCCCAAACCTAAGCCATCAGTTCATTTTCAAGTAGATTTTTGCAGTCAATAATGGGGAAGGATTTTTATTTTTTTTTTACTCCCTTATCACATCTCCCTGGCAACCACAGCTGCTCCGGGCCTCACAGTTGCAAGACCCTTCTCCTCTTCCAGTGAAGACCACAGATCACCACATCTCCCTACTCCACAGCTATTTTGACCTCTCGGAAATTACTAGCACTAGCAGGACTCTGACACAGTCCCCAGTTTTCCTTCCATCCAGTCAACAACAGCAGCATGCACACAAAAACCAGGCAGTTAGTTTATTACTACAGTGGTGATGCCTGTGCCTCTTAAGGACAGAAAATTACTGCAACCATCACTGCAAGGGACTGAATCAGGGAACACACCTGACACTAGGAAGAACGAACAAACACCATACTGTTCACTGTGAAGTTACATTTAAAAAGGCAGGAAAAAAAAAAATCCGAAAAACACCTGCTTTTCCACTTTGATGCAAGGGAGGTATAAGAAAATTACACAGAAGCTCCCTGCAGCATACTGTCTCCATTCTGGCTGGCTGTGTCCATGGCAGCAGCAAAGAGACTGAAACAGAGTTAATTTGATTTCTTTAATCAATGGGATTTTCCCCATTACACATTAACCACTATCAGATCAGTCTGCCACTGCATAGCATGGCAGAAGCACATATATTTTGCAGATTACTGCACTGCATCATGTTTATTGCAAGCAAAGTACATTGATTTCCATAATTGCACTGTACTTCACTCCTCCAGAAACATTGTGTAAACACAGAAACTGTGGGTGCTACTATCACTTTTTTTAATCTCTGTATCTTGATTTCTTTGAAAGCAGTGCAAGTACCTACTTCTCAAAGCAGGCACTCACACACCACAGGAGGCCTCAGAAATAACCTTATAGTTGCACTGAAAGCACCTCACAACAACTATAGTCATGCTCCTTTGCAGCGAATTAAGAAACAACACAGGAAAAGCGCTCTTGTGTTTTAAAGCTGAGACTGACATGTTTGCAGCTCTGCCATGAATTCCCCAAACGACCCTGTGCGAGTCACTCAGGAAAGCAAGTTGCTGCCTTCCACCCAAGGCAGGTCCTTGGGCAGTCCCCGGGGTGGCTCAGGCTGCCCAGGGCAGCGGTTCCTCCTCTCCCTGCCCCGGGGCAGGGGAACAGCAGGCACCACGCAGCGACACCGCTCCTGCAGAGCGCCATGGTAGAAGAGGACTTCTACAAGCGCCAGGCCCCAGAAACCGTGTGCAAGACACTGGGCAGGCAACAGCAGTATTTTCCCTGCCACTTCCACAGCCCCCAGTACTCTGGATTTACCACAGATGCAGGTTAGAAGTCCTTTATTAGGAAAGCCCTGTAATTCTGTGTTTGCCTCTGCTCTGAAAGAGGCTATTGGATGGCATCACGCAAGCCTCATTGCCTGGACTTACACACTGTAGTATCTAGGTGACAAGTATTAAGTGCACATATTGGAGTTCAATAAATATATTTTTAAGGGAAACATTTCAACAAGCAGCAATATACAGACTTCATGAAAATACTGAGCTAGACTATAAAACCCCAGTTAACACACAGGATTGACGAGATCATCTCTGTTCCTATGGCCAGTCATTCTGGGTGGAGCAAAAAAAAAAAAACACATACCTGGTTTTAAATCCCTTCCAAGCCTGATGCTGTTAACCTTCCTGACATACATCTGCACCCACAAAGGCAACATCGGGATATCAGAGCCAACACATGTGATTATGCTCCCTCTGACATCTTTGGCTGCTGCATGCGTCAAATAGACAACTCAATGCTGGACTTAACAATTCAAGCACTACAGAATCTTTGTTACTCAATATAATAATTTCCTTTTTGTAGTCCTTAAAGTAAAGTCTCATCTTTCCCCTTCCATTTGAATGTGCTATACTTTCTGTTGGGCAAAAGGCTAATTCCAATCTAGGCCTATTCATGGTATTTCTAAACCTCCCAATGCCTAGAAACATGGAGGATAGTAGAAAAGTATCACTTAAAATCCACTCAGCTAAACGTAGCTTTGATATAATTCCACTAAAGCCTATGAAAAATTACTCCAGCCCTATGTCTCAGGATACTTCCACTAAAAATAGAGTCAGTAAGACTTCTCTTGCAAGGCTATGGGCACAAAGACATCTACTGCAGCTCTCTCCCCAATGCCTCTTAAGTTTGCATAAAGGCCAAAAGGTTAGCTGCACAGTCCTAACAAAAAAATTCAAGTCCAAACCCAGTACTGGTCAGAGAACTGTGCATCCTTTCCCTGTCTTAAGAGGGTCTCACAAGTAGAAGACTAGCTCAGGGCTTAAGCTGCACCTGATAGAAGCAGCAGCAGATGAGCCTCAGCCTTCAGCCCACTCTGCACCGGGAAAGCCGTATTGCTATGCTGGATGTCACCCCATCGGCGTTATATGGAGGTTAGGCTGCCTGACCTTCCCCCGAGCCTGCCTAGCCCTCATCATTATAACAACAATTTCCTCTGGTCAAGATTCATGCCAAATTTAAGTAAGAGGAGGGGGGGGCATCAGCAGGAACATAAGCACAGCTGTGAAATTTGGCATTTCACAAAGCACTGTCCTTGGGAACCAGCGCAAGGCAGCAAGCACCACGGAGTAACTCAGCAGTTGCTAATCCCTGGAGCACAGGTGGAAGTGGTTAACAGCAAACTGGAGGAAGGGGATATTCTTCACTTGTCCCTGAAACTAGATTAATAAGGCACTCGCTTCTGCATAGGAAAACGTATTCTCCATAGCAGGGGTACTACAAACGATCACCTGATCAACACCTCAACTGCACCAAGACCTAAACCACCTTGGCAAAAAGCATATCCACTGGGATCTACAGCAAATTGCCTGGATTGCATTCCCTACATGCATTTTGACACGTGCCTTCTTTTGACAGAAACTTCTAGACAACTGAAAGGCAGCCACCGAGGATCGGCTGAACAGACATGCACCTCTGTGCCACTGCAGGCTGGCTCAGCTGGGAACCAGCAACCACCTGAATACAGAATTTCCCTAGGAGGTACCTGACATGACAGAGACTGAGCTCAGGAGCAAGGAAAGGTTGAGCTTAGATGTTCTTCAGCAGCACTGAGAGGCCATGGAACAAAAACAAAAAAAGAGCAGCAGACAACGAACAACTGTAGAGCAGAGGAGAGCCTCCTGTACCCCAAAATGATGAACTCCTTAGTCAACACAAAGAACAAGAAGACAAAAGTTAAAGTGCTTGCCTACAGTGCCATGTCAAGATGATGCCACAGCATGCACTGTGACCCAAACACCCAAGGCTTGAAGTAGAGTCTTAGCTACTGTGCAGCAGTCTTTCAAGCAAGGGCTCCTCTTCCCTTCCCCGTCCATCATCATGGGCATACATTTCATGGAGGAAAGCATGCCAAATTTGGATGCTCCTCACTGAGGACTCACAGGTGTGCACACCACTGTGAAGAGCTAAGTACATTGTGCTACATTCCAGCCAAACCTGAGGGCCTCCTGGTGGCCCAGCCTCATATATACAGGCACATGGAAAGGGAAGGATTGGGCCCTATTCCCATCCACCTGAGGATCACTTAACATTAGCCTACGGTGAAGTGATGAAAACCTATGGACTAGATCACACATCCTCTCCCAGCCACAAGGGCAAGGAGGTCAGTACAGCAAGATGATGCCTTCTGTGTTCCCAGCCTCTGTAAGAAGCCAGCTTGATCCCAAGCAGAAGAGCCATACCCTCTAAATGTTCTCCATAAATTACTCCTTTCTAGTAACAAAAGGCAATAGCAAGACATCAATGAGTACATGGGACTCATTCACTCCATTTAGCACTGATATCCCCACTGGTTCAGCAATAGTAGGACTCTGATCAAAACTATATGCTCAGCTATTGCCATAAAATACTGTAGTTTCACCATATGCCACAATCAACTGTAATCAGGCTGGTGACTATTCACTTCCCTCCTTCCTACAAAAAAAACCAAACATCTATCCTCCACTTCAGAGAGTTAATCTCTCACACCCTTACTCCTTACAAAAAAAAAATTACACTCAAATGTACTTCACACTGAAGTTCCTTCCCTGGCAGAGTAAGTGCCCCCAAATCCCTCTTCATCCTATGGAGATTTAAGAAAACAGAACAAAACAAAACAAAGATTTACAACATAAATACATACACATACATCAAAATTAATAAACAAATCTTCAGAGCAAAAGTCTGCCAAAAACTACTTTCCATAAAGAAAAATGAAAATCGCAACGGGTTTAAACTGATTAGACCACGTTTCAATCCAATGCACTTTTCCATAACCCAGTATGAACAGGAAGCTGACTAGTAAAGCACAGTTTGTAAATAACGGTATCGAGACCCCCTTCATAATAGGCCTTCAAAGAAATTGCACATGTGTATCTGTACACACCTGGCCAATACATATCCCAAACACACCTTCTAGTGCCGATGCATAGCTAATTACCCTGAAGGGACCAGAAAGGAATACTATTCCTATTCCCATCTGTTTGACAATCAAGAAATACAGTTTCAGAATCCTCATACACAGTGTATTTCTGAGGGGCCACGCACAGATCTCAATCAACCCGCAGCCAGAGACCAATTCAGTGCCCTCTGCAAATCTTAACATACTATCAGATCATTACTGCACCCTTAAAACTAAAAAGGGGAAACTATACGAACCACTTCATCTCCCCCAACCCCATACGTAGACAATAAAGTTCAGCAGTCACAGACCACCACCTTCCCTGCAGCTCGGGTGGCTCTTTGCACTAGCAGAAGCTACATTATCTTGCCTTCAGACCCAGCAGCACCTGAGGAAAGCACATGCTTTGTGTCATTTTTTAGGAGGACATTATTGGGCAACAGGACTACTGACAGACAGCTGATGTGATACGAGGAGGATTTCTTTCCCTTTTTATTTTTAAGACGGCCAGAACTACTAACCGATAGTTTTACATATACAGCTCTACTGCCACACCATGGGTACTCTTGGTCATTACCACCTACCCAAACCCTAGGAGCGGGCGAGGAGGTTACAGCTGAAGCCTCTTAGGAACTTTGTTCTACAGAGGTTCATGATTTGCGCAGCGAAGGTACTAGAAGTTCCATCCCAGACTAAACTTACTTTCTGGGATTAGACCCTGAAACCCCCATCGACTCTGCAATTGTGGCTGCATTCACTCTGTACACGTTCCCTGTGTTCTGGTTATCCAGCAGTAAGCCACTGATTTCAAAGTTGGTATTTTGCTTTAACAAAAAGATAGTTACTGGGATTGCAGAATTTGTTAAAAAAGGAGAGCTAGGAAAGAGAAGCTGTTGACCAATGCCTCTAACTCTGATGCAAATAAAAAACATCTGAGGTCTAAAAAGCTTTTGTAGATCTTCTGCTCACAAAGAAAAACAACATAGAGCACCAACCTCTGGGTGAAGGATCCAGAACAGAGAGCACTCTAAATGCAGAGAAAAGGGAGCTAGGGCCTGAGAAAAAAGGATTAGATACTGAACAAGCAGGTCCCAACAGAAGCCTGGAAGATCTAGTACAAATAAGCTACAGATAGCTTAAGATGATAAAAATCTGTAAAGCCCTGATGTAGTAAATCATATATTTAGGTCTCTCTACATCAGTCTACTCCTATCAGAGAAGCACAACAGAGAAGCTGCTGGAATGGTTTTTCTCTCATGCGCAGGCTAAAGGCTCCTGCTAAAGAAAGGAAAAATATTCACCAAAATAAATATTCATCCTTAATTAGGACTTGCAGGTTGTTTGGGTGGTTTCATACCCTTTCCTAACAGATACTTCCAGTTAGCAAAACTCTTCATGTCCACTGCAAGAGTACTCAGGAGGGGCAGTTAATACTTATTCTGGATCTCTTTAGAGGGAATCTGCCTTACATAATAAAGTCAGTGTTGCATTCCAGATAAAAGTTTTCTAAAAAAACCCAGGGAGGTTTCATACACATCAACACACGAACACACATTCCTCTAGCCTAAGATACAGCAGACAAGACAAACGTTACTTAGAAACTCTTCGAAATCGGGGCACTGCACAGTGTTGAAAGAAGCCACTGCCAAGCAGTCATCTCTCCCACTCTTCCCTCTCCTACACACACATAAGGACAGTCCCTAAATATTTGCTGTTTATACCAGAAATAAACTTCAGTCCTTAGATATGCTTTTGCTACAAGGGCAGTTGCAGAAACTAGGGAGGAGACATAAGCAAACGCCCCCCAAATTCAAGTCTTTTTTTTTTTTNAAAAAAAAAAAAAAAAAAAAACACACAAAAAACACAATGCTGAGGCCCAAGAGCTCATATATAAGAGATAATCAACTTGAAAGGCAGGAGGAATAAGAGAAGACTGCTTCCATCTTCATGCAAGGCATCCAGAATCTGTTTTATCAGCTATGGGCAAACACTAGGGTAGTGAAATACTGAATTAAAATGCAAGGGAAAGACTGAGGGGGAAACCGCGATGGCATTTTTCACAGTCATCTTGCATATCGTACAGCAATGGTGCACAAGTGATTTGACCCACCAGAGAAGCAGAATAAGATCAAATAAAGCCACCTTTTATTACCCCATTGCTTAAAATTATTGCTTCCAAAGGATACAGAGGGAAACTACCTTGTACAAAGCTACAAAGGTCTGAAGAAAACATACTCCTTATTGAACACTACAGGGAAGCATGTGCTGACACACAAGTGTATGCACACACAGTGTCACCCTCCCCCCCACACCCCCTCAAGAGGATTAACAGTGGTCCTTTGATCTAAGGAGCAGGAAGAAAAATGCTGCTAAAGTTGCCAGCTTTCTCCATTACACTTACCAGTCACCGAGACAGCCAGCAGCCCCACGGAGAGCAGCAGGACCCGGCTCCAGGAGCTCACTTCCACCGTCATGAGAGCAAAGATTCCCAGTTTTCCCCAGTTCCTTCCAAAGCTGCAGCTGCATCCCGGCTTGTCCCATCCCAAGGAAGGTTGCATGTCAAAGGGCAGCAGGAACGGGGCGTGCTGGGGTTTGGTTGTTGTTGTTGGGTTTTCCCCCCTTTTTCTTCCCCTTTGTGATTGGGATAGTCCTCGGCTCGGCTGGATGAAGAGGAGAAAGGAAGGGGGGGGGGGGGGGGGGGGGGGGGGGGCGG